>JANEHU010004701.1:0-423987 GCA_027563435.1 Nasonovia ribisnigri
GGCTTCAGCCCCCCCCCATTGGCCGTGTTATGGAATAAATTTTATATTATAAAATACAAAGTACAAACCATGATCTTCCTAAAAACAGTGTTGAGTACACAACATATTATCACAGATTAAATAATATATATATTTTTACTAACTGTGTGAGACACGTTGGATTGAGCGTCATGACGCATTGATTACATTTAAACAATTATATGTTTATGTAGTGCATGCTCTTGAAGATATTTCACATGATCCTAATCCTGAAAGCTCATGCAAAGCAGCATTATATTTAAATTCAGTGACGAAAATTGATTTTCTCGTTGCACTTGAAGTTACAGTAACTTGTTTTGCCTACACTTTGCAACTCAGTATTTCTCTTCAGAGCAAACAACAAGATATTTCTAAAGCATTATCCGACGTAATGGTTATTCGCAGTGCACTAGAAGAGCTTCGAGAAGGTGCAGATGGACACTTTAAACAAATTTTTAAGGATGTTTCTGATATTGCAAATTTAGCAAATGTAGAAATATGCATGCCTCGGATATGTGGTAGGCAAACACAAAGAATAAATATAAATTCAAAAGATCCAGAGACATACTTCAAAGTATCAGTGTTTCTTCCTTTTCTTGATTTCATCCTTCAAGAATTGGATGCACGATTTAATCAACGACTTAGTGATATAATACCTTTACAGGGACTTATTCCATCAAATTTTAGTATGTACGATGATGAAACTATTTTGAAAGCGGCTTCTATCTATGCTCAAGATCTTTCAACTGATGATCATTCTATTCTTAAAGCAGAGTTGCGCATTTGGAGACACCAATGGAAAAATAAGCAAATTAAAACAGATTCAGCTATTGATACATTACCCCATTGCACAACTGTCGTACCAAATATAAAAATACTTTTACAATTGTTTGCGACATTGCCAGTCACCTCGGCGACGCCTGAACGTACATTTTCAACTCTAAAACGATTAAAAACATATCTACGTTCAACCATGTCGGAAGAACAACTCAATGGATTGGCATTAACAAATATTAACAAAAAAGAACTACTCTGTGAGGATGAAATAATTAAATTATTTTCCAAAAAGGCACCCAGAAGGATGCAATTAGAAGACTGGAGCAAATAATGTAAAAAATAAAATATGTATTTTGAAGTTACCTATATAAAATAAAATAATTTATCGTATAACATATTTTGTATAATAAATCAGTCCCTACTTCCTAGTTCCTACTAATTAAATATATCACTAATATATTATGTATGTGTTATAAAAATTATATTATAATGAAATATTACAATTAACTGTTATAAGACTTTATTGAAAATTGTTTGTTAAGATGTTGTCAAATTTGAATTTACTTTGATTAGCCCCCCCCATTTTAAAATCCTGGGTACGCCACTGATTTTACCTATATAGTTATTTAGTACTTATATACATATACGTAAAACATTCAATGATTAAATTAAAGAAATTTTTCCAACATTATTATTTATTAGGTACCTATGTAAATTTAATATAATAATGAATCAAGATGATAAAAAGTACTGTTGGCGGCGTTTTACTCTAATATTTGTGTACTAGCTAATTATATTATATAGGTATTGTATAGTTACATTCATACATTTGTATCGTTTCTGATAAATTAATTATTTCTTATTTTACCTAATAATTTATATAATTATATTTAACTATAGTCATTATATTATTATGCAATCTATTTGTAATCATGTTTCAAACTTCGATATTTTAACCTGTCGATAATTTGGCTGTTAGTGTCTTGTAATAATATCTTATTTATAATAATTGATAGTAAATGTATACTAACATTTAATAATTATATGTTTGGCAGGTCATCATTGTGTAATAGCTGATATATGATATTAATATATTTTACTATAAAAGTGATTAGAGAAATTATTATTTAGTCGTCATTTAAACTCAGTAATCATTACAAAATCGAGTACATCATCATCAGCGTGATTTTAAGCTTAACCTTATAATCTCAATCAATTGATAAGGTGATGTAATTATAGGTGTTGTAATCAGACCATTTCCGGCTTTTCGAAAAATAGATTGTGAATTTACCTAAAAAAAGTTTATATAAATGGGCTATCCTCAAAATATATTTTTTTTTTTGTGTCTGTGTACACGATAAGTAGTCGAAATAATGCTACGATTTTCAACTTAAGTATCAGTTCAATAGGAAAGAGAATCTAGTTGGCGCATTGGGGAGGTCTAAATTACCAGTATAGTAGGTAATAACAAATATGTTATTTATTTTGTGAAAATATCAATTATCTAGGATTATTCGTTATTAAATTGTCTAAAATTAAGTTACACTAAAAGTAAAATCTGTTTTTACAAAAATTGATTTTGCGTAAAAATTACAAATTTCTCCTTTTTTTTTTTCTTTTTTTTGACGCATTCTTAAACCAACTAGAATTTTCTATGTTGACCTCCTAAATGTACCTACTAAATTCACTTTTCTATCAGAAAAGTTGCTGATCTCGAAAATCTGAGAGTTTTTGGTATCCAAAATGTTGCTGACACACAGAAAAACAAAAAAATAATTCGTGCCGCTCAGAATCTAAAAATCATTCTCCATAACTTAGTTTATGCTTACAACTGAAGTGTATGCATGCAGTATTGTATATATTATCATATATCAGCTATATAATGTATGTATATTAGATTATTGTACAAGGTACCAATATAATTAATAATTTAAAATTATAATAATGATATCAGCCGTTGACCTCATTCCGAATTCGTAACGATCGTAACTAAATAATTTAGATTCTCAGCCGAGCGATGAATGGATTGGTTTTACAATGACGTGTGTTTTTTTTTGTTTTTTTATTTGTGGCTGTCATCACGTTTTAGGACAGTAAAAATTATTAGATTTTCTTCAGGTTAATCGATTCCATAATAAAATAAAATATGTTTTAAATACTGTTATCGGAGTGAAACTCAAATCAACACGTTGGAACACGTGAAAGTGTATATTTCTCCAATAAACGGTGGTGTGGGATTCCCTTAACGTACGGTAATTTATCTATCACTCACTTTTGGTATGGTCTTGGCCGGTTTCAGGTGTATGCCGCCCACGTAGATAACGTTCGGCGTGGTCGGTCTCGGAGACTCGGTGACGTAATGACCGTTCTGGAAAATTATGGACGGGTTGACGGTCGGCGCCAGGTCGTAGGGTCTCGGGTCCGTGAACAAGGTGACCAGCTGGTCGTACTTAGTCTTGGCCATGCTGTACGTCAGCAGCGCCGTGTTGGTCAGCCTCTGGACGAACGTGCCGGGCACGGCGTGCCCGGCCAACATGTTGGACACGCAAGCCGGGTTGGATATGTGGCCGGTAAACAGCCGCTCGGAGAAGGTGATCATCGGCGACGGGATCGAGTAGATCACAGGGAGACCGAGCGCGTCGGCCAGGTAGGAAACGCAGTCGAAGCCCAGCGGCTCGATTAAGAGCAGGTCGTACCGGTCGCGTGCTTTGGAAGCCATTATGTCGGCCAACTTCTGGTTGCCGTAGATCGCGTCGCAGTAGAGTCGACCGAACATGGACATGAGATTCGTTAACTTGAACGGATCTCCGAACTCTTCGATCGTCTTCATCACATCCAGATCGAGTTTTATCGGGAAGTCGCGGGACGTGTCCACCTCCGTGTAGTTGGCCCGGTCGCCGTCCGGAAACGGCGTGAAAACGGTCACCGTGTGTCCTGCTTCCGTCAGCGACCTGAGCACCGAGCTCATGAAGTACCAGTGGCTCTTTCCGGCCACCGTTTCCACGGCCAGTATTCGGGCACCCTCCCCGACCGGCACCGTCCTCAGGACGACCGAAAACCACAAACACAGCGACAGCGAGACCGCGGTCGATCTTTTCACGGTCGCCATGGGATCGGTTTTTATTTCGTCGCACGGTAAGTGGTAAACCACTCGGTTGGGTTCCGGTCGGGTCCGGTCGGGTTACGATACTTTCGTGTGGATTACGGGTATAATATTATGGGTATCGCAGCTGCGGATGAGCACCGCGAGTTTATTATGTACGCGTGCGATGAGCTCCGGACTCGAACTGCAGTTGTAGCGCCGATCGAGTGTCGTAAGTTGTTGTGCATTTGACGGTACGCACAATATTACATGTTACTCGTGTATTTTTTTTTTAACTATTACGCGCGGTGACCACACTGTTAGTATATCGCAAACAATTGGCTCGGTCTAACATTATTTATACATTTTTGCGTACATTATGTTCGTGTGAGTTATCAATGAAATTGCCTAACGGAATAGTATTTATGCCGACTACTGGTCGCTCGTTTGTTTAGCAAAAACTGGTTTTCAATGTCGTTTCGATTTCATCGTTACTTTCGAACGGTTACATTGGAATACTTAGCGTTCGTGATTCTATTCTATTCTACAACAGTTTGCAAAACTTTTCGGGTCTTTAAAGCAAACACACAGAACTTCCTAGTCGTAGTGAGGTAGTCTGATTATACGAGTACTTCACTGCGCCCAGGATGTTCAACGTGTCTAGTTTAAAGAACCCGAAAACTTTTGATAATGTTTGTACAAGACGTTATCGCCGTAACTTCCTTCGCTCACAACTCAATGACAAGTGTTTTGAATAGATACAAAACGAAAACGTATTTATTACATTTATCTTAACAACTATTGTACGACGTATGCACCAATTTCATTGCCAAGCTAGAACTTTTAAATTGTCGAATCCATTATTATATACGCACTACTGTATTACGTAATATACTCTTATTTATACATGACGCACATTTATTTTTAGGATTGCAGAAATCCATTCGCCCGTCCTTGGATCTGCCTCCTTCTTCGACTTACCAATTATTATAATATTATGTCGTATAATATAGTGATAATATTACTATTGAGTCGAATAGTCGATGATCTGAAAAAAACTCTAAACGAATTACCCTAAAGTGTTAAAATAAATATCTCTAATGTCTATCAATAACGACTGATTCATTTTTTTTTATCTACTTAATAATTCAACAGGATTAAAAAACAATAATCTCGGGAACTAGAAGTGGAGCTTATTCCCTCTAATCTGTGCTGATTGATTAATGTTTATATTATCAATAAGTTGTAATATTACGATAATTGTATTAAATACATCCTTCTTTTTCTTTTTATCTTTCGTTATCGAGTATTGTTTTTAGTATTATTATATCAGTGTGCGTGGTATCCGAGACTGGATGATAATACCTATAATTATTGTTTATTTATCGGTATACTATGCTTTATTCAGCGAATAATTACTGATTATCGGTATCCACCAAGTTATTGTAACAAAAATATTATTATATCAAAAAAATGTATGGGCGAAAACTTTTGAAAAAAAAAACAACGATTTTGCCAAAACAACATTTTTTTTTTATAATATGAAGTATAAGTAGGTACTGTTTTCGCAGAGAATGACTTTATTTCTGTATTCACAACGCACACCGAAGGCACCGAAGCCACGGTATCCAAACGAACTCACTTGAACGAACGGAATCGTGCGTACCCAGTGCCACGAGCGCACGAGGATGTAATTCGTTGGAAGTTAAAGTGCGGCGTTTTTGAACTGAAGTAATATCATGTCAACGTAAGAGCACGAGAACGCGTACGGATTTCCATAGTAATTGAATGCAGACAAGCGCGGCGGGGGGCGGAGCGCATTCGAACGTGACGACGTTATTATAACATCGCCGTCACGAAATTGAGATGATGCGGCTCGCAAAACCAGACTAAAACGGGCAACAACGACATCGTTTGATCGCGCAGGCGCACGGGACGGCGACAGTCGCAACCTTGACCGGTGTCTTAGACCGGAAGTGTAGTTATGTCGGACGAGGGCATATCACTTCTACGAATTTGATCTTGACGGCCGTCAACAATTTATTTTGCATATTATCGTACAATCTAAACGTAACGTTTATTTTTGTTTTAAAATGTTAACGCCTAGCGGCGATTATTACACGGCGTAATCTAAAATTATAGGTACAGGATGATTTTTTAAACATTCCCATATGTGTCCCTTTTTAACAGTACAATTAAACACAATTTCTGATTTTTACAGTACACCAACTAAAGGCCATATTTTCAAGTTCCTGATATATTTTCTGTACTGCTGAAGAAGTGTCCCGTTGCGATACAAACTTTTATTTTTCACACGAAAACGCCACTTTTCTATCGCAAATTATTTTGTGAATAATTATTTAAGGAAAATAAAACTGACGTTAAGTCGTAGAAGGATTTTCAAGTGAGCGGAGTAGTCGGTGGATTGAACGGTTATGACCATAGCCCATATAGGAAGTGGAATGAGACGGAACAAGGAATGGTGCTCGACTTCTGGAGAAATATGGAGGTACACGATACCTATAGTCAATGCTGGCAAAGATATAATGTACGACTATAGAGCCATCAAGATGATAGAATCTTTACTTACTGTAATGCGTACACGGTAATCAAATGCGCATTACAAATACATGCACCGAAATAGAAACAATAATCTATTTTAATTTACTATAATTTATATTATAAAATATATGATATATTCGTTCAAATTAATAATCATCTGAAATTAACTGGTTTCAGCTTGTACTGCATGAGTCAATTGAGTCATGCATTACTTAAGAGGATTCTACCCGTGCATGTGTTGTTGTATACGTCTCACAAACGTATAACACATCAAATTTAAGTTCAGCAGGACTAATTTTGTGTTGTTACCTTAAATATTAGAGTGAATTTACCTACTATCAAACTTAATGGTAAAAACATTATTGAGTATGTACATAACGAGTATGTAGCCTTATCGCATCCACGTTTTTATCTTTCCGTAGAAATGACCTAACTCAAGGCTGAAATAGTACTATTATTTTTTCATACTTCATACATAAATAAATACGGTAAACTGCTTATCTAAAAATTAAAATATAAATAACAACGCTTATTCGTAATTAATAACAAACCGTCAATCACAATATACGCGTTTAAATTTGAAAAACTCTACCAAACCATCTCTAGATTAAAAACTATGCGAGTAAACAATTAACACAAACTAATTCCAAAACACTTTCAACCCAATCCACCCGCATGTATAATTCAAAGTGTACTTACGAATAAGCTTTAATACTTTATGGGCATTAAATCAGATTAGAGAAATAAAAACTAACGCTACAGAAATTACGTTCATTGCACATTACTGTTCAAGCACGTATAAGGTTTACGAATGACATACTCGGTCCAATAAACGACTGACTTAACGACTTAACCGTTTTAACGATTCATGCACTTAACTCATAAAATTCCAAATCTAATAACTCTTGCCACCGCTTGTTTCCACTGCAGACAGTATTCTGGCGCCTTACACCGGCGACACCTATACTGACGATACACCTGTTGACTATATTACGTTTTGCACAAAACGTCGTGTTTACTGAATGTCTGTTATATCGTCGTGTTAATTTTTAAGTGTTATTTTTTATTATTAAAGATTTTAAGAAGACACCAGCTTCCATTGTCTTACAGGCTTGCAAAAGGAAACTTACCTATTATATTTGAAATGGTCTATTATCAAATTATTAAAAGGTATCAACACTATCTGTGTTTTTTCAAAGTCTTTTTTCGATATTTTAATTTTTAATTTTTAATGCAAATAATTACCTACAATTTTAAAATCGTTTATTGATTAACTATACTATTACTAGTATTATACTACTTAACTATACAAGTATACCTACCTGCGTACTAACCTATAGTTTAACTAAAATATTGACAAAAAACCCTCTGTGAGAACATATTATTTATAACATCATAAATTTGTATTTAAATTATAGGTCAATTTACTCTAGCTGGTAACATTAAAAGTAACAAAATTAAACGCAAACTGCTGAATGCAAGTGTGTTTGTAAAACAAACGCTACCTATAATACAAATCCGGGTGTGGCGACCTCGTAAATATCACGCGAGACAATAAACCAATAAAAAAATAATAATAATAATAAAATACGTATTGGTCCAAATCAATTGAATTTATTGCTCTTTTATTCCACGCTTCAAATTTTATAAATATTTTATAATCATATAAAACTATACGAATGTCGCAATACACTGCAAGTTCAATGCGAATTACAGGTTCAGCGAGGCAGGTATCGACGTTCGGTCACGAAATGTGAGCTTTGAGATATTATCGACAGGTGGCCAGGAGACAAATCGTACGGTCTCGGGGCCGACAGTTGTCAACCCCATTCGTCGAGAGTATTTGGTTTTCAACAGTTGGGTTTCGGTGAACGTCTTGTCCCCACGGAACGACGTCGCACGCCACAATATTACGTTTGAAACGCACGTTGGATCCGATAATAGTATCCGGTAAAAGCGCACTCTGTAAATTTGATCGTGATTGATGGTATATAATAACGTGCTACATTATCGAGCAAGGCAATGACCAGAACATTATTATTATTATTATTATTTTTATATTTTTTTTTATGCGGGCAGTGTTAAAATAATCAATACGTTTGTAGCTACTAAGTTATTTGAAAACGTAACATGCTTCCAAAAATTAAATGAAAATTTAGCTTTTATTACAAATCACATTATTTCATATTGTTATTTGTGTATTACCTCCTACCCACCTACTTCTATAGAGAGGTATTTTTGATGTCAAATGCGATGGCCAAGTCCAGTAATGGATTCAAGCACGATCGCGGCGACGAATCGATCGTTACCTTCGTGGTTGACTCATTTTATTTCGTCGACCCGACGGTTGCCGTAGACCAAAATACTCTATATGATAATAATAAAAAAGTATTAAAAATTTTAGGTGATAAATCGATAGTCTATGAAATTGAACGCGTTATAATTTCAGCTTTAAAATGTGTGTGATTATAGACAAATTAACGTTGTTAACATTCAATTTAAAAATAAAATTGGTCAACAAAATATAATATCGGTGATGTTTAAATTTACGTTTATTTTCAGGTCAAGAGTTTGTATGTACCAGTAGAACTATCGTGTTTTTACTTTTTAGAGGTAAAAAAACGTACCTGTGGAATTCACATACAAAAAAAGGTACATTCGGTGGATTTTGCAATCACCAAGTGTAGAGGTTTATCTGCGATCACCGAAATCAACCATATCATACATCATTTGTAATACGAACGGAGTGAACGTGGCGGGAGCGATTGGGATTACTATATATACGACCAGATACGCCATATTACGATGTTATCGAAAATCGGAGTAAAGCGGCAACGAACGGAGGTGAGGTTTCAATATAATATAATACAAATGACATAGTGAAAGCAGACGCCGATGATGACCGTCATACGTCAAGCCCTAAATAAAACCCCAAAGACTTTTTTCCCGTATATGACACGCGTCTACTAATATTCCAACATTTTCCGTCGTTTACCTATATAGTTGTCATATCGATGGGCCAAATTCAATTACACACCACCTCGACCACCTGTTATAGTCGCGTACGTGAAAACTGTGAGATCGCTATTGTCTTAGCGGTACATTATAGTTTTGAAAACTATAGCGCATTTTATCATGGGTAACCGACGCCATAATATCTTGATATTATATTGTCGAAGTTTCAAATGTTTATTTTTGAAATCATGGTTGTTGTTCAACTTTTGTGTATCAAACGCAAACATGTTTTGTGATATCATGTTCAACAGACAGTTGTATATTATGATTTCTCGCACAGTTTATTGTGTTGACTGCTGCAAATCCGTTCTCGCGAGGTTTCACGAATATATCACCGACTGAACGCAGACGCCGATGGCTGACATACGTCAAGCCCTAAATAAAACCCCAAAGACTTTTTTCCCGTATATGACACGCGTCTACTAATATTCCAACATTTTCCGTCGTTTACCTATATAGTTGTCATATCGATGGGCCAAATTCAATTACACACCACCTCGACCACCTGTTATAGTCGCGTACGTGAAAACTGTGAGATCGCTATTGTCTTAGCGGTACATTATAGTTTTGAAAACTATAGCGCATTTTATCATGGGTAACCGACGCCATAATATCTTGATATTATATTGTCGAAGTTTCAAATGTTTATTTTTGAAATCATGGTTGTTGTTCAACTTTTGTGTATCAAACGCAAACATGTTTTGTGATATCATGTTCAACAGACAGTTGTATATTATGATTTCTCGCACAGTTTATTGTGTTCACTGCTGCAAATCCGTTCTCGCGAGGTTTCACGAATATATCACCGACTGAACGCAGACGTCGATGTCTGACATACGTCAAGTCTTAATTAAAACCCCAAAGACTTTTTTCCCGTATATTATATGACACGCGTCTACTAATATTCCAACATTTTCCGTCGTTTACAGTTGTCATATCGATGGGCCAAATTCAATTACACACCACCTCGACCACCTGTTATAGTCGCGTACGTGAAAACTGTGAGATCGCTATTGTCTTAGCGGTACATTATAGTTTTGAAAACTATAGCGCATTTTATCATGGGTACCGACGCCATAATATCTTGATATTATATTGTCGAAGTTTCAAACGTTTATTTTTGAAATCATGGTTGTTGTTCAACTTTTGTGTATCAAACGCAAACATGTTTTGTGATATCATGTTCAACAGACAGTTGTATATTATGATTTCTCGCACAGTTTATTGTGTTCACTGCTGCAAATCCGTTCTCGCGAGGTTTCACGAATATATCACCGACTGAACGCAGACGTCGATGTCTGACATACGTCAAGTCTTAATTAAAACCCCAAAGACTTTTTTCCCGTATATTATATGACACGCGTCTACTAATATTCCAACATTTTCCGTCGTTTACAGTTGTCATATCGATGGGCCAAATTCAATTACACACCACCTCGACCACCTGTTATAGTCGCGTACGTGAAAACTGTGAGATCGCTATTGTCTTAGCGGTACATTATAGTTTTGAAAACTATAGCGCATTTTATCATGGGTGACCGACGCCATAATATCTTGATATTATATTGTCGAAGTTTCAAATGTGTATTTTTGAAATCATGGTTGTTGTTCAACTTTTGTGTATCAAACGCAAACATGTTTTGTGATATCATGTTCAACAGACAGTTGTATATTATGATTTCTCGCACAGTTTATTGTGTTGACTGCTGCAAATCCGTTCTCGCGAGGTTTCACGAATATATCACCGACTGAACACAGACGCCGATGACCGACATACGTAGTAAATAAAACCCCGACGTCTTTTATCTCGTATTGACACGTGATGTCTACCAATATTCTAACATTTTCCGCCATTTTCTGCCATTTACAGTAGTTTTGCTGCACTACTGTAGTAAGTTGTAATATCGATGGGTCAAATCCAATTACAAGTATTAATACCACTCAATCACGACTGTCATTACTATTATAGTCGAACTACATATAGAAAGTTTTCGACCTATTGTTTTGGCGATGTATTTGAAAACTATATTGCATTTTATTAGATACACTCGACTTCATAACATCGTGATACCGATCGAATGTCCGACGTTAACAATAACAGTTCGGTATATTGTTATGTCATCGAAGTTGTAAGTGTTTATTTTTGAAATTATGGTTTTTGTTCAACTTTTATCCAACACAAACATTTGTGATATCGTGTTCTATAGTGACCATTTCATATCATTTCTCACATAGTTTATCGTGTTTACAGCTGTGAACTACTTTAAATACGTTTTCTTAACACTATTGTGTAATGTGTATATAGTTAGTGTCTAACTTGATATGATAATAATAATACCTTACATTATATGGAAAATGTCGTGTATTACAATCATTTAAATATTAAACTCGAGCGTTTATGAAATATATTGTGAGTCTGGATAATATTATAATATTTGTTTTTACCCCGTTTTCATTTGTAGATTTACTATGAATACTAACTAAGTTTGTATAACTTTTATAATTTAAAAAGAAATGTTCTGTTTTTTTAATGATATCTTTTGTTTTTAGAAGAAAGGTACCACCAATTATTTGTTTTAATCGTGAGTTATTACGCTACATTTAAATAAGAACAATACATTAGCGCACTTCTTTTTTGTCTTAAAATAAATACAAAATGTAATATAAAAAATTTATGAGTAGATTTTTAAGCAATTTATTATTTTATACGTCAAAAATAAGTACCTTTATACTTTTGTTTTGTATTATAACAGCTAATGCATAAAAACAGTACATAATTAAATAAATATTTAATAAAACAGTTAAACCAATAACTACTAAGTGAAAGTATGATTTTATTTTATTTCAGGCGTGAGCGAATAAACAGCTTAAAAGGTTTAAATAATAAACAGGATGAATGCAATTTATTTTCTGAAATAAAAATCATGCCAGAATAATCGAATTTAATTTTAAACGTCTACAAACAACAGTGGCTAATTCAAACTCTTTTATTATTTAGGATAACAATCAATATTTTCATTTTAAATATTAATATAGTCCAATTTACGTTCTGTTTGTTATTATTTATAGCTAATTATAGCCATACTAATAACAACGGTTCTACGGCTATAATATAGCTTTTGTTGTATTATAACGATTGATGCTTGGCCAATAATAATTGTTATAATTTTAATACAAGATAATTTTAATTTTTTCATTGAGGTTTAATATCAGCTATATTTCGTACGATTCATAACGTTTCCATACATTTTACCCAGTAACTAAAAATATGGTTAACTCTTTATCAATCTTCGGGAACGTGTTTCTCATAAAATAGTTGCAATTTTACTACTCACTAAAGTATAAGTGTCAGTAGATTGTAGATTACTATGATTTAATTTTTTATTTGACTTTAGCCTTTTCATCCTGTCATTTTTTAATCTCATCTCGTTACACCACAATAATTACTTATAATTCATATTGTAACAATATAGCATATTATGCACGTTACATAATTATATATTATTTAATTAAAATTTGTTGATCTGACCTTCATAACATCATCACATTGGCTTTTATTACTACTGTGTTCATTTTGCTCCCATCCCTTGGGGTTTTCTATTGTATCGGCCGTCGTCAATATTGATTCCTATTTTCTACGACCATAGCTTTTCAAAAGTTCTAACGCATGATGTGACACATAAAGCATTATTAACTACACAAACTTTTCGTATGAATAATCTCATCTATAAAATATACAGTTAGCCTAACCTAACCAACCTAGGTATAATGTTATATTATAATCAAACAAGTTATAAGAATACTCGCTATGCGAGAGTGCTAAATTCCAGGTTTCGACGTATTTTACTACGATAACGCAATAAAATAGAATCTCATATTAAAAAAGATTTAAGAATAATTTATTTATTATTCGAATAATACGATCGTATCTATCATTAATCGTAACTATGTACTGCAGGTAACTAACGGACGGACAACAAGCGGAAACAGGGATATAAAGGTATGTTCTAAATTTATGTTCAGAGTATTTTATGAGTGTCAATACTATGTTAATATGGTATGGACCTAGTTTATTAATAAAAAGTTGAACGTGTTCATGTGAATTTTGCAAATAGCGTTTAAAAGGTGAACTTATTGTGCAGAACACGTTAAAAATCGTGAGTTCTGTTACGGTTTCACTTAAAATATTGTGTTACTTTATTGTGCTTATACTATTTTACTAGTGTTGGTATATGTGCATGAAACGAAGTATTTAAAAATAAGTTAGAAAAGCTTCCTCTGTGAGCGTCCTCGATTCCCGATTTCTAAACGTATTTCAATACAATTTTATACATTTTACTCATTAATTCCCATTTAAAATTTATGTAGAGTAACCAAGGACAACAAATAAACAATAATCAGCAATATATATCAAAAATCGTAACTATGTACTGGCAATAAATTAATAAATTATCAACAATCGTAATTAGGTAGGTAAAGGTAACTTATAGAGAGACGACAGAGGGACGGATGGACAGACACAACGGAATTATTATAAGGTGTTCTAAACATATTTTTGGAAACCTGAAACGCGTTATGATGTTAAAATAATGTATAAATAGGGCTCATCGAGTGGATTTATCCCCTAAAATCTCTTAAATACTTGATTAAATGAAGTGAGACGGCTGTTTACAATTTTGCTCTCGCGACATGTAATTTTGAAGTTACAACACTGCCACTTATATTATATATTTTCATGAATATCACTGCAAGTTCGTTTTCAACCAATCAATCATTGTTAGAACAGTCAACACTAACTACATCAACACAGCACTATACAATGAAGCTATTGTACAAACCTACGTCTTGTTCAGAGATTTACAACATACATTACACTGTTTGTACAATATAATAAGCTCAACGACGCTTGCTCTATTATCACGTCGCGTACATTTAACGAATCAATTATAACGAAGTAAAAGCGGAAAACGCCAACTGAGAAAACCCACAGTCGACCTCCTGTGCGCCCCCCCCCCCCCCCCCAGCACTACCCATCAGCAGAAAGTGCGAGCTCGGAGGTTGTGGTGGGTGAACGTCAAACCTCGGGTGCTTAGCATTGAGAGGCTTTTTGGAAATTTAACGAGCGGTCGGGGAACATTACTCCGGAGTGGTAAAACGTATACAATATACGAACGAACACGTGTTATGACAAAACATGTAATGAAATGATTTGCAAGGTTAACGACGTTAAAATAATGTCCTAAATAATAACAAATGGTCTTACTTAATATCAATATAATTTTTCCCCTATCCCTGATAATTATGATTGGAATGTAATTATGAATAAAGATGACCGTTATACGTGGATGGTCGGTCCCGAACTGAGGGCAGAGCAAATGATTTTTTTAACAAAAGTTTGAGCAGTCTACCGCGAATCATAAATAAAAAAAAAAGAAAATAGAAAATGATTTTAGAAACCCGACAGACCGTCTTTTCACTCAGAATCGTTTTTTTTTTTGTGTACAATGATTTATTACTGAATTTGAAATACTATTTTTTTCCTTTTTATTCAATAAGAACAAAAATGGGCGAGTTAACCGCTCTGCTGTACAGTAGGTGTCGATTATACCTCGTCATTGATTGAGTCACAGTAATGAGTTAAATCAAAATTCAATAATAAATAACTACATATAAAAAACGATTCTGAGCGAAGACTGACGAAGCGTCAGCCTATGTGAAAACCGTTTGAACAAAAAATTGTTACCAAGTTAATAACAGTAACGATAACTTATGAAGAACTTTGTACTACATTTTCAAATATTAATCTCGTGTATGAATATTAATTATGTTAGGCATTTTCAACAAAGAAATAATTTGCAAACTTTATTGATTCGTCAAAATGTTCTCTTCAAACGCTCGTGAAAAATTTCTGTGGATTTTAGATCAATTTTATTTTAGTTCTAGTATAACAATTTAATAAGGACCTTGTATTAAATGTTTTGCTTTTGACGAAGCGAACATTTAATTTTCGAACCTAACCAAGGTTACCAAACCATTATTTTAATAATAATATTCACAAATGTAAGACCTTGAAACAGTACTAACTAGATCCAATTTTCTTCCAGAAAGCTTCATCAAAATTGATGATCAAGTATTTATTTTCCACTGTAAAAAATTTCTTCAGACACAAAAATAAAAAAATTAAAACTCGCATAGTTTGATCATAATAGTAAAATCAATACAATATCCATCATCACTTCACTCAAAATAAAATATTGATTGCCGTTTAAAAAAATAAAAATTAATACCACTTCCCACGATTATATTATATTATAGGAGGAAATAATTATGCAAAAAAAACACCTAAAAAATTAATATATTTTAATTCATGGCTTCGAAAAATTGTAGGGTTCTCACATATTGTCGAACACTTTGTATTTTATTGAAAAATAAAGTTGGCTTTTCATTTCAAATAGTAGCTATAAACAATTGTATTTGATTTATGTACATGGATAATTCATTTTTAGGTTTAGGTAAGTGATTTTATACATTTATTAATATTTTACTAATAAACATAAAATATAAAACAATTTATTATAATACTAAAATTTATATTTTGTGTCATATTTAAAAAAATTTCAAATCTTTATATTGGAGCACTAGGCAGAGGCTGAGAAATATGAACATGAAACAATTTCAAAAAAAGAAACCACCCACCCACCTACTGACAACGATAAAGATAAAAATAATATAGGTTATTCGTATATCAAGACCTATTATTAGGGTAATAATTTAAATAATATATTTTACATGTTGTATACATTTTTTATTTTTACTCGTATATTATGTACTTTTATCTACATCGTGGATCGCGCTTTGAAAAAACTCGAACTATGATATCATTTATTTAATTTATATTTTTTTGTGACAGTAATTAATGTTGTAAACGTTTTTTATAAACGTAACCATATCTACGCGCTCCAATATTAATATTAAATATTATAATTCTAGGAATTATTACGTTTAAATAACAATTCGTAACTACGACATGACTTCGCCTCAATATTTGGTTAGTTTATTATACTTTATAGTCAGCTTTATCGCTTGTACTTAAAATAATACGTTTTCTACCCACACGGCGAGTGAAGAATGTATGTGTACTATATTTATATAAGGTAAACGCGTCGGGTCTTAATGGAATACTTAAATGTTCACTTCAACGAAGAAATTTTTATCGTAAATTTACGTTCAAATTTAATATTATTAATAACGGAAATATTTAATATGCATGCGCGGATGTTATGAAAATCGATTACGAGTTATTAAAACTTTAGTCAGACGCAGGATCGATTTTTCCTGAGGGTATAATAATAATAATAATAATAATAATAATAATAGTAATAATATTATATAATTGTGGTTTACGAAAGTTGCTCGCGAATAAGATCGGTGCAGCAGGATATATATAGGTACTCAGGAGAAATGTTTTAGATTCGATTGTTATCGATTTCATTAAGCCGTGTGAACCGTCTGAACGACGGAAATAAGTTTTTTTTATTTTATCGCGATTCTATTGTAGTACCTATTGCAAATTACTATTTTTTTTTTTTTTTTTGCTCGATACAATATAACAAAACTCTATGCCGTCTCTATGTAACTCTATGTGTCTTCGGAGCACTTCAACGCTATACCAACCCCAAAAACCACCGACGATTTATTATTATTACGTGATGAGTATTTCTATACACACCGAAAAATGATTAGATTTTTATGACGTATATAGCGGCTTTTGATCGTCAGATAATATGTTAGTAGTTTTCAAATAAAAACAAGACTATAAAGTCTCTATATATTTGAACAAGAGTATCGTTACGCCAACAATTGTATTTCACATTTAATGTAATAATAATTATATTTACCATTAAATTGATAAATCTGAAATCTGTATGATGTTAAACTTTCAGTCACGTGATAAAATAGTTAAGCTTTCGGACGATATTTACACAGTACACACTTACAAAATGTATATATTGAAAGTTTTTTCTTTTTTTTATGATTGACCTAACCTTACCATTTAAAGACATTTCACTATACAACGGCAGTCAAAAATTAATTACGAACGTGATATTGGAAGGCGAATCGTAATATTTTAATAACACCAAGGTTGCAGTCTTTGAAATAAACTTACTACAAATATTTAATTTTAAAAACACCGGTGGCTAACGTTTTAATGCGAGAATTCGATAGACTTAATGTATTTGAGTCAAATTAAAAGGGATAAAATGTTTTCATGTGACGTTTACTGCTGATTACCATTAGGTTGAGCATATTAGTTTTTATTAACATAGCTTTAGGTCGGTATTTTAATTTTATTTTGGACATTGATGTATATGCATTGTACGTGACCAGTGCATATAGGTATTTCGCCATTTCGGGTCTTTCGAAAAGGCGTAATGTTCGTTATTTGATGAAAAAAATCTACAGAAACGGTAAACGTTATATTAATGACCATTTTCCGCGATCGTTATGGGAAATCGTTCGGAATCGAATACGATAAAACACGAGCTGATTATATATACTTTCCTAATATACGCCGTAATATCCTATAATTTATAGTGGCTTGTGAATGTTTTTAAGTGTCCGGAATTCTTATAGTTTTTCATTTAAAAAGAGAAATCGAACTTGTATTGTGTATAATGAAAACCACATGACCTGGACATACTTTGCGATTCATATTATACAGTCATTATATTTTCCCTGATTATGATGAATTTAAAGTTTTGAAATTTAAAGTATATAAGAAACTTATAAACTTATTTTAAAATAGTAATTCACTTTTTACTTTTTATCATATCGTCGTTTAAGGTTAGGTTAGGTTAGGTTAGGTTCTATACGGCTATTCCAACTTCGTTGTTCGAATTGAAATCACCCCTTTTACCTGTAAATTATTAACTGTAGACGTTTTTTTTTAAATTTTCACGTATCCATGTCGAAATGCGAACAAATAGTTTTTGAGATATTTAACATTGCAGAGTACTAAGCTCAAAAACATGATAATAATTGATAGGTTTGAAAGATATGGAGGTATTGATGGTTTGAAAATATTATAAAACCTATAAACTGATTTAAGTCTATGAATATTTTATACTTTGTAAAAAGTATAAACTTCGATAAAATAGTAAATGTATTATATAGCTTCGCAATACCAAACCTTTTTTTAAGGAATATTAATAACTATCGTTCTTATTATACATTTACCCGAAACTATTCTTTAAAAAAAAAAAATCACATTCGCAAAACGCAAAGTAGTTTTTCTATTTTAACCACTGCAGATGAGCGTGAGATATCGTCTTCAATGTGTCTACTGAACTTCGGAAACACCGTATACGTATCTGCTGAAAAACTATACGAACCATAAATGTTATACCATGTATGGTCGTTTATCTCTGTTACCAGGTGCACCGTGTGACCTGCACGCGAAGAAATCGATTGTCTGTTAATTGAGATACCCAGGTATACCTACGTCTGGTAACCGCGTTGTTGGTCTAAGAACGACGACAATATTTCGAATGAGAACAGGCTGTACAGCCGAGTTTCGTCCGCACGAGTTATTCTCGTATTAAGTAGTACACATAATAATGTTTACGATTATTATGGAAACCCATAATATTATGTGATAACGACATCATGTGTGTAATCATATTATGCGATAACCGAATAAGCCCGAACACTACACCCGCCGAGGCCGAGAGAATATTTCCAGACCACCTGCGCGGCACACTTCATAATATAATAATAATTTCATATTAGGTATTATTTATTATAAAAGACGACATAGAGTGTTTAAATTTATTAAATTCTTTCCCTTCAAATTCGTAAACAATTCGTAACCATAATATTTTGTCAACGCATAACATGTAACGAGTCGCGACCGTTAAATAACTTTATGTTTCGTGTATAGGCAGTTTGCTGTCAATGTTTATTTTTTGTTTATATAATTTAAATTTTAAACTCGGGGTTCCATAGAAAAAAATCCAACGTTGGTGTACTCTTTAGTTTTATTTTCAGATTTCTCGACATGATGAATATTTGTTCATTAATATTTATTTCTCGTTAGCATCGAACGGCTTTACTAAACGAGCAAACCTATTGACCGTATACAATTATGAAACACCTCAAAAGGCTTCAAACAAAATTAATAATTTAATAAAATTGTTATTGTATTTTTCCAAGGATAAAGAGCGTTGAACTCAACATAGTTTTATATATTAAGTTCCACACAACCCTTCTATAAAATATTCTACTGCGCAATAACACAGAACAGTGATCATATTAGTAATCCTGAAATAGAGAAAAAGTACATTTCATTATAGGTAATTTAGATTCCTAGTTGTAATATTAGGAGATATTGGATTTCATAACAGTATTGGTTTATTTTATATTTATTGCTATAGAGCGTCAATAAATATTTTTTTTCCGTCAAAATGTAAGTAGTTCAAAAGTTTCATTTATTCGTACAATCTTTTTATCGTATGAAAATCTGAAACAGATGATATTTACTTTTCAAAAAGTAATTTTTACAAATTTATTCTTGTCTTTGAGAGAATACCAACAAAAATAAAAATCATAATAATATTAAAATAAAATGAACGGAAGAACTATTAAATACAAATTATTGTTGATCGTAAAACTGTGACATATTATTATCAGCTATCGTGAATTATTATTATTATTAAATGGATGGATCTATTATATGGAGTGTTAAAATTAAAAATTAAAAAATATTGATAATCAGTGGTTATAATATACTATATTATTATATATACTTAGAACCTATCCTTATAGCTATATCCTTGTATACCTATACCTACAAAATACAAATATTGTAATATTATGTGTTTATACTTTACATGTTTCTACATTAATACATTAATAATGGCTCATTACAGGTTGATGAAACCATATTCTAACCTTTTACATTTAGGTAAGCTCAACTAAGTATAATACTTTTAAAACAAGCGTTTGTCAAGATTAAAAACGATACTCAACTATAATAAGTATACTAATTAGTATAAAATATTATAAGCTTCTTTTGAACTTGATAATGATCACATGCGATATTTTTATCTTTCTACAGTTGTACGACCGATCCAAAACTGTAGAAATATTGCATTGTATAAAGTATTTTCGTTTTTAAATTATATTGGTTAAAAGCAGGTGAACACTTATCTGGATATTTTGAAAAATTTTCTACTGACAAGTTTCTTATAAAAGTTGCAAAACAATTAACCGTCAGAAGAAATTAAAAGTAAAATCTTGCAGGAAACAATCAATTCGCAATTTTACTGAAACAGAATGAATTGTGTTTACATTTTAAAAGTATGTTTCAAAATTAATCGAGTAATAAAGTTGAAAACTTATATTTTTACTTCCTTAAAAATTCATATTTTAAAATTATCTAAAATAATAATTTAAATTAAACGTTTCTAAAAAGGTTTTTACTTAAAAAATGTTTATCAAATAGATCATGATGAGTTGATTGTATAGATGTACACTTGTACACTCATGCACTTTAAAAAAAGTAAATGACAGATGGAGGCGACCATGTCCTCACATAATATTACATTACACTTTATATTAAACTTTATATCCCTGAAAACCATATCTCTAAGAAAAGTTTTCAAGAGATGATCAACTACTAATTTATTAAATTGAAAAAGATACTAAAAATCACTAAAAAAATTTATCAGTTTGAACATTTCAGTTACATATACATCCTTCTACTAAACAAATAGTAATTTTTATTTTATTAAATATTTGTTACTATGAAGCGGATGAAGGTATACATGACAATATTTTTTTAATAGGTTCGTATTGATTGCATATAAAAAATAATCGTAACATTATCATAATTATTATTTTATCTCGAAACTTGAAATATTGCTCAGCTGAATAATTTCACAAGATCGGTTTTGAATCTTTTCATACCATGCCTAAGTATGGCGCCACAGAACGTCTGATTGTAATAGTTTTGCTATTAAAATGTCATATTGCAAAACATTATGCCCTCGTGGGATACCGAACAACTGAACCCTTCAATGTGTACCCGAATTGCCTATCTAAGGCGCCGTGTTACAATAATTGTATTACAATATAATAATAATATGCATAAACTAAATCAAATTACTTTGGTTATGGTATTATCATAATAATGACGATGATAATAGTACCTAGATTAGTAGAGCGGGATTTCCAAAGTTGATACATAATACGCGTATATTAGTTGCACGATAGCGGCAACTGTTTCTGTTTAAATCAAATTAATATAGTGACTGAAATAAAGCGAACGTTTGAATTTGATAACTATAAAATGAAATAATATGTGATGATGATACTATTGATTCGAGTACCTATATTATATAGTACTTATACCGCATTCGTATGTATGATAAATTTATAATTTATAAAAACGAACGACGTCCGCGAAAAATGCGCTCTTATGAATAATGTTTTAAATATTAAAACGATGATAAAGGAAGTGCCAACCTAGTGGGAGGGGCAGGAGTAAGCCACTTAAACCAGCGGTGTCGGAGATGACGGATAGGGTTAGCGTGCTATAAATATTATTATTTATGACACCCTGAAAAATCGACCTATGACATCAACGTTGGCGAAAACGACAGCAGTGTAATCCTCGTCGTATTTTTAAGGATTTAGAGGTTAAAAATATCTCTCGCCAGTTACAATACGAACCGTAGAAAGACTGGTTGGACGGATTAATCTCTATAATGAAAGAGCGTACAAGCAGACTACAAACAGACAACACCTATGTCCTATATATAGTGCGAGAAGTGTATTTGTACGATTTATATTATTTTTTTTATTGTGATTCCGCCTCCAAATTTCGAAATGTGGATGTCGAATAAGCGCGATCATTTTCGTCAATATTACGCTTATATTGTTAAGTTACCTCTTCATAGTGCCGTCCGTAGCGGGGGTTTAGGGCCCCCCCCCCCCGAATTGGTCGGTTGACACATTTGATATTGAGCCGCCGATTCGGCAATTTAACAATATAATAGTATAAGCTTTTTAGAGACAAAAAAAAGTAATTTCATATTTTCAATTAACATATTTTATTATTATAGCTTACATAGGGAAAGTTATATCATAAAATTAAAATTTATTAAAATATGTATGATTATGATGTACATACCTATGCATACCATCGATTATAAATGCTTGTATTTATGTAATACAAAGCTCCTGATATATTGTTACAATAAAAAAAATACTAAAAATACAGTTAATATTTTTTTTATAAGCAAATTATTTTTTTTTAATTTGGCAAATTAATGACTAAAGCTCCCCCCCCCCTCCAACATTTGTCTTTCGAGACGGTCCTACCCCTTCATAACGATCGCGAGTAATGCTTTTATGGCATAGATCGTGGGCTACTATTAAGGGACATATTATTATAATATTGTACATTCGTCTAAAAATTTCGTTCGTAAAAATAAATTTACCGATAAAATTACATACCTTCCAGACATTGACATTAGTATAATATAATATTAATATCTATGCGTATTATTTTGTATGAGTATTATTGGTTTTCGACTGAAATAGTTAATTATTTCATGTCACTATAAAGTTCAATTTTGTAGAAGATATATTATAATGTTTCGCGAAAACGTAATAAATTCATAGTATGGTTTAATTAGCATCATTTACCAGGAACGCATTCAACAATCGATATATTATTAAACTATTTGTCGAGTGCAATTAAAAAAAAGTTTTCGCTTTGACACAGAACACAAATGTATTAAACAAAAAATTCATCAAAACTATACCGTGCCTTTGTTGAGGATTGTTCGGTACGCATTTTATAATGTATGCAGTATACGGTGTCCGGAAAAAATTCACAATTGCATTATTACAAATATATATTATAAATGTTGAACAAAAAAAAGAAAAAAAATTATAGAATGAAACGGTATACTCGTAACATCCTAATGACCTAATTATACCTTCACAAATAATTTCAAAAAAAACTTTTTGTTGATATTTATTTTATCAATTACATTTGTTATTATGATTTATGTTTAATTATTTCATTTTTAATAAGGTTGATTTTGTTCTTCATCTTTTCTAAACTTACTGTTTAAGTCATTTCAAAAACGTCCTTAAAAAATCTATAGGGCCTCACAATTAACCACGCTGACGCTGAACATATGTTTATCGTCGTATTATATTCAACCACAATATTTAAGACGATTATAATTAATTAATCACAAACGGATGTCATTCATACCAACATAGAAAAAGCCTTTGATAGGATTATAACCGTAAATTATTAATTAAGAAACTTAAAATTTATGGATTCACAGAGCCACTTCTTTCATGGTTTTACTCTTTCATTTCAGGTCGTACTCAAACTGTTAAGTATAAAAAGAGGGTCAAGTGGATGTCGCTTTGCTGTACAGTAGGTTACAAGTAGATCACTGTTTAATGGATGGTATTAAATTTGAATTCAATGATATAATATCATTGTAAACAAAAAACGATTCTGAGCGGAGACGGTATGTCGGTCTACAATATTTTAAATTATATTGATATTGTTACTATACGGTAGCTGGTAAGTTGAATTAATATTATTCATTTTATTTAATTATTAACCTAAAATCATCAGTGATGCTGGAAAAATATTATAATATATACTTTTACTCGTTAAAATTAATTTTAATATGTAATTTCGTCCAAATTTGAACTTAAAATGTCTGTAAAAAAAAACTGTGTTTATATATTTTTTAGATTTTTTGAATGCAGTATGTACTATTTATTAGAATCTTTGTTTTAAATTTTCAATTCTTAGTTATAAAAACTGACCATTTTATAATTGTTTAATTACAATGATTGATAATTTTCGAGATTTTGATGAATTTTGTCTAAATTCAAACTTTAAATGCTTATAAAAAAAATGTGTGCCTATGTATTTTTAATATTTTTTAATTGCTATTGTAACAATATATATATCAGCCTTGTATTAAATTTTCATTTTTTTGGCCCAACAAATAAAATTTTATTGATATTAATAGAAAAAAAACTAAAAAATTGAAAATTGAAATGGTTCGTAAAAAGCACAAAAACAGTCAGAATATATTCAAAATTAGATGGTGTATAGAAAATGCTAATATACATATTCAGTGAAATTTTCATGCATCTACACTTATTAGTTTTTGAATTGCAACAAAATAAGAAAATCGCTACATGAGAAATCGAGTGAATATCTAATCTTGTAAAAATAATGTAAATAATATATAAATAATAAATAATATAACTTAAAATGCTCATAAAAATTTATTTTGACTTGCTTAAACATTTTTTTATTGATAAAATTAGGCAAACTTATGAGGAATCTTGTGTTACATTTTCAAACCTTAGATTTAAAAAGAAAATTTTTATGAATTTCTAACTCAAAATAAATTGCACATTTTCGTCATTTTTACGTATTTTGTCAAAATTTGAATTTTAAAAGATTATAAAAAAAATTTGTGACTACGGATTTTTAATATTTTTCATATATTATTGTAACAATATATTAGGAGCCTTGTATTAAATTTTCAAAATTTTTTACCCTTACAAATAAATTTTATTTATAGAAAAAAAAACTAAAAAAATTGGAAACTTTAAATGTCCGTTTACAGCCCAAAATAAGTCAGAATATTTTGAAAATGCTATGGTGTGTATAAAATGCTTATATAAACATTCGGTCAAAATTTCATTTGTTTTTCACGGGGCTTTTGAAAACTACTAAACCTCCTAAATACCAACTAGATTCACTTTCCTATCAGAAAAGGTACTATTGAAGAAAATCGAAGAATTTTTACTGTCCTAAAGGTGATGACCGACACAAAAATAAAAAATAAACACACATCATTGTAAAATTAATACATTCATCGCTCCGCTCAGAATCTAAAAAAAGCTTAACGAAGCTTTCTAATTATCTGTATAATATATCGTTAAAACAGTAACTATTGAAGAAAATTGAAGCATTTTTACTATCCTAAAGGTGATGACCGACATAAAAATAAAAAATAAACACACATCATTGTAAAATCAATACATTCATCGCTCCGTTTAGAATCTTAAATTATGTCACTGGCCAAATACACGTTACATCGGGTGTTCCTCGAGGAGATCATTTATTTTTTTATATTGTTTTGTTTTTTATCTATGACATTATTTTTTATGTTACTTCTCGTTCTAAATTGTATTATTAGTTGATAATGCAAACATTTTCAAAAATAACAGTCGTTTAGATGATGCTGTTAAACTTAAGTTAGATTTAAAAAATACCTATTTAAACGGTGCCAACAAAACGCTATGCATTTCAAAGGTTCTTCTATTACTTTTACTTTAAATACCTATTAAATTTAGTTATTATTTGAGTAATATAAATGTATACTAAGAGTAGGTCCTACCTATTAACAGTACGGAATCTTGGAGTAAAATTTGACTCAACCTTTAATGATTGAATTCTATCATTTCTATCTATTTGAAATAATGCACCTGTGAAGCTAGAGTTTTTTAAGACGCACCTGTCGATATTTTAGAGACAAATCGGCATTAAAAATATTTTATCAGGTAATCATTAATCCGTTCACAATTTTATTATGCACTCTAAATCTGGCATCTACATATTCAATAATACAAAATGTAAACAAAAGCCAAAATAATTTGATCAGATATTTATTTATGTTATTATTGTTTTGTTAACAAAACACTTCACTCTAATTATAATGTTAATATCCGCTATTTTAAGTTAAAACCGTTGAAATAGCGATTCACTCAAATTAAACTAACATTTTTGTATAAATGACTTAAAAATATTATTAGATGCCCTGAATAACATCAGCCATATAAATATATAATGTAAAATAATCCAATAAACGAGTGATCTTCTGATTTATTTTGTACAAAAATATGGTACTTTACTGCAAAATATATAAAAATTCAAATACTTAATTTCTGGTGGTGATGTTACTTTAAAAAAAAATGATTTTTTTTAGTCGATCTTTTAATATTTTTATAGCAAATATCTTAAGAAATACATATCATATATAGGTTAGGTTAGGTCTAAATACATTATGAATACCTAACTGCTCTTTTTTTTGTTTTTTGTGTTTTTCTTTATTCTTTCCTCGTATTACATAATTCTATGAATATAAACAAATGAATAAACATGAAGCTGGATGTTATATCCGTAGGTAATAAAAAAAAATATTATCATCATTACTTATTTTACTCAAAATGTTTTACCATTATTTCCACCCACCGTCGATGGAAACGAAATGCGACGAACCGTATAATATTAATTATTCATGTACACTCATTATAATCCATTTGTACAAGGTGATTCTTATATAACAGTAAATATTATTACTTTTTAATTTTTCCAAAACTTTATATTTTTTTCTCCTAACTCATTTTTCAATAATAAATTATTCATAGACACGGAGTCAAAGCTGGTCCGGAAATCTAATGTACCACAAACGCGTCACGTCACGTCGACTACAACAAATTTCCCCAAATCTGTTCCCGAGCGCTATCAGTTTTATCAAGCGTAAGTATATAATATAGGTAATACGTTTGCCTGTAATTAATCATTATGGTATTTACCGGAATCGTTTATAAATCGTTATAACGGCCGAGAGAAGAAATCGTCAAAAAATATAAAAACGTTTTCAGAACTTTCGTTAGTGATATAGTCACTTACACAATACGTGCGTGTATGTTGTCGGCAAAACGTTTTACTATTTATCACGTTTACGATATTATTATCATGTAAAATCGATTTCATAATATTTTAATATTTAATCGTGTCAAATGCACTTGATATTATTAATTGCAGCTATTATTATATTATAATATTTTATTCTCGAATATCGCTGACGATTTGAAATATTTACATTTTATTCATTAGAGTCATACAGATTATACCAATATATTATTATCTATATGTATAGATATGTATAAGTATACTATGAAGGTACTATTAATTTAACGAACATAATATGTTATATTATATTATGATATGATACTTTTGATTAACGATGCACCTGGTGGCTTTGTTTACAAATTGGTTATCGGGTATCAGTTATATGAAAAAAAAAAACGTTTAAGACTCATTGTAATGTGTAAAATTTCATATAACAAAGGACTAGGACTCGAGATAGGGAGGGAGACGAGGAGTCTTATGTGATATTGCAGAATTCTGAAGCCTGGAGTTGAATAGGGAGGGATGGTTTTATGGTTTTAACATAATTTGGCCTTCGAGTAATAAGTCGTTAGTGGCAGACCACTACTACATAAATCGTATTTACATTTTAGTTTTAAGTATTAAACATAGTATTATTTTGAAATTTAAATTCCTACCGCCATAGTGCACAGGAACAGCTGGTTAACGAAAACGAAAAATGGACCAAATTATGTAAAACTAAAGATGCGATAGCTGTTTTACTTCGTGGAAAATGCCGTAATTGCCCCTCCGACCTCTTGCTCTCGCAGAGATTCATCGTATTTTCTAACTGTTACTAATTAGTCAAATAACGATTTTCGCGCGTTCGTCTCATTATGATTCCGTCTCAAAGTGCAGCACAAGCTTTTGCACGACTAAATATTGTAGCAATGCCTTCGTCAAAATTCACTCGTTCGGGTGATCGGACACAGTTTATAAATATTCAAATATTAAACTATTGTTTATCAATATAAATGTATGTGTTTTGCACGGCTGCGAAATATAACTTACGCGAAACCCGTAACGAAGGTACGTGGCGCTTTAAGCAACGGGTCGAGATAATATCAGTTTGGTAATAATACGATACACGAGCGATTAAATAATAGTCGTTAGGAAGTATAATATATAATGACGCGTACTTGCTCTGAGCCGAATTTGTAAGTATACAAATACAATTACGGCTATAAGTATAACACCGTTGGTGAAATCGCATCTACACTCAATAAGATACACTCGAAGTATATATACACAACAATATAGTATAAGCCTCATACTATTACCTAACCTAGGATAAGTGCTCAAACGCTAATACGCTATACAGCGCGGCGCATTAAGCCCCGAAATAAATGATTATTGTTATTATTTTATTGCGCCGATGGTGCCAATAAAACCGAATAAGTATCAAATTTAGTGTACTACAACTTATAATATGAAAACATACACATCCATGTGATACAGTTTTATAGATGGATTTTAAGCTCAGGGTATATCCGAGTTGTATTAGTCCTATACATAGTGCGTAATATAGTAAAAGGATTCATGCTTTGCGTATGTATATATCTGTACAATATAGACCATATAGGGTGATTTACCAAGTATGTTCACTCCAATTCGTTATTTTGATAAATGATACCTGATACATTTATCCAAATTTTGATTGAATTTCTAAGTATGTATGCTTAAGACCACATTTTCAAATACTCGATTTTTTCACACTAAATATTGAATATCCTGCGGCGATAAACATATTTTTGCTGTAAAAACAAAATTTTTTTTTTTTTAATAATGCGTTTAAATTGAAATTTGAATGACTACCTAGTTATTGAGTTTTCGACTATAGACACTAGGATAATAATCCTGTACGGATTCACATAATATTTAAAATAAAATATATGTAATATTTACTTTTATAGTCAGGTTAAATTATCGATTACCTAATATAAATTAATATAATTTTCAACAATATTTTTTTATGTTATATAGGTATAACTCTACATTACCATAATATAATTTATCATATACTTATATTCATAGTAAATTTTGATTTAGTTAGGTAACCGGCATTTTAGTAAACTCGAAATCTCGAAAAATCGGATTTTCAACAAAATATACTTAATTAAACAAAAAAATTATATATAATTCGTATAAATAAGGTTGATCAACCACACTTCGTATTGGGAAACTTGTGACCGCCAGTGACCCACCCCGTATATAGACGTATTTTGCGATACACAGGTGAAACCATAAATGAGGATTTATCCTTCGCTCCGTGCAGATGCGTGTAAACCTTTTCTAAGACGACCAGATGCGAATAAATAACGATATATATATTATATACACACGAAAACAGATAATCCAAATGGCTGATCTCACTCATTGTCGAGGATACGAAGTACATATATACTATCTTATTGTGTGAATGTGTATGTGTAATTTTATTGCCGGGGAAAAAACTCGAACGAGGTATATGTTTGAGGAAAAGAAACAAAAAATGATATAAAATGGATCGCGTAATTTAGCAACACGTTTCGAGAACACTTAGGTAGAGACTGTCATACACTGCGCGCACTAAGTAATATATATGGGGTTTTTTTTTTTTTTTTTTTGTCAAGTTACTACGGGGCAGTGAGGATTGCGTTATATATAATAGTAATAATAAATACGGCAACATGATGATCCACTAAACGTAAAACGGGGTGTGCACGTAGAGACGTAAAGAAAAGTTTTTATCACTTTGCTCGTAAACTCTAAACTGCGATAAAAAATAAAAATAAATTCGTACACAGGTCTGGAATATTATATTGCCCGCGTTATACAGTTTTTAATATATTATTTTATATACACCGAAATAATATTCAAACATTTTATATACCATAGACGCGGTATTATACGAACGTACCAGAATCGAAGATATGAAAACTCAAGACGGCCGTTTTGACGTTGAATAAAATATTGATTTATAGAACAAATTAATATTGCATAATCAATATATATTATTTACCTACATATGTAAGGTAAGCATCGTTTATATAAAAAAATTATTGTAAAATCGCATATTTTTCATTGGGATTGCATATTAGGTAGGTAGTGTATGATAGTCGTGGGGTATTTTTTTATATTGTAGTGCTGCATTGCTGCAAACTATAATATATTATAGTAAGTTTTCAATCTGTTTCGAGAAAAACATTTTTAGAGAAACCTGTCTGTTTGCGCGTAAATCCCACAGATTTTTTACCTCTTTTTAATGTAAATTCTACCTCTGCAGTTATTAATAATTGTTATGTTTCCACTGATATTGAATGTGAATTCCAAAGATATTAATTTTGGATCATTAAATGTAATTAGTTGATTTGGGCCAAAGGTGTGATAAAATATATCTAATGTAATATATATATATATATGAACAATAAGATAAATTGTCAAACTATATACTAATTTAATATAAACTAAGTTTATTAAATTACGTTTGTCTTCTAATTTAATGACCAAAATTACTTAGCTTCTTGCCGTTTTTGTCAATTTATTTATATACTTAATTGGAGTTAATTTCAAGTTAAATTATTTTGGTAGAATTTACATAAATATATTACCATTGGGGTGGGGGGGGGGGGTGAGTTTAAACTCTACCAAATTGTATGAGTGAATAAAATGTGCAGATGGTTAAAAACTGTCTCGAGCGACTTCAGTTCTACACTTCTACCCGTATGTAAACTCTCAGGGGTCAATTTAATTTTCATGAATGGAATGTATAAGCTCACCAGTATCAGAAGACGTACGTTTTACAGTCACGCCAACATATTGTTTTTACATTAACGAATAATAAATTGTAAACAATCCAATATCAAACGTATAATATACACATACAATAACGTTTAGCGTCAATGTTAGTACTCTAAATCATAAACTTAATTTATATTAAAAATTATTTGAAGAGGAGGTATAAGGGATACTTAAGAAGACGTCGCATAAGTTGTCTCCGTCTTACAAGTGAGCAACATAGCAAATTGTACACTCAGAGGATCACGTTAATTTAAAAAATAAGAGTGAATTGACCTCTTATAAAATTTAAAGGTGATATTATTATCTAGAGCATCTCATCGGTTTTTTGTTATACTTTAATTTTGAAGCGAGTTATGAGTGTTTAAAGATGCATAAAGAATTTACAACTTTAAAATACTCATAACTCGCTTCAAAATAAAAATATAACAAAAATCCAATCAAATGCCCTAGTTAATAATCTTACCTTTAAATTTTATAAGCGGCCAATTCACTCTAATTTTTTAATTTATGGGGCTAAACATGTTCTGCTGAGCGTAAAATTCACTACACCGTACGCGTTTAAGACTGCAGAGACAACGTATGCGGGTGCGACGTCCTCTTAATGGATATTTTAATGTATTGATTCAACAATGAAAAAAATGACGGTATCACAATATTATGATTAAACATTCTGCGGAGAGAGCTCCGGACAATCCTGATGTGTAAGCGCTTGCGGAGTTTGCGTAAACCCTTCAGGTAGAACCGAGAATGAGCTGGAAGAATTTACACGTGACCTTTTTTAAACTAAAAAATGACCCGTACGTAAGCCTCGTTGTGCAATGGGAAGAGTTTACAGTATCAACCCACCGGTTGAGCTTACATATTTTATATTTACGTGTAGGTAAAAAAGTTGTAGCGGTAGAGTTGACATGTTTTCTAATCCGACCTTAAATAGTAATACCTGAAAACCTGTGGAATTCATACGCTCGGACTCGCATGCATAAATCGTAAATAATTCTATAACCCACCCAACGGCCATATAATATTTAATAAAACTAATTTTAATCAAGGTACCTGGTTGACTATTGAGGCGACTGACACTGCGGGGTCCAACGCAAACGTCCTTATATCTCGTACATCTCTCGTACGAGCAGTATAATATAATAATAATATTTTATGCATATAATATATTAAATGTTATATCTTGTAAGTATATCACGGTTGCGGCGGCGTCGCTTCGTCATACAAAGTAGGAACCGCGAGCGTACATCAACGTCGAGCACTGCGTTGACACACTTTGAACAATATTCAGAGTTGGTCGTTAGTAGATAGGATACACAGCAAGTATAATGTACAACGAGAAAACATTAAAACGCAGTTTGAAAATTCGATTTACGAATAACCCACGAATAATACCCACCTCTTCTGTTACAACAACCATCGCTTTCCACCAACGTCGAAATTGTTTCCCCCACCAAAAAAATTAATAAATATATTATGTACGTCCATAAAAATTTTATTTTAAGAAATAATGATGAAAACACTATCGATTTACAAATATATTTCATAGTACCTACCTATATTATTCACATTTAAAACCCACTAACATGCCTAAATTATGGCTCTAATTATAAGATAACTATACTTATACTCGTTATATTTTACTTCATTGATCGACTAATTAATTTCCTACCCGTTGGATCAACAGGTTTCAAGTTCAAAAATATTTTCTAAAAATCTACATGAAACATAGGTAATTAGGAGGTACCTCTTTTTCCTAAAACTCATGTGTAAATGTACGGTAAGTTTAGTGTCTTTGTACTAATAGTATATCTATAGGGGGACTGAATTTAATGTGTAAAAACGCAGTGACACATTATTTAAAGTGTAAAAACGTAATGTAGGACTGTATAGTTTTAGTTTAATTTTAATTTTAAAATTAACTTTACTTTAATACTTTTTAACTCTTTTATGCCCAGGCTTGCTTTTAAACGATTACACAAGTTATAGTCAATATTGGAAAAACAATAATTTTAAATCATACAGCTTACCATAAGGGTTCATAGTTTTTTGACTGTTTTTATGTAAGTTCGAAATTAAACATTTATGAAACGTCATTCGTGGTTTAATAGTATTTGAAAAAACAAAGCTCTTCAATATTAACATTTGGACAAAACAAAAACCTTGTTTCTTAGAAATTAATACGATAGTACAGCAGTCCACTTAACCTGAATAAAAATTTTGATTTCACGATCAGGCACTTGAAACATGCGAATCGCATTCGATAGTTTTAACATATTTCATACTAGTTGTTTGCCAAAGATAGTATAATAGAAACAATATTAATATTAATGTCAATGGCCGCACATGGCTTAGGTGTTTATTTGTTTATTAAGTACTGTTACGAACACAAACCGGCACAACGTAGCATAAACGAAAAATCCATTGATTTGAATCCGAAATTAGGAAGTGGGGGTACCAAGGAAATGCCCCTGATATACATAGTTTTTATCTAGGGAAATAATTAGATATAAAATTTAGTCGGTGTTAAAACTCTGAAGGATTTAGATCATGATTAGTGTACATATTTCAAAACAGCAGTTCAGTTATGATATATAATTATAAACGATAGTAATTCGTATTTTATCTTATCCTGTTTTAAAATATGATTCATCTGTCTGTTAGTGACATTAAAATGTGATATCTGTTAAAATTTAAAAACTGTCAAGTTCAAGTTACACATTTTAAAACGATGAAATTCTGGAAATTACTTTCTCATAAAAATTGCTGAAAAATTACATTTCTGAAAATTAAACAACACTATATAGACGTTCGTACGATGTTAATTTATTAATAGCTTTTATATTGACAATTCATGGCAGGTATAGCGTATTTTCGCGAGTTTTTAAGAACTCTCCAGCAACACGACTACCTACCACAACGAATGATACAAGTTTATATTATGATAGAGGCATCAACATAAGAAAGAAAACGGTGACAGTATTTATATGTATGTGTGTGTGTGTGTGCATATAGTTGGCACATAACTATATATATATATATATGAAGTGTATGTATATAAGAACACACTCTCGACACGACCCTTCGTGACGTGTCAATGTACACATATATAGTATATATGTATATATAACGGTCTGCATAGACAGTTTTTCAATCATCTCTATAGCGGAACATTCCCCTCCGAAATCCCATAGGCATACTTCACGGTGCATATATGTATATATATATTATATATATATATATGTATGTGCGGCCGGGCGGTCTATACCCGCCCACCTTGCGGTCCTGTGACGCCAAAAAGGAGAAAAAAAACACACGTCAAGCAATACGGACGGTCGTACTTCTATAGCTCCGAAAATCGAAAGGAAAAAATAATATCATAAATTCTTCGTTACACACTTACACCAATACGCCGTGCGTCCTGACAGCCACGATGATCTCTATAGAATATAAATATGATATTAATATCATCGTCAGAACGCGTCTTGCGTGACCTCGTGAGTCTAAAATATTCCTACAGGACGATTGCCTATTTACCGCCAATTATTACCCGTAACGTAAGGAGTTCACGAATTCTAACACAATAGTATACCTACCCTACTGATAATCGTAATAAAATGTTGTCGTTAAATGTTTTTTTATGCACATTGCAGGTGTCTGTTGTGGCACGTACCTTTACTGTAAACGTAAAAATACTAATAAAATAGGTATCTATATTTTTCAGCTGTGCCAAATTACACGTTTCTGAAGTACGTTCGGTAACTACTACTATACGAGTCATCATTAAAATAATTGCCGTCGTCATAAATTACATAATAAATATAAAATAATTGGAAAAACTAAAATATTTTAGTACCTACCTAATTATTATTACGAAAAATCCAGACGAAAACAAAACATTAATTGATGTATATTCATGAAAGTACCTACCGAATGAAAAATTCTTTATAATGTTCAAAATTATTTTAATAGTTATATTTTATAATATTACTAAATTGAAGTTTCTGTTGTAAGCTTTAATTCTAAAATTACTGGTATTTCTTAAAGTATTACCAGCTGGTTCACGGTAAAAGAATCACGCTGTATATTGCAATTTCAAGTATTATAATATTTTATATCTAAGTATATGTATACATATAATATAAAATGTATAAAATAATAGGTTTATAGTGCACACGCAATATATCATATTTACGCTCGTCTGTCTTCGCCACGCACATATACGGAGTGATTCGCCAAACATGCTAACCCCAAAGCTGTCCTGCAATAATAAATGTATTCGAATACGGATTTTTGAAATTTTCAAGTACTCATACTTACGTATCATATTTTCAAAAACAGAGAGATTGTTTACGTACGCCATTAAAGGTGTGTCCTGTGACGATACAGGGATATTTTTTTTAAAACTGAGAACCGAATTTTTTTTTTTACTCTAAATCACGAAACATAAAAATTCCGAAAACCGTAGTTTGAATAAACCCGTAATTAAATCAAACGAAGGGCGTGAGCGTGCTCGCAGGCTAATCACCCTGTATATACATTTATGTACATATACGTCAGACGTAAAATATGCACACATAGGTACATATATACATCATTATATACATGTAGATAAACTATATTTGGTATATATGATGCGTCTGGAAAACAATGCTCGAGTGCACGCAAACTTTCCGCCGACAACTTTGCTCTCATTGCGTCCATCATCGTCTCGACGATTTTACTTGTACGTATATTCCACACACATATACACATATTATATTATATACGATATGTGCGCGCACAGCTCCGGTTAGCGGTCTAGACTCGTCTCGCCGGCCCCCTTGTCGCGCGCAGCAGCATCAATCCGCGTGACTGACAACCACCGCGTGATTCACGCACCCCGTCCCCGCGCCCGTCGCGCACCCGCGCCGTGGCGTACCGTAACATTGGCAAGTCGTCGTTTTTGCGACTTCCTCATCGCCGATCCGGGCCGTCGCAGTGATTAATTGCGAAACCGCGACGACGAAAAACGAACGAATGTCATAATAATAAATGTGCGTGCCGCACGTGTGTGGACGATCTATAGACGTCGTCGAGAATTATAATAATTGCGAGCCGAATCAAAATGCCATATACATGTTTATATCATGTATTATTTATACACAAAAATATCATCTCTACTTCGGATCTCTCGCCTGAACTTTATGATGTACACTCGATTCTTGTTTGAAATACGACGACTTCTACATAATGCGATCAACGGTTTACTGATTCAACCCGACCGTTTTTTTTTTTAAAATGTATAGGGAACAAATAAAAAACCCAAATTGTTAGAAACATCGTGTACCGAATTAGTGGATCGCTTATATTAGTTTGAATAGTCATGATCAAAGTTAATCGTAATCAATTGTAATCGTAAGTCATAATATATGGGTTATTTAGACCAATGAGGAAAATAAAAATTCGCAACGCTTAAAAAAGCCAAGTGTAAAGTAAACAATTCATAGTTTCTTTTCTCTGTTGAACATAATTTATATGATGGGTTTTGTTCTTATTAAACTGTAGTAAGTATTATACAATATAGCTTATCCTGGGATAATTTTTTTTTAAATTACCTACCTGCACAGATGTGATCACATTAAGCGGAACTCTCCAAATGTATAATTTTATTAGTTAGCAGTAAACTACACAGTAGGGCTGCTTTAAAATTTTAATTATTTTGTATAACTATTTCTTTTTAACGTATATTTCGTATTGCGTGTATAGGTACTTATATAATAGTAATTTTTGTATGCTTTCTCATAAACACAAGTAATATTTCTAAAACATTTTCTAATACAGGAAGATTTGATCGTAGCACGTCATACCAAATAAAGAACTCATATTTTCATTTTAAGGGAACTGTGTAATATTTTATTCGATTACTCCCTCACAGATGTCTTAAAAATAATGTCAGTCGAAACTGATTGGCAGTTTTTCTGATCGGTCGGAGAAAAAAGTATAGCGAGCACGATTCATGTATAGCTATTACTACATAATGGTAAAGGTATTTGCGGTGTATTGATCAGAAATATATTAAGTATCTATAAGACTATAATACACTGACACTGCCTGCCCTACGTATACGGGAAAGCTATTTTGAAAAAAAATATCGTATACAGAAAGTAAGTAGGTGCCTATAATTAATTATTTAAAAGTTTAGTTTAAATTTAGCCTTTATATTATGCAATTTATTTTGAATATAGAAAGTAATTGACAGTAGAATGTTTCAAATATTAATTATAAATAATATTAACAATATTAATCAACGTTTCATACTCTTTGAATATAATATTTAAAAAAAACTAAATTCGTGTGATGAGAAATAGTGATTGTCGCAAATTCTTGTCTAAGATAAAAATACTTGTTCATCTTTAATTACCATTTTTTTTTTAGTTAAAGAGACTTTTAATTATATTTATTTTGTTTATTTTTCTAATTCATATTGAAATAAAAATATGTATTTATTTTTTGATTACCTAGTGTAAAAATTACGTATAACTGGCATATATTTTCCATCAAAAGGATCAAAGGTATAGGTAAGGAATTACATCTTAACTTATAATAATATATCCAATAAACATTTATTTTTTTCGTATTTAGATTATAATAATTGTATAAAATCGGTAAACTCTTATTTTTTCATTTCAGATATTGCCATTTTATTTTAACTAAATACAAAAATCAATGAAAGAAATAAACCTATTCATATTTTTTTTGAATACATCCATATCACATTATGCAATCTTATTAGGTATCTTATTTAATATTTTTAAACGGTAATAACATACAAACACATAATATTATAAGTATTTGTTCATACAATATTTATATATGAAAGACAGTATGACGGATAAAGCGAGTCGGATAGGTTCAATACTGAGAATGAAAACTAGCAAGAAGCTTACATTGATAGAAGACGGTGGGAATTGAAGATTGATGATATTATACGATACACATACTTATTACCTCTGGTCATGAACATTAATCTGGGTATACAAATTCCGTAAAATAAAATAAAACTATGACATTTTCATTGTTGAAAGTTAAAAATTTAATTTTACTTTTAAACAGTTAGAACATGACATTCATTACACTCGTTGAATTATTTTCGTATTTTCCATACTAATAATTAAATTATAACTTTGATTTTTATTAACTTTTTTTTAGATTATATATAAAGGTAGGTATCTATTTACCAGCATTATGAGAGCTCCGGTACACGGATCTTGCAGGATTGTCAGTAATATTTCTGTTCCACATTCATCTCTATGGGTTTGAATAAATAAATGTACAGATGTGCACGATTTAATGGTACTTCATTATTAAATCATTTTTCGTTTTTGATTATGTTTAATATTTCTTTATAAAATTGTATTTATAAATATATTTTAATTAATGATAATTCTACATACAATTTGATATTTTTTATACGCACTGTTATTCAATTGGTAGACAAATACGCCAGCAGGTGTTTACATTAAGTATTAACCAATTTGTGTTGTGGGTATAATGTTTCCTCTTTAAATAATGACAACTAATCGGAGCCGAGTTTTCTCTTTCAAACTGAAATTTTTAGACAATAGTAGTTGGCTAAAAAAGGGGCTAAGTAGTTTGATATGAATCGTTCAATAATCAGTTGGGGTTTTAGTTGGTGATGTAACGTCAGAAGGTGAACATTTTCGAGGTCGTCCATGGCATGTTAAATTAATTTTAAATATTTTAAACTTAACTCTTAAACGTTATTAAGAGTAATGAGTATAATAACTAATAACACTTATTTTATTATTTCAATGGTTTCTCTATACAATATTTGAAAACACTGAAACATTACTACGTAAAAACAGGATTCCGAGAACTGAGAAATCTTTGAATGGTCCTAAGGACCTAAGACGATATTTTCTATAATATTAATCAATGACACGGCGCGTTGAATAGGCAATTTAGGTACCTACAATACTGTCACGGATATTATGTTGTTCCAGTGGTGTCAATATTACAATTATTATACCTAATCAATATACATTGGAAAGTTATTTAAAATAACACTTTTATAGTGTACAATGTACACACGCAATACTCGTTCACGTTCAACTATTCAACATACTTTAAAGATGAATTTTCTTGCTGTTGTTGACGACAATCGTTACCACACATTATGTAAGCAAGAGAATTGATTAAATCTAGTTGAACCGTAAATAATATACTGTCTTAACAATACGTATGTAGCTATGTACAATGAGGAACTTTTTTATTTATACGATACAATCATACATAGTACATAATATTACATATTGGTATATAGTACTTCACGTTTATGAAACTATTTATTTATCATCAAGTCCTTTATATTACACATTTGTGCATTAATAAAACTCCGAAAAATATAAGGAAATGGTTCTCTAGATTATTTATCGATACTGTAACGTCCCCTCTCTACCTATCGCTACTCGCTTCCAGTGTCGTTCTGTTTATATTTACAAGGTCTCGGGGACTCGACCTCGGTATGTGATATTATTACTAGAGATCAGAGTTACCTTATGTAAAGCAAAGTACTCAACGTATATGCATTATACATATATGTACCTATCTGTTATTATTAATACTACAACATTGTTACAAATTGTATAATATAAACTAGAGTTACCGATCGGGCCGTGGTGTGTCATGGATGCTGCAAATATCCAAGGTGGGTTGAACCGGTCGTCCGCTGGTCCTCTTCAGGTCTTCGTCATCCATCGATTGACGACCATTGACTCTCAACTCTATACTCCAAAACTCAACTACCAGCAGTCTCGCCGGTCGGTCTTACTACGACGAGTGAGGATCTCTGGTCAGCATAATATTATATATTGCGGGACCACATTTGCCATAACTAACACTAGACATATTATTAGCCGTGCTCAAGGTAGGGAGTAATGTACGATGTCGATGACGACAATTGTTACAATACGATCAAGTAAAGACGGAAGTTTAATAGTTGAACCGAATGAGAAACAAATTACTCCATGAGATTATTCTTCGATGAAATTCAGTACGTTCCAAACCGGAAAACCCGTTTAAAATACGCAATTAAATTGACTGGGATGTTTTTAAATTGTTAAGCTTAACCCAACCTAAATGTCTTTTAACTATAATGTAATTATAATTATTATTTTATATTAAAAATCGTTTTACCACCTCAAATATTGAATAACCTTGTATAATATCGATAATTGTAGATAACATAAATTACGATAAAATGTTGTACTCCGGAAATAAAATGTAAATTATAATATTAAATTACAAGTTTTATTAACTCGTTTACCGATCCGCACAATAAATTGTACACATTCCAATAACACTATAATTATACGATAGCGACAGTATCTACTCATGATCGATGTCCTATCCATCTTCGTCGAAAGTGCATCCGCCAAAGATGCGTGGAAGTGATGAAAAAAATTTACCATCTATAAACAGGACAGAATACGAGTATATTCAAGAGCATCTGAAATTCAGAGGTATGACAAAACACGATGTTTGATCTCTTCATTTTCGTTACACAGACCGTGTCGGCATTAACATTATTATATCGACCTTAAACACTGCAAATTACATTTCAACAATAAAATATAGAAATCAGAACTTCAAAAGTAGTATATTTGTATTTATTATTATATTTACCTAAAAACCATAAGGTATGCTATCAGCTGAAAACCCGTATATTCTACGCAATATATATAAGCTATTACTATTATATTTTAATTAAATACCATTTGGACGACAGTACGTTATAATAACATATACACATAACACATACATACGGAGAATAGTGATAACATGTTCTATATTTTAGTGTACAATCTCTAAAACGAGTTTTAAAGTAAATAATAATTCGGAGACAACTTTTTAAAAAGTAAAATAAATGGAGTATAGTACAATATTAATACATAAAGAAATAGTTTCAGGTATTCAAAAAACGGATATATAAGGTCATCTTCAAAATATTAGGTATTATCTTTCTGTTTTGTTACATGTATTTTAACGGTGTAACACCTTAAGGTTTTATTAATTTTTTTAATGTAGATTGTAATTAATAATTTAAAATATATTTGTTTTTATAACAAAAAAGGGACGTTTTACTGAAATCGATTCGTCTCCTGCTAATGATAATATAGCCAAATAAAATCGATCGGCTAAGGTCTAGAACGAAAAGTAAAAAAAAAAAGTATAACATAAAATAACTATTAACTATGTAGTCTAAAGTGTACAGTTGCGTGTATGGCGGATTGCATATTATTGTACAACCCGTAAATCCTAAACGCGTTAAATACAATTTGTCGCTATATATTTTATTTTTCATCTACGAATTTTATTACATACCTACGCAATTGTTTAGGGTACGCTTTCAATCTATATTGAACAAAAAAAGTTGTTTGTGTATTAAATTATTGATCGTCTATAAATTATTTATAATTTGCACTTAAAATGTCATATAGGTATAGCTATCGTTATCGTTTAGTGCAAACACACTGCAGGAGATAACATTTAACTATTTAAGTATTAAGTTTTGCTTTTAAACAGTTTTAATAATTTATGCTTAATTTTTACTGGATCTCGCAGTGGGGGGGGGGGGGAGCGAGATTAAGTAAATAAATAAATAAGATGAGTTACGAAAAAAAACTCAACAGTTTTTACAGAGCACGTTACCAGTGAATACTAAAATACATTATATAGGTAGTAATGTAGTATAAGTGCAATTTTATTATTTTTGAAGTGACATCGATTTTAAATATTAAAATATTAATGTATACGTAATTATTTTACAACAAACATTTTAAAATAGTTACATAACAAATTTGATGAAAACCCCCATAAAAAATATTTCAATCCAAACGTATTATTTATTTACATTTTTTTAATTGAGTTGAATATAAGTTAAACACTTTTATACTTACGTTATTTATTATATAAATTACATTTAATTTTAAATTATTGAATTGCTGCCATCGATATTTTAGATTAACTTTTATAACAATAACTATCTAAGAACATTTTTTCTTAATCTTTATAGAAGAACTAATACCAAAATATCTGATAAAATTAAGTACAAAGCTGTCATGGAAATACATCACCAACGCCATTAATGAAATAACTGACAGCAAAACAATATGGAACAATATACACTCTTTAAAAGGATTAAAATGAAATCAAAAAATTAATTAAATAGTCTAAAATTTGAACCAACCAATTAACAGCATTGAACAAATATCTAATAAACTGGGTGAACAGTTCTATAAAAATGAATAGTGGCAATGACAACTCTGAAAATCAGTTTATAATATACAAAAAAAAAAAAAATGCAAGAAAGAGAAAATGAATAACGCAGACAAAACGTTAAAGAAACAGTTTTGGACCGGATGAGTGTTCTGTATATTATATATTTTTTTTTTTTTACTGATCTTTAACTTTGGCAACTATGGCCATTAGCATATTAAATTCTATATATATTTTTATACATAACTTCAGCCTAAAAACCCTAGATGTTTGACTCAATGTTTATAATTGAATATGGAATGAGAGAATCTCGCCTGAAAACAAATATAATCTTGGGTTTTATACCAATTTTGAAATGGGAAAAAATTAAAAATTAAATGAAAAACCTGAAAGATATAAGCAATTATACTACGTAATGTTATTTTATTTGGGTCCATTTGTTATGTAGGTACAATTATGGTTACAAAAACTGTACGGCGTTAGTTGATAAATAAGTAAATTAATAAATATTAATTATCAAAATAGAACCATGAGTAAAAAACTTAAATGCTTCTCCCCAAAACTAAACTGATTTAAGAAAAACCTATGCACAATAGATAGTCACTACAAAATTAATGAGGAAAGAATTAAACATTTGACAACAAGCGAATTATGAGTCTTGATATAGCCAAAGCATATGATTCTACTTGGAGACATAATATTTTAATTAAACCAAACACAGTTTTATGCAAATTTTATTGAAAACCGTAAATACCAAGCCAGAACTAATAATATTATTCATCCTCTGAATTCATACAAGGAAACGGAGTAGGTGTCCCAAGGATAAGCTTTCTCAACAGCAGTGATCATATTCCTTATAGCAATGTATGACATTACTGAAAACTGCAATCTACCAGTAAAATGTAACATGTAGACAATTTCAACTTCTGGTGCAATAATATATTTACCATCTACCGTATGAAATTAAAAGTTAAGCAAAACGACAGGATTTATCTTCTCCCAAGACAAGTCTATCCGTTTAATACTTAAATATACACAAAAAAAAACAGCTGTAAATCAAAATAAATGTAAATTGAATATAAATTGCCAATAAAAATACTGTCAAAATGTTACCAGATATATTTGACAGACGAATAACTTAGTCACCATGTATAAAACACTATTAATAATGACAGCTGTTCGGAGTAGAATACGCAGCTCTCTCATTCTGTCACTTCTGGAAGAGATAAAGATATAAAGAATTTTATAACTCGTGGGTTTCGGCAGATGAACATGTCTAAGGTCGTCCTGGACTTGAAAATTAATTTTAAATATTTTTTAATTTACTCTATGATAGTAGTAATAATAATAATAATAATAATAATAATAACAACACTAGTTTTTATCATTTCTGGTATATCTACTGCGGAACAATGATTGTATTGATTTTACATTGAAGTGTTTTTTTTTTATTGTGTCTTTTCTTTTAGCACAGTAAAAATACTTAGATTTTCTTCAACAGTATCTTTTCTGATAGAAAAGTGGATTTAGTTGTTATTTTGAGGAGTCAAAAAATTTCCCAGTAGTTTTCAAAAGCGACTGGAAAAACAAAAAAAGATTAAGGAAAAACAGGAATTTTTACAAAATAAATTTTGATTTTTAGTGTAGCTCTAAAACAAATAACCGTAGTTACATAAAATTTTGACTGAATGTTTGTATTAGCATTTTCTATGCATAATAAAAATTAAATTTTGTCTGTTGATTTTTAACTTGTCATTTTCAGTTTCCAATTTTTTCGTTTTTTTTTCTATAAATATCAATAAAATGTTGTTAATAAAATAAGCTTGGAAATTTAATAGAAGGCGCTTAATACACTGTTACAAAGTCAGTTGAAAAATATTAAAATACAGTCCAAAATTTTTTTATAAATATTTAAAATTATAATTTTAACAAAATTTAATAATTATTTTGTAATTAAAAAATTATAAAATGTTCAACTTTCATAGCTAAGGATTGTGAAAAATAAAAACAATGTTCCACGTAAATAGGTTATATATAAATTACTTTATACATACTAATAGCATAGGCTGACGGCCATCTTCGCTCCGAATCCTCGAAACTATGATAATATATCGTTGAATTCAAATTTAACACCATTTATTACAGTGACCCACTTGTAACCCATTGTACAGCAGAGTGACACCCACTTGTTGATATTTTAGTGAATGAAGTGGGTACTTAGAAATTCATATTAAGTATGACAATGTAATCGTACACACTACACTGTGCAGCTAAACTAAAAATGTATCTTTGAGTTTTGAATAGTTATATATAGTATATTATAAGTGTTATTTTAAAATGCTTTCAAATATATTATAATAGTAATATAATATTAACACTGGAATAACATAACCCCGAAATTATTGTACCTAAATAGCCTATTGAACACGCCGAGTGATCAAATTTTACAGTTGAACCATATTAGGAATAGCAAATTTTAAACTTTGAATTCTTATAAAAAAAACAGTATTAACCTATCATTTAGTGAAAATTTCAAGTACCCACGGTTATTCGTTTTTGAAATACAACAAAATAAAAAAATCGTTCGATGAGAATTCCTTAGTTAATGGCTGAAAATCCAATGTCGAAAAAATTTTAACTTCTAACTCTAAAAAATGTTTGACTTTCCGGTAAACTTTTTTTTGGTTAAAGGTAGAAAAACTTATAAGGAATCAAGTACTAAATTTTCAAGTCTTTTGGTCAAGCAAAAAAATGTTATCGACATTAATTTTATGAACTAATAAAAATCAAAATTTAGTTATGCCTATAATATGTTGTCAAAATATTTTGAAATTTGAATGGTCTTTATAAAATTATGATATAAACATCAAATTAAAATGTATTTGCTGTAATAAGTTTTGAATTACACCAAAAAACCTAAATTGATTATATCAAAAACTGATTTTGCGTAAAAATCCCCGTTTTACATCCCGACGCTCTTGCAAACTATTATAACCTTTTGAATTTGACCTCTCAAAAATACTTACTAGATTCACTTTCCCCCGTTTTTGATGAAAACCGAAGCATCATTTCTACTAGAAAAAATGTTTACAGCCAGAAAAAAACTAGAGTAACTCGATATTTTTTCTCCACCAAGAAAATCTATGAATCACAATATTATAAATGTTTTGTTAGTTTTGTTTTTTTGCTTTATTTGAAATAAACAATCTGTACTTTAGAGGGCACAATGAGTTTATGTGATTAATGTGAATATATATATATATTAATTTTATTAATCACGTAACAATTAATAATAATAATAAAATATTTATTGGCGGCATTTTTATGTGAGCAGTCATCTATTAATAACAGCCATCGTGTTGTTACAAAGTAACCATGAAAACCAAATTTTTTCTGAAAAATGTTGCTACAAAACATTAGTGGTTATAAAAAATAATCCTAAAAACATTGTACTACTACCGACTGAATGTTTATTTGAATTCAGTTTATTAACATTAATGCTTATGTTATTAAAATATTAAATCATCAATTTTTAACATTTATTTATATCGTATGATAAAAAAAATATTTTTCTTTGTATACTCGTACAATCTTATTATTTCTTAAAACTTATAATTAGTAGTTCTTCTAATACAAAATTAAGTAAAATATAACTTTTATTCATATCTTATTCAACGGTTTTTATTAATGCAATCAACCCGACCGGTAACAACAATATTATGGTTTTTTTTTTTTTCAATAGTTGTAGGTCCTAAAAATCAGTTGTCTAACGATTGCACATTACGCTGTGCAATCACGGTTTCCCTAACTTTGGATTCACCATTATAACAAACAAGCATTTATATAATATAATGCCTATCATGTTTGGGAATCGTTTTTCATACTTATATCGTCATTTATTACAAATGCGTAACTAATAGTGACAGGGACGGATCTTGTTTAAGAGAGGGGCTAAATAGAGATATTTCGAGTGACATAGAAGTTACAAAAATGTGATGCTTTGTAGACTTAACCATAATTAGCAACAGGACTTGAATAACAAGGAGGGGGGCGACCACCACGTCACCTCCGATAAATCCACCCCTGTAAAGTAATAACTAATAACTTACTATTAACTACGAACTTTAATCATTCCGTATTAGGTATACTGTAAGTTGCATTTCATGTACCTATGAATCCAATATTTGTGATTAATATAGGAGCGAAAAAGTTTCACTTAAAAAAATGTAATGATAATATAAAATACTGAATTTGTTTACCGATCTACACGATCGATTACAGTATTACACTTTATAGACAACTTTAGAGTTTCCAATAACACTATAATAATATGATAGCGACAGTGTTTATTCATGATCGATGACTTATCAGTCATCGTCGCGAGTGCATCAGTCAATGCCACGCCAAAGGTGTTAAAAAAAGTAACCAATCGATAAATAAAGCAAAATAATATGTTTTATCTCTTTTTCAACTTCTTCGTTTTTTTAATGTAGAAAATATTTTGTAATGTATTACGTAAAATGTATAAATAATAATATTTCTTAGTATGAGGGCATGAAAAACCTATGTAATAATTGACACGATGAAAATAATAATAATTTATCACTCGACGGAAAAATACAAAATAGAAAAAAAAATTAGAAATTTTAAAAACTAAAACACCGCAACTGTTCGTGTTGAAATATTGCGAAATTATTAATAAAACATTTTTCTGCTTTTAACAATATAAAATAATAAAATAATTAAGTATCTACATGTTTCATTGTTAGGAGATGACTTCTGAATTGGGTGCAGCTTGGAAGTGTACATCACTTAACGTATCATCCGTTCACTGCGGATGTGCGTCGAACAAGTCTTTGATGACGGCACAGGATATCATGTAACTGTCGTTGGACAGTTTGTCGTCGATCGTGCTTTGCAACTGTTTCAGACCGAGCTCGGAGGATACCGCGTGTATTGTGCCGTCGCTCCATTCCAACACTGGCGCATCTGAAATTCACATAAAAACACGAGGTGTGGTTTAATTATTGTCGTTACAGAGCGTATCAACCTTCTACTCTACGCATATTTTGTTTTAACTGCCGATGAATGATACTAGTCAGAAATTAAAAGATTGAATATTTTTTTTTATTATTATATTTATCCAAAAACTAAAACTGTATGGAGAACAGTATACTTAAAGTGTAGACATTTGTATTATTATTTAAATTAAATATTAAGCTGACTAATTTAAATACAGTACCTATAATTATAATTTACAACGTATTATAATAATTAAGTCATCAATGCTGATTGCGTCATCTATGCAATCAATACTTATATAATTTTTTATTTACAAAGAAGTTAGTTAGATGATATGATGTCGCTTAGCTACATAGCTGTAACTTGTAAGGACTTGATCTAGGAATCAATATTATAACCAATTTAATTAATTGTATAAGTTGTAACGGTGTATACAATAAAAATGATATAATCTTTCAAGCTTTAAAAAATATCAGATTAACAACTGTTTCAATTTTATGTTTGTGGAGAGAACTTGAACTTCTTCTAAGAATAATGTGTACTGTGATATCATAACGTACCTTTTACGTAACACTTGTAGGCTGTCGCTGGTAGGTAGATAAAGTCCTTGGGCATTTTCTTAATGTCTTCGATGTTTGTCAAGTACTCCATTCCCCAGTCCAAGAAATAAACCAAATAGTCGTTGTTTTTGTCCAAATCGTTAGGAACTTTCACACATATAGCCCTATACCACAACTCGTCGACTAGAACAAAACAAAAAACAATTTTTTTTCAAAATGTTAATACAAGAAAAAAGGTGGTGGTTAGTTTAAGCCGCCGAGGTCGTTGCCAGTCGTCTACTACTCACAGTACTTGGCCAAACAGAGTTCGTTTTCGACTGGTGTGTACAGCGGATCGACAGCGGTCACACAGTGTTCTTGGATTTTTACTTCCAAATCCGCTAGTGTATCGTCGATCAGATGGTCCCTCATCATCAAGCAGTCACCGTTCACGCACAAGAACGTCAATGTTTTAACAGCACCCTTTAGCCATCTCGCGTGCTGCACGTCTTTGATTGTCAACACGTTGGAAAGCCGCTTACTGTGGTCGGCGGCACTAGTCTGCTGTTCCTGACACAGGGTCGTACTCTGAAAATGGTAAGCGTGTAACAAAATAAAGTACGAGATTTTGGTTTGAAAAATATGTATTGAAACACTGGTGTAGTGCGGAGACTTACCAGTAGGTTTTGTTCGTTGCGGCTGTTGTTAAATTGAAACTGTGCAGATTCTTCTGGTATGGGGGTCGAAGAAAATGACGGCAGCCCAACATTGTCCTGAAACGACGAATTAGAGACGTATAAACATGTATTTTGGAACGATCGAAAACATAATATTATTATTAAATACTAATAAGGTCTTATTTACTATGACATGTACACTACGAACCAGATCGTCGTAAGATTGATCTACGGTAGATCCCAGCAATACTTCCACCACTGTGATATTGTCCAACTGCAAAAATACAATTAATTTCTTACTGATCAGATTCAAACAAAAACGTAATTATTCGGTCAGAACCAGTTTTTAATCAAAAATTAATAACGCCAAATTAATAGCAATGTCATTGTAGAGATTATGTGTGAAGAAGAATAGGAATTTGTAATGACGCGCGACACCTAACCAACACGACATATTTGTTTACACGCACACAACGGGTTTATTTACAAGTAGACTATTGTAATTAATTACAAACAATATTCACCATTCACTGAATTAATACACGTAATTTACGTTCAGAAACTCATAAATTATTACAAGTCTCACTACAGACTTAAATAATATAATATCTCCACCTACTGTAGGTATAACTTGTATACAATCCAGATTGTCTGAAAACTGAACACATTTGCCATCGAGTAGAAATAAAATTAGTTCAATGTTTCATAATCCATTCGTCATAGTTAGAATATAATATATGTACCGAAAAATGTAGTAACTATTTAGAATTTGGTAAATATTGGTTTTCGAATGACCAAAAAAAAACCTAAATATTCTTTGCAAGTTTTATAAATATTAAACAGTATAGATTGTATGATTTGTATCTAAAATAAACATACCTAGATTATGATTGAATTTCAATTAATAAAAATATCTTACGTGTTTTTTAGCAATAATTCTGAACGTCGTGACTGATAATTTTTCTTGCGGCTCTGGTTGTATCTCGATGTTCACCAACTGAAACAATTGTTCATAATTAATGATGTTTAGTATATCGGATCAAATTTCAATTATATACATATTTTATTAGATAATAATATACGCAATATATAACACTACTAAATAATCGATGGATCGCGAACTGCGGTTAGTATGCGCGATTATTAATCTAATAAAATAGACAACAATAAACCAGATTAAAATAATTAATAAATCAAGTTCTTTTACCAGATAAATCACATTAGTATTACAATTGAGCTTTAACTATGAATTAATATCTATCGAAGATAATCAGTAGGTAAGCGTTTCAAAAGAAATATTGGAACTAAAATTCGCTTGTCTTTTTTATTTTTTTCGTTATAATGAAGTGGATTTTTATACTAATATGGAAAAGTAAATCTATAACGACAAAAATTATTACCAAAAGAAATAGCGTCTGTTGTGTGTCGAACACTCGTCCGTTATTTAAAAAGTGTATGTTAAATCGATATAACATATTCTAAAATTATTAACAAACCAATGTGGTATTAAGGAAAGGTAGTATTGATCAAAAACCACCACGGGAGTGTGCAGGGTGTGTGAAATGGTTTTCGCTAATAATGTAGTTTGTAGTTTGAACTTTGAAGGTAAAATAAATATATAAAATATGAAATATCGCTTACAAAATCCTACTTAACATTTTAACATCATACAAATTATATATGTTTAAAACTATGTAATTAGTTAATACATTTATGGTATTATTGTTTTAAAAATATAATAATTTAAATCATTATTAAATAGTTAGCTGTATAGGTACACATCGTACAAGCTTAATTTTAAACTAATATAATAACTACATTCCGAACAAGTTTTTGACACTAATGGTCGAATAAGCCAACATTCATCTTATTTTTTTAATAATCCGGCGATTAATAAACCTTTGTATAATTTATGTGCCAAACTTTTCTTGTTTATATAAGCCATTTAAGGTATAAGATTTACATTAAAAATAATAATTATAGTTTGCGCAATAAATATTTTAATGAAGGAACCGTTCACATAATTAAGTATGAAGTTGAAGTCTTCGATAAAAATTTAATAATTGATAAATTAAATCGACTATAAAGGCACATATTATGTACCTACCTAAACATATAATTGACTATAGTAAACTAAAAACTAATAGTTAATACATACAGAGATCAATTGGATTGTTAAAGAACGAGTTTACATTTTTCATTTATTCAGAGTAAAGATAATAAACATCATAATTAAAAAAATATATATTATAAATTATATTAAATTATACAAGCACGATCGTAGAAATTTGAATAAATATGTAAATTATACGAACTGGGATGGAAAACTTTATTAATTATAAATGAAAAAAAACCAAATTAGGTATGCCCAGACAGTATTCTTCCGTTTACTATTATTATTATTATCTGTATAATATATTATATAAACCGTTTTGTATAAATGTAAATTATATAATATACTTGCATGTTCCATGTAGTATATATACCTACGCTAATTGATCGTAAATTCGTAAAATATTAAAATATGAATTTATAAATAAATTTTAAATTGGAACGCAGAAACACATAATGATAATTAATCGCATTCACCGGTTAGTGTATTTGAATAATATATAATATACAAACATAATTTTCTCTGTATTATATTGTAGCACCCTTAGACCATACATTATATAAACATACTAGTATACGGATAAACGTACGTTACGATGTTGGAGGTTAAGTTATTTTGAGAAAATCCAATAAATAACCATTGAGTTAGGTACCTGTATAATAATATTATATTATACAGAATATACAGAAGAAAACACTAGGAATTCGATGCTCATATTATTAGTTCTTACAATGCACCAATACTACACTCACCACACGCTAGGAAAATATTGAGTTTACGTCCAACTAATTTTTTTTTTTTTTGTGGTCCAAAAACGCATTATAGTTGGTAGAGGAGGTAGGTAATAAAATATATGTCGTTCGATTGAATTGCAAAGACTTATACATCGCCGTTGAATCGATCGGGCGCACACAATACACAGAACACACCATATAGGTTATAAAAACGGAAAAGTTTGCGGTAAAAAAAATATAAAACACACGCGTGGTACGGCACGAAATCCGGTCGGGAGATTTATTCCGTACGCCGTCAGCAGAACGAGTTACTACTAAATCAACCGTGGCGGGTACTATCGCCGTGGTCCGCAGTTTCCGGAAAATTCAGGGGTGTATTTTTGAAACGAGATATGATTTGTCGACCGCTGTTTCACACGTAATTTTTATCGTCACACGAACCACAACACGACAATAATAATACGTACAATCTGCAGTCCAACCTAATAAATAGGTTAGATACTTAGATAACATCCAGCCCTGATGGCTACTTTTAATATCCGCAAAGAATTTGTCATTAATATTAGTTGGGATCAACCTGCAGGGGATCCTTATTTATTTAATCTAGAGGATTATATAATACATAAATGTTCAACTCGTGACGATTTTTTAATAGTTCAAATTATTGTGATAAATCAACTATGAAAAACATTTCGCCATACTTGGCACATTAAACAAAGTTTGGACAAAAATTTTGCGCTACTGACTCGAACTTTGTTACAAATGCATATTTATACAAAAAAAAATTGTAGATTACAAATGTAGACATTAATATTTTTCCTTACGGTCGTATAATTAAATAATTATAAAAAACAATAAATGTATAATACTTCATGTTATTCATGCTATTTATTGAAATATAAAATAAGCTTTCTGTAAGAACTTAAAACAAACTTAAAACATGCAAACTCCATAATAATAAATAAAAAAAGGGGGTCAAGTGGATGTCGCTCCGTTGTACAGTAGGTTACAAGTAGATCACTGTATAATGGATGGTATTAAATTTGAATTCAATGATATAATATCATTGTATACGAAAAACGATTCTGAGCGGAGACGGTATGTCAGTCTAGGATATTTTAAATTATATTGATATTGTTATTTTACGGTAGCTGCTAAATTGAATTAATATTATTCATATTATTTAATTATTAACCTAAAATTATCAGTGATGCTTGAAAAATATTATAATATATACTTTTACTCGTTAAAATTGATTTTAATATGTAATTTCGTCCAAATTTGAACTTAAAATGTCTGTAAAAAATAACTGTGTTTATATATTTTTTAGATTTTTTGAATGCAGTATGTACTATTTATTAGAATCTTTATTTTAAATTTTCAATCCTTAGTTATAAAAACTGACCATTTTATAATTGTTTAATTACAATGATTGATAATTTTCGAGATTTTGATGAATTTCGTCAATATAAATAGAGCTCAAAATAAGTCAGAATATTTTGAAAATGCTAGGGTGTGTAGAAAATGCTTATATAAACATTCGGTCATGTCTCTACGGTAATTTTTTTTTGAGTTATACCAAAAACCAAAATCGATTTTATCGAAAATTTGTTTTCCGTAAAAATTCACGGTATTTCCTTAATTTTTTATTTGTTTTTCAAGACGCTTTTGAAAACTACTGGGAAATTTTAACTTTTGATCTCCTCAAAGTACCTACTAGATTCACTTTCCTATCAGAAAAGGTACTATTTAAGAAAATCGAAGCATTTTTACTGTCCTAAAAGGTGATGACAGACACAAAAAAAAAACACACATCATTGTAAAATCAATACTTTCATCGCTCCGCTCAGAATCTAAAATGTGTTATCTGCATGGATACTTGGTATATTTTTAGACCATTCTATAGTTTCAGTCCTAATTATTAACATAATTATTATTGGATATAAAACAATAATATTATATTTGACCACAATAATATAATAATGACTAGAACACCACCGAGAAGGAATTTTTGACATGAACTCCACGAAACTTTTTTTGGTAATTTTTTGTTTCCAAATTAAAAACTATATGTATTTAAGAAAGTGCGCCGGTATACAAATTTCGGTATATATATTTATGTCATAATTATTATTTTATTTTCAAATATTTCATCAGTGATGGAGAGGGCGAGGAGTATATGACACACAACACACATATTAATTACGACCGCTCGTAAACTACTATACACGTCTTTATAGCGTAGAATAATAATTAATACTAATATAATGCGTTTAAACTCGCTTTTAATTCGAACTTTTAGTTGAAGGCAGTCGTTTACTCCGATGAACAAAACGTTCGAAAACCCCACTCCCCTTTCAACGACATACCCTCAACTCGACAAAACCACGAAGTCCCGGTAAACGTCGGCATTTACAACGACACAGCGTCAAACAATTTAACGGTGCGGAAAACCTGCGAAATCTCGAGGATAATTTATAGTTATAATATAGTAATAATACGCGATATCGATAATATAAATTTTTATATAAAGTGCGCATATATGACGACAGTTTAAAAACCATTTTATTTTGTAATAGGTAGCACAAGTTCTGCACTTTTAAATCGTATCATTGTTCCGCGGGAAAATGTTCGGAATTATTTTCATAGGCAAAACGCCTACTAAACTTCCAGTATTTCAGCGGAAACGAGAGGGCTGAAGTAACAAACTTCGATCGAAATGGCCCATAATATGGTCTTTGCTAGTCAGCAGTCATGAACTCATGAATAATAATTTTTATTTCAAACGATAAGAATACAGACTAACGATATATAATTATGTCCGACACGGCTTTTGTCTTAATCTCCGCGCAATCTCTATGCATATTATACTAACTCTAACAAGCCAATTTCAGGAACAGTCGTGTATATTTCATAACATGTCTATGTTACGTCGTGAAAATAATTTTACCTTTTATATTTATTTTTTATGCATCTAACTCATTTATACACAGAACCTATAGGTATATATTTTAATGATTTTGACAGCACGCGATATAACGAAAACGTTTAAGCAAACTTTTGAAATTTAATATTACTATTAAATGATCAGTTAATTTTAATTTTAAATTTTTAAATTTTTATTTCCTTTATTATGTATTTATGTTTATATATATGAAACAAACACTATATACATTCTATGTGAAACAAGTCAATTTGATTTGCATTTGCCACGTGGAACCAATCTATATTTTACATTACAAGAACGAAAGCGGGGAAAACGGTTATTTGTTTTTGATATATTTTTATATTTCTACAGATAGCCTAGACCTTTATTTGATTCAGTGTATTGTATGTATTTATGCAGAAAATATAAATTGAAAACCACGTAGGTACTAGCGCAAATAACGGTTGTTCATATCACAAAAAAATGAAAAATCACGTCCATCACGTTTTAGAAGTATAATAACTATTAAGCTTTTAAAATACGTTTTTTTTATGGTTTCTCTTTCTCTCTTCAAAAAAAAAATTCAAAATAATTTGTCTACACTCAACATTGCCATAAAACATATTATAATATTCAACATTTGAAACAATATGCTTATAAAAATAAACGTGGACAACAAAAAGAAGTCCTTTTACCTAAATTCTTTTGGATTTACAATTAATTAACTAATATATTTTATCAAAAAACAAAATTTTGAACAATCGAACCTATTGTTTGTTGTAATGTTATCACTACGATATGAGCACCTAACTCCGAAATCTCGTTAAACGCGGGAAAAATAAATTACAGATTATTGTGTAGTAAATTTGTAATTTTTCATCATTGTTCATTTCGGTCGGATGAGCACAATTATTAAAAACATATTTTACACAAGGGACGAGGTGCACGTGTACAGAGAACCCTCTTACCACAGTACCCTCGCACCAGAGTACAGCAAAATTTAAAATTCAAAATATGTATTTAAAAAAAATATTATTAGTATTTACTCGATCAGCGTACATTTGCAACAATCGTTCAATTGATATTTACACTTAATACTTCAGTTCAATTTTCAACAATTCCAACGAATGCAAACTAGGATTTCTCATATGTTTAATTTTAATATTTACAGCTGGCATAATTATAGTGATATGGGGAAATAACGCGGGAGGGGCAGAGCCTTTTTTTATAAACAAATATTTAATTCTCGTGAGATATGGCCATAAAATATTTTAAAATAAAAATCAATGTACAATGGTTATCTATTATCACAGTTAAAAAATAAACCTGATGACAACTTACAACTAAGACTTCTATACGATATCATTTTTAACCGCCTAAAACGTACCTATAACTTTTTAGTATAAAAACAGAATAAATTTGAACTGTTAATATTGTTAATAATTATTATTTTTGTAAATTACATAATAATAACGCTTGAGATTTTAATACTCTAAAAAACCCAAAAAAATGCACTACGTAATTATTTTTTTGCATAAGTTTAAGATTATAATATATTTATTTACTTGAACATAGTTATGGTGTTTTCAATTTGTTAAAAAAATCATGTAAAAGCATGTAAAAATCTTAAAATAAAATTTAAAATTCAAAATCTTAAAAATTTCTAAAATGCTCTAAAAAAATAAAAATATAACTTTAAAATGTAAACTTGTTATTAATTATTACGAATTTTTACTAACGTAATAAAAATGCTTGAATGGACTAACAATGTTGTCAGTGATCGGGTCATAAATAAAAAAATTTTAAAAAAAGATGGACTTTATATTATGAATCATATAATTTAATTTAATTGTTTGCTTTATTATCTTTGAAAACCATTATTAAATCATTTACCTCGTTTAATTTATCATAATACATCAATATAGTATGGATGATATAATCTATGAAACTTAACGAACAAGGGATCAAGGATCAACAAAACAACAAATGGGGGAGGGGGCATTGCCAATGATTATCAAAAATTAATACCCCGACCCTGAAACAATTCCCAATTACTGCACTAAAGTTGTTACTGTAATAAATGCGCTAGTGTGAGAGAGGCATACTTTGGATCTGTATCCCGGGCTGAATCACTGTTGGGTGAATTCTACACTATATGCCATATGGTCGAAAATATCATGAGTGAGAAGAATTTGAGAGAAGGAGTGACAAATGCTACAGTCATCCAGGAAAGCAAACGGGGCTAAATTGCTGTTTACTTTACTACATCCTAATATCATATATTGTTAATATGTATATATATTTTTTATATGTAGGCTCTATCCTGGCCGTATCCTGTTCTGGCGGCCCAAAACTGCTACGTCATTAAATAATCATATGTACAACTGTACAAGTATACGCAGTGACCTGCGAGGCACACTAGACAACTTATGTTTAAAATAAATTTATACTTTATTATATACTTTTAAACATCACATCCCAGTGGGACACATACCAAGTACCGTCATTATTTTTGTATACAGCATAATGTACATGCATACTCGCGTGTGTGCAACGTATTAACGTTTAAAAACGAAATGGATCAATTTTATAAAAATAATATACAAGATTTTGTCAGCAAGAGTCTATTATTATGTACTATAGGGCCTTTTGTTTCGCACAACGAGTATAATATTATGAATGAAATTATTAAAGCATACTTTGTAAAATGAAATGAAATAAAAATTATTTAAACCAGTAAAACAATTTGTTGAATAGTAAACATAATAATGTTTTAGGCGTGCGTGTGGAGGTGGTAACCATAGGTACTGTAAAAAAACTGAGAATAAAACAGATAATACTGATATAGGGTAAGAAAAAACAGGTATTTATATACTTTTGTATAAGGACACGACGGCTAGAGACGTCCAAGTAGGAAATTAATTTTAATTGTTCCCTTCACCTTATAAATTCAACAAAATGTTAAACTATATTGCCATATTGGTTTGAACAAAAACTTTTTAGGTATTATAAAAATAATAAACACATGCGGCATGCATTTACTCACCAGCGATTTTCCTTTGTATTTCGACGGCATACAGAAAATTTCTTTGACGCTGCGAACGACACTGAAATTTCCAACGTCCACAAGACCAACTTTTGCGGTGACTTCATCGATTACCTCCAACACTACTCCGCGATACCTAGAAAATCGAATTTTAGTAGCACAAACGTGAAACACGTTTCTCAACCTTGTTTATTTTACCAACTAGGACTAAAGTACACGATGCACGGCATATTCACACTGACAGATTTAACAGATTCGAACGTTTTACTGTCTTCGAAGATTTGATTCTCCAATTGTATGAATTCAAGGCGACTGTCGTGCGTGTGTACAGAGTACCTCGAAGAAGATATTTTATCGGCGACCCAAACCTAGTGATTATTTATCAAATTTAGTTAAATTATAATAAGAACAAAAATAACTGTAATTTATAAGAGGTATAAAAGGAGGTAAGGTAAGTAATAAAACAAACCTGAGTGGCAACATCCAAAGGCGGTTTGTGGTACTTTATTACGCATTTTTCAGTATCTTTGTCTAAAAATAAAAACACAGCATATATTATTAATATAAATTATACTGAGATCTCGGATAATCCTACCACCGTTAGCGTTTACACCGTTTTTAATATGTTGTCCAATATTTTCATTGCCTAAAAGTTTCTTTATTTCTTTATTTATATTGCATTGTGTATTGGCTGATATCAATACTACTTTGTTTTGTTCAGTAATAGAGTCCTAAAAAAATAAACCCTAATTAAAAAATGTAATTCAATTTATAGAACCAAATAGGTAGTAAGTAAAGTAAAAACCTACAATTATAAATGTATCTGCTTGGCTGATATCCTCTATATAATGCAATACCTTGGCATTAGTAGGTTCTGCATCTAGTCCATGTAAACCGACCAAAAACATAGGCGGACAATTTTGTAGCTACGAAATTACATGTTTAGACAAAACGATAAATACATCACATTTTTATTTCTGTATACATTTAATATGAAAATAATAATATCTGGTTTTACCTGCGATTCGGATGGCTGTACCACATTACTTTTGTGTACGATATCCCAGTATCCAAAATCAATAAAACAGACATTAAAATTGTCATTGTCCGCTTTAGAAATAACTTCGGCTCTGTAGAATTTATTTCCTCCTTGTTCTCTCGCAGCAATTATATCACCAACTTTAGGATCGTTTTTAATAGGACTTTCTATAAATTACGATAAACAAGCAAACACGAACTTAAGAAATATATATAAAAGGAAAAATTTTATTTGGGGATATAAAAAACATAATTAAGAAATAATTGTTTTCGCGATAACTGATAATATACCAAATTAAGTAGATTGTCACATCTTGGTTAAATACACATAATATTAATACGGTGTAAAAGTTGACAGTTAACTGTCCGCTCTTAGCGGATAATTACTTAATGATGTTTACATATTATATAATCAACACAAAATAAACTATTCATCGAAAATTATACGTTAATTATAGGATTGATAAAAGCATCATGGTTGACGTTTATAATTTAATTTATAAGTAGTTTCAGAATAAATAGAGGACTAAAATGGGTATTATTTATCTTGTTCTCGAGAATATATTTTGAATGAATTTTTTAATATATTTTGAATGGATTATAAAAAGTTTAATATTTCAAGAGATTCAAAACATTCTCATTTAATTTTACTGTGTTTTAGCTTCAGAATAGCTATTAGTTTTTTTCGTATAATGTCACTCGCGAACATATTTATTTAATTGTTTAGCGTGTTCACCAGTTATAATAGACAGAAATAATCAAATGAGTGAAGTGTCCATTTAAGAAACGAAATTAATATTAATGTTCATAAAAACTCGTGTAGAGTATGAAACACTTTTTATTTACCTAATGCACAGGAAGATGAAAAATTCTCCAAGAATGATTTAAATTTATCAGTGCCGTTGTTAATACGTCTAACATAAATAGCGTGTAAATCCACAAACGTTGAAATATAAACAATATCTCCTTTACTCAACATCTGTACTGTTTCTGGCGAATCTAAATAATGAACATTTCATATTACTTAACTAAACAGTAAAATGTATATAATTAATTCAGCTCATAACACAGCGTTCGCTTTATTTTACATATTTCTTTAACGCTTATTAAATTATATGGCTTTAACGTTTATAATTGATAGTCAATGGTTTTAATGATCATGTGGTTTAACCTCTTTCTTTTTGAGTCAAAAGCTTTATCAGATGATTGTTAACATTTTGTTGAGTTTTGATAGTAGTTAAAGTCACAGCATCTAATCCATTTGGACTTTTCTCGTCGAATTCCTAAAATATATAATTTAGAACAATATTTCATAAAAATAAACTATCACTATTTATGATACAAAAATACATACAATAATTAATGGCAAGTTTTCGCAAAGCATATTGACATAAGACATTGCTTGAGCGTTAAGAATTCCGGAATCAATATCTTTGAGACGTATCGAATAAATAGTACGCGGAACCTAAAATAAAACGACGTTTATTAATAATGATCACAATATTAAATAATATTAATTAGTAAGCAATAAACATGTATAGTTATGTCAAATTATTAAAGGGATGACCGAAACGAAATAAGGGAAATTAGATTTTTCCACCCCTATAAAAACAAAACAAAAATTAACACGTCATATCAAATGTTAGAAATCAATATTATTAACCATTTCAAACGATAATATATTTTTTACGCGTATATTAACTCCACAGTCACAATTATTCAAATGTCCATAATTTAAAAAATCAACATTACTATCACGGGTCATAATAATTACTTCTTTTTAATATTTTAGATTCTGAGCGGAGCGATGTTGATTTTACAATGTGTTTTTTTTTGTGCGTCTGTCATCACCTTTTACGACAGTAAAAATGCTTCGATTTTCTTCAACAGTATCTTTTCTGATAGGAAAGTAGTCAGGCTGGTAATTTGGGGGGTCAAAAGTAAAAATTCCTCAGTAGTTTTCAAGCGTCGTGAAAAACAAAAGAAAAATTAAGGAAAAACGGAAATTTTTACGCAAAATCGATTTTGGTTTTTGGTGAAACTCTAAAAAAATGACAGTAGATATATTTAATTTCGACTGAACGTTTATATTAGCATTTTCTATACACCATAACATTTTCAAAATATTTTGACTTGATTTGAGGACATTTTCAGTTTCTAATTTTTTCGTTTTTTTTTTTTCTATAAAAATTAATAAAATGTATTTATAAAATAAGATTTAAAATTCAATAGAAGGCTCTTAATATATTATTACAAAGTCAGTTGAAAAATATTAAAAATACAGTCACAATTTTTTTTTTATTGGTCTATAGCACGGCAACTATGACCATTAGCTTTTTAGTAGTGGTTACGGTTGGTTGGCAACACATATATGTGTGCAAGGATTTTGCGCACTAAATACCCGGGTGGTCACTGGTCACCCATCCGAGTACTAGTGGCAGCGGCCGTTACTTACTTTCAATCACGTCACGTGATTGATTTCAGCCACTGCGCCGCGTCGTACCACATAAACTACTTAGTTCATAATATCATCAAATAGTAATATCACAGGCTGGCTGACCGTCTTTCGCTCAGAATCGTTTTTCGTATACAATGATTTTATATCATTGAATTCAAATTAAACATCATCCATTACAGTGACCCACTTTTACAGCAGAGCGACACCCACTTGCCCACCTTTTTTTTATAATGAATCATATTCCAACTATATAAAACAATAAGAGTGGTGAATAAAAATTAAATCGCGTATTGAATTCGATAGTTATTCCTGGTGTACCTATGCATATAGATTCGAAAATAATATAAAAATCATTTATAATCACAACTCACGAGCATACAATATATTATACAGTAGAAGTACTTCTACTCAAATAACATTTGGATTGTCACGAAATTTTTATGCAAGAGAATAATCGCCTTTATACAATATAAATAAATTATTCACAATCATTAAAACTACACGCAATTTATTTTCCGCAAAAACTGAGTTCACGGGCGCCCCCCCCCCCTTTTAACATAACTGTAAAGCATTTTCTTCTATTCGTTAATATAAAAAAACTACAGTACCTACATTCTGTTTTTTTATTGTTTATACGCCGTTAACGATTTAAAAGAAAATAAACCAAGAGGTTTATTGTTCATATTTTTTGTCTTCAAATACAATAAGGTGCGTCAAAAGGATCTGAACTAGCAAGGACAGATTTTCCATTTAAAACAAGTTGAAGTACAATACAATAAAGAAAACTCAAAAACTAAAAAAAAAAAAAAACAGCTGTTCTGTTGCGGCGTGCACTGTTCTTCCGTATATATTTATTTTAATCGTTCAGACTGTTTTTTTACTCGTAGTTTTAGTTATTTTTTTATAACTCAAGTACATTTTCGTTTCGTTGTGCCGGATCCCAGACATCATGGTCGATATGAAGTTCCTTTTTCGTCACATAAAACTACACCACACCGAAGGAAATATAACAGTGTCACAAAAAAGACCTTAATATTTTATATAATATATATTATGTCAGTTATATAATATAAATATATTTTTAAAAATGTATTTATCTTATTCTAATCATTTAAGCTTATTGTTCTAATTCAAACAGAAAATAGAATTTTGAAAAAAAATAATAATACTGTTTGTCTAATGACGAGAAAACTGTTGGTGACGTGACTGGTGAAAAATCGTGTAAATGTCTTCCCCGTGTTCTACATGCATCATATACGTAATAATATCGACCCTCACGGCACAAAAAAAGTATAAAATAAAGAAAGGAAAAGAAAAGAAAATAACTCGATAGACTTGAGGTTTATATAATATATGTAATAGGTACCTAATAAAAGAACCTACCAGTTTTTAGATTTTATAAATTTTATAATATTTTGAAAATTATGATTTCTGATCATCAATGATCCCCCAAACATGACTAGAATATTTATTAAGCTCTTTCGAAATTATTATAATAGGGCTACAGTTCTCCTCCCCTCCCCCCCCCCCAAAAAAAATAACTAAATAAAACTTACAATGAATGATTTATTAAAAAGGGCTAGAGGATTGGTGGCGGACAGTTATTCTAGTCAAAACATACCAATGTTTATTCCATCATACTAATCAACCTAAAAATTCGATAATACTTTTAAAACTGATTTGAATTCGTTATTATGTCTAGTTGAGATCCCAACACTATAAATTTAGTTTGAATATTTTGGACTTTCGGAATTTTCAAACATTGACTATTTGGAATTTAAACCAGAAATCTTAAAACGTGGATTCACCGATTAACTCAGTTAGACATTATAACGAGTTCAGACCAGTTTTCTGAAAAATTATCGCATTATTAGGTCGATCAGTAGAATGAAACAAAATGCATACAAATAGTAGGGTTCTAAATTTTATTTTTTTGATGAAAAATTAAGAATAAAATTTTTATTTTAAACTATAGTAAGAAGTGCAGTGAACAACGTTATAGAAATATTGCTTACGCCTTACATCATACACAATATAAATTACATAATAGTTTTAAAAGTAATTTATTTTATATAAATCTTATCTACATCGTGTTTGAAATTAATTATTAAAAATCACTAATCATTTATGAAATCAGTCGGACCATCTAGAATTACCAATGATTTTATTCTTTTCAACAAAAAAACACAAAATTAAAAAAATAGTAGGTAATTCAAGAAGGATGAAAGTTTCAAGATTGAAATATTTCAAAGTGAAAATTTTATGTGAAATATTTCATAGTCATAAGTCATAACCCTACATATACAAATGAGTATAAGCTGTCTACCGTTCACACGCGCAAGGCCGAGGCGGTTAATAGTAAATACGCGTGCGAAAACTCTCCACATTTCTTTTACACACAGTCACACTATTCAATTTTAATATTAATAATTTAATATAAATTTTTCTTCTTTCTTCTCAATTTTTTAGGTGGGGCACGTGCCCGTGTGCCCTATAGCACGAGCCGCCACTGCCCATATGTATCCATTTAGAAAATTACCTAATTCAAACTTCATAAAAACTTTCAACCCCGGATCCCCTTAAGGGGAAATCATTATTTACGACGTAGAACACATTAAGTGGGGAGGGGACAAAATGTGACAATTTATTCGCCTATAATGCCCCGTATTTTTTTTTATTTCACGGTCATTAAAACAGTAAGTCAAGGGGAACCTTAAAAGTAACACCAAAACAGACAAGTTTGAAAAAAAAAAATTATTTACCTGTCTTAAGTGTTCTGGAATATCCACAAAACTATTAGCTGACACAATATCTTTAATGCCTAAATCAAATAAAACTACTTTGTACTGATTTTCGATCAACTTTTCTTCGACAACACCCCTGTTAAATGAATTATCAGTAGACGATCTGATGCCAAAAACTTCACCTACAACTGGATTTCTGGTAATAGGTTGTACTGTGAATACAAGAAATGATGTTTATGTATATCACACAATTGATTTTTTATTTTTAATAGGTACTTACAAGTCAAACAATAGACAGAAAAATCTTTTAAAAACTTATCAACTTCGGCTCTATTGAAAGGCACACTGACATAAATATCCTTTAAACTGATAAACGCGTGAATAGTAATTATGCATTTGTTTGTCAACGGTGGTATAAGAGGGACAGTGATGTCGTTAGATATATACTTCATACCTAAAATTCAAATTATATAAAAAAAAATTATAAACATTGCGATAATAGGTATGTTATTTAATTTTAGACTTACCAGAAATAAGTTGCAAAGAATTATTGATAATAGTATTGTCCACTGTGGTGGTGTCCACATGCAATTCATTTAAATGATCTATGACATTTTGCTTTTGGCTAATGACAGTTAACTTCACTTTAGTTAAATCTTCAAACTCCTATATTAAACAATAATTCATTGAGTAATATGACAAAGCAATACATATATTAATATATTTATTTAAGATGATAATTTACTACAAACAACAACTGCCACTTGTGATTGTTAATAGACAATTTAACAACAAGTCTATTAGACATAATCTTCAAATTATGTTTTTAATGAGGGAGTCATAATATAAAAAGATAACAAAATAATTTATTTATCAAATCCTTATCCAATAATAAAATGGAGAAATCATAAGATTTGCTAACTCTTACCTGAATGTTTAAATAATAAATAGAATAAAAAGTAAATTTTTTACTCACTATTTGCATTGATTCACTGAGTAACATCAAATTTTCTAAATAATTATGGCCTTCTGAACTAAGATTTTCAAAATTTGCGCCTTTGAGCCCAACTAGAGTAATAGATGGAGTCACCTACAAAAATTGAGTACAATAATAACATTAATAAAAAAATACAATGTATAATAATATGGTGATTTAATTGCTGAGCTGGCGATAGATAAGATACTTTAATGAATTAAGAGTGACAACTAACATGGTCTTATAATAAGTTACTAACTTTAATTTTAAGAACACATCTTATATCAAAAACTATTAACTTTTTTAAAATGATTTTTATATTATGACTCAACAAAATTTAAGAAATGAAATTACATTTTTACTTTTTTTTTAATTTTGACCATAGGTAGGTAGGATATATATTTTTATTTCATATTTTGAAGTTGAAAAATTATTTGGAGTATTTCAATATATAAATATATAAATGAAGAGAGAATTGTAGACAGACATTTTGCAGGGAATCCCTGTGAACTCTGCTAAATTAATTTTAATAATAAGACAATATGATTTTATCAATCAACGTTCTTGAGGTTAATATTGAAAACAATGCGTCACTTAATTGTAACTAATAATGTAACTTAATTTAACCTGTTGCAGATGTATAGGTAGCGGAACAATATTGGCAATATTCACACTTTCTTCAAAACCATAATCAATAAAAACTGTTTCGTAAGTATTTTTATCAGTTTTTTCAACAATCTTTGCTCGATAAAAATATCCATCAACTGAACTTTTAGCACCTACGATTTCATTTAATTCTGGAGATTTACTTTCGGTAGTATTTTCTATAAAATATGACATAACATTAAGCAACAAAATTATTTCCTAGGAAAAAATACTGACCCGAAATACAATAAGTATTAACGCTTTCAATAAGATTTTGAAATTCGACATTATTGTCTTCAAGTCTACGGACAAAAATATTATACAAATCAATGTATGCCGTGATGAAAACAATGTCCCCGTTTTTCAGTATATTAGTTTCATCACACAATTTAGGATCTTGAACAATAACTTCAGGTGCTTTAGGTATGTCTGGTAACTCCGTAAATTCATCTTCTAATAAAATATTGTATTTTAATTGCTATAGGTTAGGTTAGGTTATGTACAAAGAGGCATGCATTAACTACAGAAATTAAAACATTTGACAATAGAAAAATAAAGCAGATTGCTCATAATATTTATTTAGTTACGGTATTTTATTATTCAGTCTATATATCACATACAAGATTAAATTAAAAATTAAAATATATATACTAGTTACATATTTTAATTTATAATTTTGTAAATACCTGTTCTATCCACTAGAAATACATCAAGTACTACATACTCTGTTTAAACTAAAATACGTAGTCAGTGATGACCAATTTTTGTCAAGCCGCAATCAAACAACACCTGTTTGTCAAACCCCTTCCTCCTAGTTAACTATATGTATTTATTAACAAAATATTCTTACACCTCATCATTGATATGTCAAATTTATTTTTATTTTTTTTTACTGAAAGATGATAACTTATTTTAGATCGGATCAAAGTTCTAGTTTTTATTTTTTTTTTTAAACAACGATAGAGAAATATATTAAATAACAAACATTGTAGCTTCTAAAGTTTTCTTTTAAATAAAAAAAATTTATAAAATCTCACAATTCTACAGGGCGTGAGAGTTTTTCCTATAAGACACGTTTTTGAACTAAAAACCAAGCAGCTTTGACGCTCTTGAAAAAAAAAAAATTGAATGTTGTCAATTATCAAACTTAATTATGCTGATCTATTTAAGATTTAAAAATTATAACTCAAACCTCAATTATTATTTGAACTTTGAAATGTTAGAATCTCATTAAAAGTTTGAGAACCCAATCCTACTTTTGTTATATGTACTTTTCAATCCCAGACTTTACAGTAATGTATACAAATCATATAATTTGTAATATTTATCTTTTTAGAACGCATTCAACAATGCATAAATAAAAAATGTTATAATTATACCTTTTACATGTTCATCTTCAACAATTTTGTTATGTGCAGTATTGTTTTCATCCTTTAGAAGTTTATTTATAGTTTCAGCAACATTTTCATTATTTTTAATAACTACCAACGTAACATCTTTAATAGGAAATTTATCATCAAAATCCTAGAAAAAAATTGATTTTTATTTCCAATACTTTCTATGTTACATAATAAATTATTATTATATTTATATTTTTAGCTACAGAATATTCAAACAAAACTTACTATTGATAATGGCTCATACGTTGATAATAAGTTTGTAATATAGTTTGATGCTTCAATGTTCAATGAATGAGACTTAATACCTTTAAGATTAATTTCCATAATAGTTGAAGGAACCTAACAACCAATACATTGAATAATGTTAGCTTATAATTAACTTTAATTGTTAATAAATGCTTTACCATAAAATCGGTAGGGATTTCAAATATTTTTGACAAAGGAACATCATCTTTATCACCAAAGTCAATAAATTGTATTGAATAAGTAACATCATCAATTTTTTTCAAAACTTTTCCCCTGTAAAAACTTTCATCTAATGTAGACTGAGCTCCAACAATTTGACCAATTATCAAAGGCCTATTAATTGGTTTAGCTAAAATAAATATTGAATAATAAAGTAAATTACTTAATAAATACTAATTCATAGTTTAATTTAATAATTATATTTATATTTACCTGATAAACAGAATTCATTAACTTTGTCCAATAAATTATGAAATTCGTCATTGTAATCTTCTAACATCCTAATATACATTTCATCCATATTGACAAAAGCCGTCAAACAAACTACACTCCCAGGTTTCAAGGTAGCAACATCACATTCTACTAAAGATTGATCTAAAATTAATGTAATATAATAATAGCTAAACCCTTTGGTGTTTTAATTTAAACCTGATTTGAACTCTTCATTAATTTCAATCAAATCATTTATACTTATTTCTTTGATATTTTCAAACATTAATTCCTTTAAACGATTATTAACATTTTCATTATCTTCAGTTTTCAGTATTACTTCATTTGAGTTGTCTTCTATCATGTCCTATTTTATACATAACTTGTTGAGAAAATTATGGTACAATAATTATTAACTCAAAAAACAACTTACTATTATCAAGGTATTCTCAGAGATCGAAGTGATATATTCACGAGCTGCTTTATTTAATACACTAGATGAAACATTTTTCAGTTTAACCAAAATAGTGGTAGGAATCACCTAAAAATAATGATACCACACAAACATATTATATACTTTTTCTGATGTTATCATTATCTCAATAAAATCTATCAACTAAAATAAATTGCATGAAATATGTATAATTTAGGACAATTTACATGTGAAAAAGTATATGATCATTATATTTCTTGTTTTTCAGAATCTAACAAACTAAAATCCATTAATTTGAATTTTTGTTTCATTTTATACAATATAAATGTTTTTAAGCCTAAAAAGTTATTTACACAATTTAGATTGTAAGTGATCAAATGTATTAATTTAACATTGGTGTTTTTGTGTGTTTGTGTGTACTCATAAGTAAACAAAGTACAGCTTTGATTTTCAACTTCAGTATCTTTTCTGGTAGGTAAGTTAATCTAGTAAATGCTTTTGGGAAGACAAAATTTAAAAATCCAAGTAGTTTTTAAAACCACTAAGAAATACCAAAAAAAAAAAAGGTTTTTGACAAAATTAATTTTGGTCTTTGGTATAATTCTAAAAAAAATGAACATACAACCATGACATTTTCACTGAATATATAATTTAAATTAGCATTTTTTACACGCCATATTTTAAAAATATTTTGCCTTATTTTGAGCTATTTATAGACAATAGAAATTTTAGATTTTTATCAGTTTTTTTTTGTCTATAAAATAATTTTACTTGCTCAAAAAAAGTTGAATACAAATTTAATACACTGTTTCTAATAAGGTATTGTAGTAGAAATTAAAAAAAAAAAGTTGAGCGTAAGACTAAATTAATTTTTTATGAGCATCTAAAGTTATTAAAATTTTGACAAAATTGTCAAAATGACAAAAATTTGCAAATTATTTTGAGTTAGGAAGTCATCAAAAATTTTTTTTTATATCTAGATTTGAAAATTTAATACAAGGCTCCTCAATCCGCACACGGTTTAAGTTTGAATTTTTTATAAGGATGATTTTTTTAAAGTTCACACATTGAAAACAATTTTCAAATTGAAAATTATTTTTGAAAAAAAAATCTACCTACTTATTAGACATTTTCTTATGCCTATAAAAAACTCAAAAAGAGTCAATATATTTTGAAAGTTGTATAGTTAATGTTCTCCATATTGCCATTGGTTACAATTCAAAAAAAAAAAGTGAATTCAACCCCTGCCATCCGTCACTGTAGTTTTTTTTTAAATAGAGGTTGACAGATTGCCAATCTCTTTTAAATTAGTTATTAAAGCGAACTATATCGACACCAATTTGATTGTAAAATGATATACACTAAAATCAATATATATATATATTAATTGTTTTTCATGGGCAAAGTTGGGTTATAGTATTTAATAAAAACTAGATATAGTCCATATAAACATAGACATATAGAAATAGACGGAACATTTGTCCCGAGGACTGAAAGGTGTTCGTGCCAAATGGATAAAGAGAGATAGCTTGAGTTATAATAGTAGTGAGAGAAATGGTAGTTTTGAGGACAGCCAATACATAGCTTTAACAGTGCCTAATCCTCGTAATAAACTCCACCCAATTAGCACGCGTTATCATACCAAATGTTCAGTCTATTTCTATAAGTTTAAGCATATAATATTTAGCAATATCACCTCAAATCTCAAACTTAAAATTGAACATTTATAACCTCTTTCTAATATATACTAGTTATATATTTTTGATTATATTTTACTTGCCTGTTTTAATTCAGTAGATAGATTAACAATATCAGATAGACTGACATTCTCATCAATTCCATAATCAATAAATTGTACATCATAACTATTATCGTTAACTTTTCTGATAACTTTTCCTCTATAGAAAGATCCATCTATTGATTTAGCTCCAATTAAATCATTTAATTTTGGTAATTTTCCAATAGGGGTTTCTTTAAAAGTTTAAAAAGACAGTCACACTTTCAAAAAATATTAATATATTTTATGAATACTAAAATAAAAATATCATTCATTACCTGTTGAACAGTACAAATTTACGTTTTCTATAAAATTAGCAAACTCGTCATTATCATCTTCAACTTTACGAAGAAAGCAATTATGAATATTTACGAATGTTGTAATGTAAACTGAATCTCCTTTTTTTAATCCTGGTACAGTTCCATTACTAGATGTATTTTCTTCAATGTAAACATTATCTAAAACAAAGATAATATATTTAAATTATTTTAATAATATACTTGTGAACATGCACGGTTACCGTTGACCATAAAACATTTTGCGCCCCTATTATAGTTAATTTTCTCAAGTATTATGGTAACTTCCAATGCCACGCCAATCACCTAACATTACTCGTCCTTGATCAACCTATTAATTTATCTTCAAATCACTGTCATTGATAAACTCTTTATTTCCAAAATGGTTATATATCAATATTAATCAATACCTGAATCACTCTGCTGTACAATAGGTTACAAGTGAGCCACTGTTTAATGGATGGTATTAAATATGAATTCAAAAACAATTCTGAGCTGAGACAGTTTTATCAGTGTGGATATTTTATATTGCTATTACTTATTAATTATTATTAAAAGGTAGCCGGTTAGTTGAATTAATATTAAAAAATTACAACAAAATAACTAAAGTTGTTATTTTTGGTTATTTAATATGTAATTTTGTCCAAATTTAAATATAAAATAACTTTTAAAAAGAACTGTGCGTTTATAGATTTGAGTTTATTTGGTTACAGAATAACCTACTTACGGGTAACTTGTTTTAAATTTTCAATCTTTAGGTATAAAAGAAGAACATTTTATAAATTTTTAACTACAAGGTAAATAACATGTCAAAAATCGAATTTTAAATGCTTGTAAAAATAAAATTGAGCCTTTGTACAATATTTTTGAATATTTATTCTTAGAAAAATTGGAACTTCAAAATTTCATAAAAATTTAACTTTCAGTAGATTATTTTTTTTTGAAAAGGTAGGAAAACTTATGAGGAATCTTGAATTCCATTTTGAAATCTTAAATTTAAAAAAAAGGGGGTCTAGTGGATATCGCTCCACTGTACAGTAGGTTACAAGTAGATATCACTGTAAAATGGATGGTATTAAATTTGATGATATAATATCATTGTATACAAAAAACGATTCTGAGCAGAGACGGTATGTCAGTCTACAATATTTTAAATTATATTGATATTGTTACTATACGGTAGCTGGTAAGTTGAATTAATATTATTCATTTTATTTAATTATTAACCTAAAATCATCAGTGATGCTGGAAAAATATTATAATATATACTTTTACTCATTAAAATTAATTTTAATATGTAATTTCGTCCAAATTTGAACTTAAAATTTCTGTAAAATAAACCGTGTTTATATATTTTTTAGATTTTTTGAATGCAGTATGTACTATTTATTAGAATCTTTGTTTTAAATTTTCAATCCTTAGTTATAAAAACTGACCATTTTATAGTTGTTTAATTACAATGATTGATAATTTTCGAGATTTTGATAAATTTTGTCAAATTCAAACATTAAATGCTTATAAAAAAAAATGTGTGCCTATGTATTTTTAATATTTTTCAATTGCTATTATAACAATATATCAGGAACCTTGTATTAAATTTTCATTATTTTAAGCCCAACAAATAAAAATTTATTGGTATTTATAGAAAAAAAAACTAAAAAAATTTAAAATTTAAATGATCCGTAAAAAGCACAAAAACAGTCAAAACATATTCAAAATTAGATGGTGTATAGAATTAGTTTTTGAATTGCAACAAAATAAGAAAATAGCTACATGAGAAATCGAATGAATATCTAATTTTGTAAAAATTTATTTTGACTTGCTTAAACATTTTTTTATTGATAAAATTAGGCAAACTTAAGAGGAATCTTGTATTACATTTTCAAACCTTATATATAAAAAGAAAATTTTTATGAATATCTAACTCAAAATAAATTGCATATTTTCGTCATTTTTACGTATTTTGTCAAAATTTGAACTTTAAATGATTATAAAAAAATTTGTGACTACGGATTTTTAATGTTTTTCATATATTATTGCAACAATATATTAGAAGCCTACTATTAAATTTTCAAGATTTTTTACCCTTACAAATAAATTTTATTTATAGAAAAAAAAACTAAAAAAATTGGAAACTTTAAATGTCCGTTTACAGCCCAAAATAAGTCAGAATATTTTGAAAATGCTATGGTGTGTATAAAATGCTTATATAAACATTCGGTCAAAATGTCATGTCTCTACGTCATTTCTTTTAGAGTTATACCAAAAACCAAGATCGATTTTGTCAAAAATTAGTTGCCTGTAAAAATTCCTGTTTTTTCCTTAATTTTTCATTTGTTTTTCACGGCACTCATGAAAACTACTAAACCTCCTAAGTACCAACTAGATTCACTTTCCTATCAGAAAAGGTACTATTGAAGAAAATCGAAGCATTTTTAGTCCTAAAGACACAAAAAATAAATAAAAAACACACATCATTGTTAAATCATTATATTCATCGCTCCGCTCAGAATCTAAAAAAGTTTTTTTATGTATTTCTAACTCAAAATAATGTGCACTTATTTTGTCAAAAATTGGAACTTTAAATACTTATAAGAAAAATCATGACTATGGATTTTTAATATTTTTCAAATGTTATTGTAACAATATATTAGCAGCCTTATATTACATTTTCAAGCTTTTTGACTAAACAAATAAAATTTTATTGTCCATAATAGAAAAAAAAAAAACAAAAAAATTAGAAACTGAAAATGTTTGTAAACAGCTCTAATTAAGACAAAATATTTTGAAAATGGTATTGTGTATAGAAAATGATAATATAAACAAACAGCAAAAATGTCATGAATATACGGTCATTTATTTTAGTTAGTTTGTTGAAAACCAATTTTGAGTAAAACTTCCAGTTTTTCCTTAATTTTTATTTGGTTTTTCCCGGCACTTTTGAAAAATATTGAGAAATTTTTACTGTTGACCCTCTATTTTCACTTTCCTATCAGAAAATATACTGTTAAAGAAAATCTAAACAATTTTACAGTCCTAAAAGGTGATGAATGATACAATTAAAAAAAATTAAAAAATTAATAAAACACACATCATCATTGTAAAATCAGTACATTCATTGCTCTGCTCAGAATTTCAAAACAGCAGTACATGAAGATTTAAACAAATAAAATCTGTTTTATGTTTATTTTTAACAAAACTATGTGTATTGCACTTATAAATATTATAGTGTATTTAGCCTACCTTTTTCAAGTTGTTTTTTTACATCTATTGTTGATGTACTGTCATCATTATTCAGTAATTCATTTAATCGTTTATTCACATTCTCATTACTATTCACTGTTTTTAAAGAAACATCTTTAAGGGGATGTACTGGTGAAAATTCCTAAATTAAAATATAAAATAAAAACTTTAAAAAGATGAAAAAATAATTTTTGGATACACTTTATTGTCTTTAGATAAAAGAACAATTTTTAGACATTATGAACTATGATAAAGAATAATATATTCATTAAAATTTTCAAATTATGATTATGATGTATAAACAAAAATATAATGTTTGTGTTGTCACATAAAAGAGTAACCACAAGCAAGTTTCTGCACACTTTGGCAATGGGTGAGACAACATCAAGTTCTGTACTAGAACCAAAACATACTTTATATCCAACATCCACCTATCCTATATTTTGGTAAAATGAACATGGAAAAGCTATTTCTTAACCACAGCGTTGGAAACAATGACTGTTGACAAAAACCACCAATTCACCAAAGAGTGTAATCTGACAGAAATCAGTCTCTTAGTTACTCTTATATGAGACAGAGTATTATATAATACAATTTAGCAGAAATATATTAAGGATGGCAAAACTAAAATTTTTTTCTCTACCTGGCTAAACATAATATTACAGGTATGGTATTCCATACATCCACAGCTAGTTAGTTGTAAGACATTTTCATTTTTATCAAAGAAAAATGTGGTTTTAGTTTAATTTATTTTATTTTAAACCATTAATAACTTATTTGAAAACTCTTTGCCAGCAATATATCTTCATAAAATGTATAATAGATCCATTTGCCTTAAACAGATTCAGAGTCGTAATAGTGGAAGTACAGAATACCTTTGTAACTGTATCATACGGGAGACGGACAGAGAAAATAAATGTTAATGTGCAGCCTAATACAAACTCAAGTGATATAATTTAATAATTATATTAATAATAGAAACTTAAACTTTACATTATGAACATATTAATTCAAAAAAAGATACATTTTTGAATTATAAATAAATATAATTAATTAAACAGGAGTAAAAACAATAAGTAAATCTAATATTTCAATTCTTATTAATATTTATGAAAAAGTTTTAATTTCAATACTTACAATTATCATTGGTTCACAAGTTGCCAATAAATCAGAAATGTAGTTTAATGCTTCTACATTCAATGGAATATCATTTACTCCTTTTAAAGTAATTTTAATCACATTTGAAGGAGTCTGTAAATAGAAAAATATGTGATCTAAATATTTATTTAACTGAAATGAACAATGAAAATATTACCATAAAATGATTGGGAATTTCAAATATTTTCGATAACGGTACATTATCTTTATCACCAAAATCAATAAACTGCAATGAATAAGTGACGTTGTCAATTTTTTTTAAAACTTTACCTCGATAAAAATTATTGTCTATTGTAGACTGAGCTCCAACAATTTCTCCAATTACCAAAGGCCTATTAATTGGTACCGCTATAACAAATAATTTACAATTAATTGAATTGTTTGAATCTAGATCAATGAATTTAGTTTACATATACAGTAAAACCTCATTAATCCGGACCTCATTAGTGCGGACTTCGCTTAATCCGGACAGCCATTTATAATACGTAAACGAGTTCTACAAATTTCCCATAAATGCAGGTTATTGCGAACAATACCCATAGTCATTAACGTTATACAATACTATATTATGTATAGTTTTTATAATACAATTATGTACTATTTTTTAGGTTTAATATAGTTAGACATAGGTACATGAGCTAGTATGTATTAGATTAAAACTTGTATACTAAAATATCCAATTAAATTTTTTTAAATTTATAATTTACAATTTTTGGTTATTTTGTTTAATCCGGACTTTCATTAATTCGGACAACCTAGAGCCTCAATTAGTCCGAATTAATGAGGTTCTACTGTATATCATAAAATTCTAGTTTATATTTACCTGATAAACAGAATTCATTAACCATATCCAAGAATTTTTCATGGTCGTCATTATGATCTTCTAACTTTCTAATATATATTTCTTTCAGATCCACAACACCAGTCATGTAAACTATACTGCCCGATGACAGGGAACATTGCAATTGTTCAGGCATAGCTAGGGAATCTAAATTTCAATTTTCATTAAATTTATTTAATATTATCAAAAATAATAAACTAAGCAAATAAACCTGATTTCACCCGGGAGTCAACTTTCACAGGAATTACTGTATTGGACTGTAAATTAAATAATTTATTGGAATCATGTACACAGTTGTTTAAATTTGCATGATCATTGTCATTTGATGGATTTTCCACAAATTTCTAGATGAAAACCAACAAAAAAACATTTATTTATTTAACATAAACTACAATTTCTCAAATATAACAAAGTAGCAATAATAAGAACATAAAATAATTATAAATTAACTGTACACATAATTTTTTTTAGTAAATAATATAACCTTCTTAGTTCTAACTGTTTAATGGTTTAGTAAAACCAAATTTTTGATTAAAATAATAATGACTTTGAATAAAAACAATTATATGAAATGAATTATCACTTCAACACAAGTTAAAATAATAATTAATTAACCACAGGTTAAACATTATAAAACATAATATAACATACCTATTTTGGGAAATAATTGTGTTATTACAGCTTAAGATTATATTTACCACATATTTCATATTTTCTTATTCCAATTAAATCTAATCGAAGTAATCAAATGTAAAACCTCTTTATAACGGAATTACTTGGTGCCAACTGATTTTTCAGTTATTAAGAAGTTTGTGTAATAGAGACTAAAGTATATGGGATATAGTTATAAGAGACTGTCATTATTTGCCTTTGTCCATCTTATAGGGAATCCAATATAAGGAGGTTTTACTATACTTATTTTGAAGAAACCTCATATTATCAATAATAGAGTTAAGCTGTTATAATAATTGATAATATAATATGTACACATAATATATGAATCGATAGTCAAAAACAATGTCAAAACCATTTTATTATAAACTAATAAAATGTTCACAAGCTTTATATGAATAAGCTCATCGTTTAAATTAATTTAAGTATATTATGACTGACACAATTATATTATGTAATCTTGATATTTATATTAAATAGTTTTCAATATTTATATAATATGTACAATACAATACTTCAAATTTATCTTACTAGAAGTTCTTTAATGCGTTCATTTACATCTTCATTGTTATTAATATTAGTTAAAGTTACTAAGTCCAAACCAAAAGGATTGTGGTCAGGGTATTCCTAAAATATGATAAAAAATTAATGAATAAATATTGAAATATAATCAACGAAAAATTAAAAATGTAGTAATACAAAAAAAAATACAATATAATAATATATTGAAAAAACTTTAATAATAACATAACATTTTAATTTTACAATCTCTTGCAATAAGTTAATAATATTTAGGTATAAGTGGCTATCATCTCAGGGTTCTACCCAAATAAATATTGAGCAAATTTCAAAAGTATATTATATAGCACAATATTAATGTACTATTTAATTTAATTCATTTTAATTAAATTGACATGATGTTTTCAGATTTCTTACCAATACCATGGTTGTAGAATTTTCAAATAACTGTTTAACATACAAAGACGTCTCAGGTGTCCAAGGCTTTAAAGTTATATCTTTCAAACCAACTAAACATACAGTTGGTGGAATCTAGTATACATAAATAAAGAGCATATACAGTATACATATTTTAGCATACCTATATGAATTATATATAATACCACCATTTAAAATTATAAATTAAATCAATAATATTCTATACCTTTTTTAAAGTGTCTGGTAAATCAATTATACAATCAATTGAAGCAGATATCACACAGCCATTGTCTATTAAATATAAAGAAAAACATGAATTTTCTAATATGTCAATAACTTTGCCTCTGTAAAATTTATCTGTACATTTTACAGCAACAATATCTCCCACAATGAGATTTCTTAAAATAATTGAAGCTGAAAAAATATAAGTATTTAAAATAATACTAGCACTATGTACCACATTTACCAATTATTTTATCTGAACTACAATTACCATTTCCACAATGTATTTGCAATTGTTCACAAACATTAACAAAATGATCAACACTCCTTACAAATATATGCCTCCAATCGTAAATTTCTACTTTTGCTATGACAACAGAACTACCATTTTTAAACATAAGTGAATTATAATTTGAATCTTCGCTAGTCACACATTTTTTGAGATCCCAATTTTTTATGATGAACTCAATAGATGTAGCTTTAAAAAAAAGTTTCATGGTCTTATATGTTTCATTGTTTGATTTAATTTTGAAAGGTTCAAATTTTGCACTATAATCTTTGAAGTTCTGAAATTAAGATTAAAATAATAATTAAAATTTAGAAGTGCAATTTTAAGGTTGGAGTACTATTATTGCACCAAAATTTTTATAATTATTTAAAAATTTTAATTAGAAATATAAATGAATTAGGAGTAGGGATCTCTACTTTCATAGAAGCCTCATAACCTTCCAAACACCAGATCCAGAAAATATGATACAAACACATAAATATAATATCAGATGTAACTTATTTTAGTAAAAATATTAATGTTAAAAATAAGGTAGGTATTAGGAATATTTATTGACATGTAAAAAACATTTGATTCGTGTTCGATTGATAAAAATATTATAATTAAAAAACTTGAATATTGTGGTATTCGAGGAGTACTGTTGAATTAATTTAAATCATATTTTTTTAATAGAACACAAGAACCTAGTTAGAAATTAGAATAGATAATATTTTTAGATAAGAAGAAAAAACTACTTTTGGTATTCAACAAAAGGTACAGTTTCGGGGCCAATGTTTTAATTTATATCAATGGATAGTTAAATATAGTTTGATGGTAGGATAATTTGCTTTGCTGATGATACTGTATTACATTTTAATATACTCCTTGGATAAATTCTATTATAAAGCTAACACTGGTTTAGCATTAGTTAAGCAATATTTAGACAATAACTCTCTAGAACTTAACTTTGATAAATCTTGATATTTACATATTAGTATTACAAAATTAATTGATATGTCCAGATATAAAATAGTTTTGTATAATAATACAATATCCAGTCAAAATAATGTTGGATGATATCTTTTAAAAACAATTAATTCTGTAAAATACTTATGTATTTTTATTGATGAAAATTTAAAATGGAATATTCATATTTATCACATCAACAATATTGTAAAAGTATTTTTTATATTTTTAGTAAACTCAGAAATATTTTGTCACCAAAATTAAGAGTTATGAGATACCTTTTGGGAAAGGTGCATTTAATATGTATATTAATAAACGAAAGATTATAATGAATTCACTTTTACAATGTATATTTTTCAAACCAATTCTAATATATTTTTAATGATTATTGTGTCCGTAATTTGAATAACTTCAAACTTGTATCAGAAAAAAACATGTATTTGTATGTTGAAGTATAAGGAATTAATCAAGTACTCTGTACATACAGATTATGCTACTAGATATAAGATTTGAGTGGGACTGTAATACTTAAAGTGAAAAACAAATTTAATACGATTTATTTGATTTATCTGTTTTTGGTAATAACTATATTCATTTCAAACACTACATTGGTAGGGTAAGATTTTAGGATTTTGTTATGTAATAGTATTGTATTTAGGTATAGGTGATGTATAAATTAATTGAAAAATATTATTAATTTAGTTTTATTGTATATTTATGTATACCTAATTGTTTTTAGTTCATTTTTTATACTGTCTTGGATCTTACTCACACCACAGCCACCGCCATAGGCTTTGGTGAGTAGAACAACCTGGTAATATGCATGTAATCTCAATTGTATCAAACATTTTGGGTTAGTTAATAAATATAAATATTAGTATTATTTTCAAATGTTCAAAAGACTAACCAGTGAGGTACTGACTAACTAGAGTTAATTATATAATATTTTAAAACTGTATTAAGAGGATGTCAGCGCACCATTTGTTTTCTCTCTCTGGCCCACACACAACATAGACAAAACGGATTTATGCAGAATCATTTTTTCTATGTTTTTAAATAATCTTAAGAGTAAAATCACCCATTACAAAAAAGATAGAGAATAATATTTTTGAGGCAATTGACATATTGATTTGTCTCAATATTGTCTCAAAACAATTTGAACATCATTTAAATGTACAACATTTTTTTGTTTATTTTGAAAGTGAATACAAAGTTAAATAACAATAAAATATAATATGTCATTCCCTCAAAAATATTATTCTCAATATTTTTTGAAATGGGTGATTTTACTCTAAGATAACTTACAAACATAGTAAATATGATTCTGCGTAAATGTGGTTTGTCCATGTCACACATGGGCCAAAGAGAGAAAACAAACAGTGCGTTGACATTTTCTTAAGTGTCTAATTAAAACTTATTTGTTAGTAGTTTTTGAAATATTAATAAGAACAATGTATAGGCACTTTTATATTATGATATTGTCAACAAATATACATTCATATATCAATACAAGTGTTTAAGATATTTGAATTTTTAAAAGAAAAAATTGTATTTTACTCAAAAAAATTTAGTTAATTGAAAAATAATAAAACAATTCAACATTTAAAAAAACTAAATTAGCTAAGAATTTTGAATTTACCTCCATTAAATGTTGTAATTTTCCATAAGGACAAATACACTTAACCTCAGCTTCAAATGTAATAACTGGTATATGTTTGTACTTTTCTGGAATATTTTTAAGTTTTTTTGTTTTAGTCAATTCACCAGTTTCGCAAAATGCAACATTAGCCTGTTGGTGCAAAATAGATACAACATAGCACCTCATCCATGTTTTATTTTGTGGATGTAGACAAGCCAGTAATGAACCGGGTTGTACATTAGACCTTAATTTAAATTTTAAAAAATTAATACAAAATGAGTAAGTCTGTTCATAAAAGATGAAAAATAGCAAATTTAAAAACATTAATTAAATTTCCTTTTAACAATAGGTAATAAAATATATCATTACAGAAGACATCTGGTTTAAAAAGTTCAAAAATTAGAAAAATATTAAATATTAACCAAACAAACAAAATATAAAACTTACAAAGGTATAACTGGTTCATTTAATAAAGCCAAATTAATATCTTCATTATTAATATATTCACATTCTTGTAACGACAGGTGAAAAATAAACGTATTGTATTTGTTTCTTACAATATGTTTAATTTGTCCAGTTGTTCCAACATCCAAATAGTTTAAAGTGTCATTAAGTAATGAAAATGGTGATCTAAAAATAATCAATTAAGTCCTCACTTAGTGTAGTATGCAAGGTAGTATGTGTTATTTAAAATGTATATAGTACTATTTGTTTCAAATTAACAATTGACAATTGTACTATACACAAATTAAAAATATAAATAATTAGATATCTGTTTATAACCATTTAACAGTACCTATTTAATTTAATTTTAAAATAAATAATAGTAATTTGTACCTACCTAACCGATTCCATGTTATCTTCAGGAATCACACATTCAATTAATACTCAAAATAAGTGTACTGTAAACAAAAAAGATTTGCTTAATTACCAAAATTTTTTCTAACCCCCAAATTATGATAAAATATAATACTTATGACTGATTTTCTTAGTAATTTATATAATATAATACAACAACTACATAGATGACAACTAAGTTTGTATGAACACATAATTATACAATTTGTAATTAAAACATTGTATACCAGTGGCATGTAACATAGGGTCCTAGTGTTGCTCAAGCAAAATCTTAAATACGGGTGGGTAGGTAGATTAGGTTAGAAATATAAGAAAAATACCACATTTTATAGGTTGGTATAACAATATTACGAGGGGCACCTGGTCACCTAAAATTATTTGAGCAACACCAATTTTTTTTGTGATACATGCCTTGAGATTACAATCCTAACCCTATATTACGATACCGGGATTTCAGGATATTAAGCTATGAATCTAGGGATCCCAGGATTATCCAGAAATTTAGTTAGAAGACTTTAAAAGAATGTTATGCAAACATTTTATTTTGAATCATTATATATAGTCAAAGATGTTAATATAAATGACAATTGTATATTCTAATTATTTTGAAAATATGAACAAGCGTCAAATGTTCCATCTCCCAGTCTGCTTCTCAGCTTATTTCCTATAATTTCCTATATGTTGCAGCTGAAAATGCACATTCTGACTCAATAGTAATAGGAGGATTAGACATTAAAATATACTTAAATGTTATATAGCTCTAAATGATGCCCACTAGTTCCTCCATTTGTGTATAGATTCATTTCTTTTTTGATTATTTTAACCACATCAGTTTCTTTAAATGTTTTAGGATCAAGTTCTTTCACTTTTGCTAATTCAAGCTCCGACTTTTCTTGTAATGTCAATCTTTTTTTTTTTGTATGGTCAATTGTATGAGTGTAATCATTTTTGGGAGGTGATAATTCAATACTCTAGCCAGATAACTCTGGACGTCTTTGTTTTTTATATGATTACTCAAGCATGTCATCATTTTAATAACAAGTACCTATTGAATTGTTTTCAAACAATTCCATGAAAAAAATTTTAAAAGCAGCAACAATAGTGCACAATTTAGCACAATTTGCTGTTACATAGTCCCGGAAATCCCGTTATTATTTATACTGGCTTTGGTATTTTCAGTACCAAAAAGTAGTCAGGATCCGGTATTCCGGGATTGTAATCTCTATACACGACAATGTTGTATACATGAATATTCATCCATTCATCATAATAAATATAGGCAATTAATTTTCTAAAACTCACCTTAAAATAATTTTAACTGTCATTATTTCTGGGACATAACAGGTTCCTTCCGGTAAAGCACTACTGGCATTATTACATAATCTGCATTCAGTTATTTGAAATGACAAGGGTATATAATTATGAAGAAAGTCCCCAATTTATGACATTGTTCTTATTACATATATATCGCGTATGTGGTGATATTAATTAATACCCGCAAAACTGTTTAACTTAATAACACATAAAAATAGTAATCCTTAATTGGCAACTACAACAACGAAAAATTCAATTTAATTTTAAAAATGTACCTTAAGGTGGGCAAATTATTCATTTTTAAGGGTATATTAATTCAACAAAATAAAAATATTAATGCACATTTATTTATAAGTTTTAAAGAACACAGATATATTTTAGTTCTAGGTACATATATATGTTTGGAAATAAACTTCCTAAAAATGAATTAATGCCCCAAAATAAAAATATCAAGATTACAATATATACCAATGAATTTAATTGTCAATAGATTTAGTTGATTGAATATGATTTAACATAAATATAATTCACAGTCATATAACATTTTAGTATTGTTTCTGTCTTGCACATAATTTAAGTGCACACACTATTTAAATTACCAATCCAACTTTTAAGGTTTAACCAAACCTCCATGATTTAATATTACATATTAAATGATTTGAATAAACATTAGTAATTTAGTTAATGCTAGATAACTAACAGAAGATGTCACAAATTTTCTTGGTGTAAAAACCCATTTAAAATATACTTAAGGTCAATAATAAAGAAGTACTTCATTAAAATATCAATACAACTAAATTAAACTTGTTTACAAAAATAAATAAAAATTACTAAATAGGCATAATGTACATTAAAAAAACCATAAATACATGATAAATTATTTCTATTCAAAGTCATTTTATTTTACATCAATAAAACTAAAAACCTACTTATGTTTAGTTTGGATACACAAAATAACAATTCAAACAATATTAAAAGCATAGGTAAATTAATTATTATTTAGGTATTATTTACAATTAAAAATTGTTAGGTATGTAAATAAAATACATTTACTTACATACCTATATTATGTAGCATTAAGTTTTAATAACGGTAAGTAGTGAAAAGATTCATAATAGATTTTAAGTGATCAATATAACATACAATTTAAGTAAAATTAAGTAAAAAATTAAAACGTGTAAAAATATTTGTAAAAAAAACAATTAACATACCTAAGGAAGGTATTGGCAATTAAATTTAGATGTCGGCGTCCTATGGTAAAATGTAAAATATTAAACTATTTTATTGTGCCCAAGCATAAAAAGTTGTCGGAATTGTTGGGAAACAATGTATGCCCGAATGCTATGTAACATTATTAAACAGCTACGTAGCATGTAATAGCAAGTTTAGTAAAAATATTAATATCAACAGGCTATTAAATGGATAACTACATGAAATCTTGTAACCGAGCGCATAGAGTTAAGTAATAAACAAATACTTACTTGAAAGAAACGGCCGCAACAGGGTGTAGTATTCGAGGTACGAATATTATACAATCATACAAGTAATACCTTGAGTACCTACCTATTCAAACATTCACAACACACGTCATACCGATCAAAGATCTGAGAAAATATTTTAGATTTGTGAAAATAATGTTAGGCTAATGAACCCGGCAAATAAATAATTGTAATAGTAAATTAGCGACAAAAGATTGTACAGGTCTGAAGTCACGTTAAAATCTTCCAACACGGCAAGCCAGCACTTCAGCAACAAAGAAAAAATATGTTCGGAAAACCGAAATAGACGGATTTGGGTTATGGCCGAATATTAATTTCAAGAAACCAACTAACCTAAAAATTTCGAGAAAAGACGCTCCGTTACGTCCAAATTAATGCAACTTTGAAATTATTTAATTTATTTCCGTCCATGCGATTATAATAAGGCAACAATTTCAAAAGTTTACACCATCCGTAGAAGAATTGCTACTTTTTAACCAACATTTTTAATTATATTCATCGCGTTAAGAATATTCTAAAATTTATGTTTTTTTCATTGTTTTGGATAAACTGTAATTTTTCAATAATACTGTCATTCGTCAATACAATTATTATTGTGTTCAAATTCTATTTATATCATTAAATAAATACACCTGTCCTGTCCTGATACCGTTGATCGTTCTATGCCGGTATCTGAACGATAACAAAATAACCCAAGCGAAAAGCGCAATTCCAAAAAACCAGAATGACAGTAATACTTGTTATGTAATAATATCCGTTGATTATAAATATCATAACACCTATAGTCATATTATTATACTGTATATTTAAACCATGATAAATTAACCTTATTAATTAGAAATTAGATCTTATTGTCACGATTTAAGATAATTTTATTATGTCAAATTAGTATCTATAACATCGTGGATCGTGTACAAAATGTTTAAGTAGAGGCGCCACTGAACTCTACTGTATAGAGTTAAGTGAGTGGCGCAAATATGAAGGGTTGTTGTGAGTCAGGAGTGGGGGGGCCTATGTATAGATGGTGATCGGGGAGGTTTACACGGGCTTAGCCCCCCCCCCAAAAAAAAAGTCCACCGAGCTCCTCCTTTTTTAGTCTTGTGGGATAGGAGTCTCCCCACTCGCATTGATGTTAGCTCCCCTCCTGAAGTTTTAATTGATTTCCGCCTACGCGGCCAAGTTCCCTCAAAAATCTCTACAAGACCCCTGGGCAAAAATACAAATACTAATTTGTCACACCCCCATGGCGCATGTGTTGTAAGTGTAAGTTGTCCTCGTCTTACAAAAGTACAACATACCAAAACAGTTTTACGCGGTACTTTACTCCCTCTGTATTTATGGTAGAATTACAAAAATTCCACAAAGCTTAGAGAAGAACTTTATTAATAATTTTACTTTAAATACCGTCAAACAGAAGAAGTTAGAATTCCCCCCGATGACAGCGCTAAGGGGGGAGGGGGCACTCCACTCAAATGCCTGTGATCCCGTGTCTACTTATTTGTTTTTCATAATTTTATGGCACGCAACTTTAGAACAATTTTTTGTAAAAAGAAATGCAGGTAGTTTGTTTAGTATGTTTATAAATATAAATGTTTTATATTTGAATTCAATGATAAATCATTGTATATGAAAAACAATTCTGAATGAAAAAAAAGTATAAAATTGGTAATGATTAATTAAGCTATTTATATTAAATGCACTTTATTACAACATGAACAAAAATTATATTTTTTCATTTTAAACTTTTAGAGACAACTATTTAACAATCCAACTGGCTAATACAGTCTTTATTCCATCTTCAAAATTAGTATGTTTTCCAATTCCTAATTGATTTATGCGTGAAACATCTAATAGAGTATTAAATGGGCGTTTCACTCCACCTTGTCCATTTACTGGAACTACTTGCTCCATACTCATGTCAAAAATCTTAGCCATCTTAGCCACCATATCATACTTTGTATACATTTCTTTTCCACACCACTGATAAATCCCACTGATGTCATTACTCTGAAAAAATATTAATTTTACAATATATAAACACCTTCTTTTTAAGAAACTTTAACTTACGGATGTAATTTTTTTCGCCACTAAATTAAACACAATGTGTGCTATATCATCAACACTTGATGGATTACGGAGTTCATAATTAGAGACTTTAAATAATTCATTATTGTTTTGACACTTTTTTAATCCAATTAACAAATAAGTAATTGCACTTTCTTCTAAACTTTCAACAGGTCCATATAGTACTGGAATACGGAGAATGATATTATCTGTAAATTATTATTTTTTTTAATTATTAATTTAATTGTCAAATAAAAATATTAACATTAGCAGTGTTTTGCGTTATCAAGATACTTTTTCATATATTTTATTTCATCTATACAATTTTTAAAAGATTAATTTATCATATTATCTTTTTTTTAAAACAAAAATCTTTATTAGACAATCTGTTACGGAGCTTAGTTAATAAAATAATAAAAATAATATCATGCAATTAAAAGAGTGAATAGGTCTCCCTCTGAGGCTCTTGTCATGAAATGGCAGGTACTTTGTCATGAAATTTTAGTTATAATAATAATAATTAAATAACGATAAATGATATTAGATGTATAGTAGTATCATATGAGTATGTATCTAGTGAGTATGTAGTATCTACATATTATTTTATATGAAGAATAAAAACTGTCATCTTTTAAAGTGATAGATATAATGCTTTACTGTTTATTTCTTATAGAATGTAACCTTGTAGCTTCAATAACATTACTAAAGACAATTATAAATTATAATTTTTTAGAAAGCATCATGATATTGATATTGACATAACAACTAATGTACAAATTCTACAAGCGATTCCAAAGGTGTCTAAAACCCTATAAATGTATTAAATCAATACTACATAGTGAAACAAATATTTCTAAACTTAATATTAGAATACCTTCTTCAACCTCAGTTGAGAAATTGTTTAGTGCAGCTAATCAAATTCTTACACCTCATAGAAATTGTACATGAAGAAACATTTGAAAAACTACCTAAGCTTAAGTTTGACAAAATAATAATAAATATCAAAAATAATTGAATTTTTGGTGATATAATAGTATATGTATACTATATTTATATTACCTAAATATTTTTACTATTATTTATGATATATTTAAATGTGTTTTTTTATTTAATACGTGCCTATACATATTGTTATTTAATTGTATTATAATTATATAATGCACTCAAACAATATTGTACAAATAATGTAACAAAATAAAAATATAAATGCATACACCATTTTAATTTTCATGCAATATTATTAATTTTGTATAGTAAGCTATCATTATTATATAAATTAACTAAGTATTATCTAAATCATTTTTTTCTGAAATTATGTATTGTCTACATAATTTTATTTCAATTTATTTATTATACCATTTAGTCCATTCCATTTAGATGATTGTATTGAAAAATATATATAAGCTTATTTAGCAATTAGCAATTATCCAATACTGTATTAATTCATACTTCGGTTAGCAGCAAGGACTGCTTTTTCACCAAGCAACTTCAGCCTTCCATATTCATTTATAGGCGAAGGTTCGTCAGTTTCTTTATAAGGGCTTTCATCTCCATTAAACACATAATCTGTACTGATATATAACAATGGCACATTGAGATGATCTAAGAGGAAAAATAAATAATTTAAAATGAAATATAATATAATTTAATACAATGGTTGATTACAGGTGAATGAAATTTGTCATATTGCATAATGGTACCTTTAACATTAAAGTTGGGGACTCAATAATTTATTTTATCTTATTCAGGTACATATCTTTCAGAGGTCGTTTATAATATATAACTAGATGTAATATAGAACATTTACTTGCCACATCAGCTAAATGAGCTGATACTCCAACATTCAGATCATAAGCAGCCTGAGGATCACTTTCTACTTTATCTGGAAACCGTTCAGCAGCACAGTGAACAATAACGTCTGGGCAAACTGTATTAAGGAGATTAGTAACTGCGTCTTTATCGAGCAGGTTCAATTTTGTCAGCCCTGGACTCGTCCTGGAAATATGTAAATTTCTAATCACCCTTTCAACTGTCACGTATCATGTGTGGCAAGCACGGCTATAGATAATTATCTTTAGTCGTGGTTGCGAATCAAAATCGTACTTGCCTTTTGAACGAGATACCGCACACAGTCCAATCCGGTTCGTTCAGAAAACGTTCGTATATAGATCTGCCCAATAGGCCCGACGCACCGGTTAAAAAGAGTTTCATCGTCGACGAAACGTTCGAACAGACTTGTGGGAACGTGGGGATCACTCGAAATTATTCGATTCTGATTATATTATAGGTTTTTGACACTCTGGGTACAATCGTATTGTTGATGTTCAACTTCGAGCCAGTGTTCAAGACGTGTTAGAACGCGGGTTTGCGGGTGACGGGGAGTATGTGGGAAGGCGGAGAAACCGGTGAATGCTAACAATTTCGTTCGACATTGACCGGCAAGTGGCGACCGTGGACGTCATAGATAAATCGTAAATATAAGACATTTACAAGGCAATTTACAACAATTAATGTACTGTACACTCTCGAGATCAATGTACCAGGGTCCCACGAATTCGTTTCTGGCGTTTCCGTTTTATAAATGTTTGAATAAAGTCTCAGATTAGGCTATGATAATTCTAAATACATGGGCAGTATGGACTATGGGAAAGTCGCAGATTAGCCGTTGGGCGAATATTTTGATAACAGATAACAGATAAATTATAATAATAGTGATAATAACCATAGATAACATAGAAAATAGTAGCGCTGATAACGCGCAACGTGTAGTACACACTTTTAAACTTTTAACTTTAGAGTTTAGCTTACTATTAAATTTTAGAACCATACTGTAATATAATATAACACTACACTATTTCAGGGTAAAAAACATTAGAACAACTACCACCTACAACTTACTGTTGTATCATGATAAAATAAATATTTTTTGACGTGTTGTTTGATGTATTAATGTGTTAACAACGAAATTTCAACGTTTTTGATTTTATTCAATTTTGTAAATGATGAATGAGTCGCTGGAAACCGTAGATATAAAACCGATTCCTGATTCCAACACTGTTGCTGTGGAAGAAAATGGAAAACGGCCATTGGATGAATTGGAGGATGTCGGTGAAAGCCAACCTAAAATATGTAAACTAGACAACGAAAGCGATGCTGACCAGTCTAACACCCTGTCAAAAAGGCAGCTAAAAAAGATCCAAAAGCAACAGATGTGGATGGAGAAAAAAGCGAAACGAAGGTAAAGTTTAATTTAAAAATTTTCCAGATCCAATAGTGTTAACCTAATCCAGACATATTTATTCTCAGGGAAACAAATAAAGAAAGAAAAGTAGAAAGAAAAAAATGGAAAGCCCAAATGAGAGAGTCTGGAGTAGAAATACCAATAGTAAAGACGAAAAAAATGGCCGAGAGTACATGTAAACAACGTATTGTGTTAGATATGTCGTATGATGACTTGATGTCTGATAAGGTAACTAATGAATAACGACTTATGTACATAGGCACTTTCTGTAACATTTGATTTTTAAATATTTCATTTTGATCTTAACAAATCAATTATTTTACCTTGTCATAGTAATTGACAGATTTCATTCACAATTTAGAAAAAATAATATTAACTCTATACAAACTAGTTTTCTGTATTTGATTTTACTTATATACATTTTTGCTCAATACAATAATTAATATTATTCTACAATAAATTTATACTAATAAACAGGGCTAGGAAATATGTGCATTGATATGTTTTTTTAAAGCCTTTTTAAAAGTGAATTAGTAATTTCCACTTATCTCTTGATATTAATATAAATTATCTATCTTCTTCATTAATCACTTTATATATTCATTTAACTGTAAACACAATAAATGAATGTCTCAAAGTATATTAACAAAAGTAGTAATAGTAGTATAAAAGGCTTAAATGTTACATCATATATTCATATTACACTCTTAGTTTTAATTTCATAAAATTGGTGATTGAACAAAAGAAATTTAAAAAAAATTATTAATGCTGTGGATTTATTTTAAAGTAAAACCAAAAAATATAAATATTTAGCGTGCATATAAAATAACTTAGTTTAATTTATTTTAATATTGTAAGATGCTTCCCTTTCACTTAATTAAATCTTGGAAATAATTGGTAAATTAATTTTATATCTTATCACTAGAGCTGTGATTTTAATGCATTAAAAATTCTGATTAATGCACTATAAAACTGCAAACATTTTCTAAAATATTTAATAATTTTGATATAAATTCTAATATATATTTGGTTTAAACGACAATATACATTTTAAAGGCTTGTAAAAAAGTTTTACAGATATAACTGTTTGTATTGGACTTCTTTCACCTGGAAGTACAATTATTTCCATAAATTATTATTTATTTTTTATAGGTTTAGATTATTTATTTACCTATTTATAGTTTAGTTTGTAAAATTTATATAAAAATCATGTAAAAGAATGTAAAAATCTTAAAATAAAATTTCAAATTCAAATTTTGGATTCAAAAAAGATTATACCCTAAAAAACGAAAAAATGACCTTAAAATTTAATTGTGACAAATAATGCAAAAAAATCTTCTAATTCTGATTAAGAAATACATGAAAAGTGTATGTTATACAACTACCATCGTGTATAGATTCAGAAAATGCAAAGTGCATCAAAATTCTAGCCTTACTTATCACATTTTAGCTTATTATAACAAAATATAATGCGTATAATATTATCATTGCCTTAGATATATAATATGTAATAATAATTAATTATTTTATGTTATTAGGATTTATGCAAGTGTTCAAATCAAATATTGAGGTGTTATGGTCTGAATCGTAGAATGGATAATCCTATGCAATTATATTTTTGTAGTTATGAAGGAAAAATCAAAGAAATTATGGCTAAACACAATGGCTCTGAGTCTTGGGATGTATGTTCATATATTTATACATTTAATTTTTTTTAAATTAGAATCAAAGATGTCTTTTACATATCAAGAAAAAACAATTAAAATGCTTTCAAATCTGCACTTGTGTTATGTACAACTATTAAACTTATATTAATTAATTCTTTGATTTTAATAATTAATTAATTTCGTAAAATATTTGATAATTTTTCTCTTTTATACAAATTTTTTTTAAACACAATACCTTTAGTGACCACTATTGTTATTTGAATATGAATCTAATTCATAGTCATGCTTGAATTATGATATTTAAAATTGAATTATTTACCTACATTGAAATCTGTTAACAAAGTTAGTAAATCTATAAGTTGAAATTTTGAAATACTTAATAACTTTGACAAAGCGCAATAATGAAAATTATCAATTAATACAATACAATATTTTAAAATACCAAAAATAATAATAATTAAAATATTAAACTATTTTTTAAATTTAAACATAGTTAATTTTTCTAAATTTTCTTTGTAAAAAATCAAAAATATCTTATATAATTAAATTATTATTTTTCAGATAAAATATATAGAGAACGCATTTGATAAAGAATTCCAGAAAGAAGAAATTGTTTATTTGACCAGTGACAGCTTGAATGTCTTAGAAAGTATAGATGAAAACAAAGTGTACATAATTGGTGGTCTAGTTGATCACAATTCTTGCAAAGTATAGTTGCCTCACATTCTGTATTATTTGTACCAATATAAAAATATTCATTGTTTATAGGGTGCAAGTCTGAAAGTAGCAAATGATCTAGGCATAGCTCATGCTCGATTGCCAATCGATGAACATATCAACATGCAAACTAGAAAAATCCTAACTATAAATCATGGTAGTTTAATTTAATATTTTATTGAAAAAAATCTAGCACTGTATAGTTGTTGTCCCTGTTGGTAAATACACTAGAAAAATATCAAAATTAAAATCATAGGAAATAAAAATAGAAAAATATTGAAAAGTTGATGGCTTTATAAAAAATGTTGAGTATACCTCATCATTGAAACTATTAGATTACAGTAAAAGTGGCAGTTTTGATCAAATATTAAAATGCTAACCTCCCTCACAAACGTTTAAAAAAGAATTCAACCATGTAATGTATATATTTAAAAAAAAAATGTTAAGAACTTGTGAGTAACTGTAGTAAGATATACCAACTAGATAACATTTTCTACCAGAAACTACCCAAAAATATATTAATCAATAAATTTTACACATAGTTGAAAAAACAATATATTCATCACTAAGAATCTATTAATATAGAGTCTAAAAAATGTCTAATAAAAGTTAATCCTTTTCAGTTTTTGAAATAATTTCCAAAGTAGTGTCTGGAATGTCTTGGAAAGAAGCATTAATTGGTACATTGCCAAAACGAAAAATGGTCTCAGTCATAGACGAAGAAGTTCTTTTGGAATATGAAAATTGTTCTCTAGAACATAAACCAAAAGAAGAAATTGAATGTTCAGATGTAGAAAAAAATGAAAATGTTATAGAACAAAATGTTTCAGTTGAAAACTAAATAAATATATTATTTTAAAAAAAGTTATTGTGTAATCGTTTAAAAAAAAAAAATCCCCCGTTGTCACTGAATGCATATCACTGTAATAGACGCATTGAATTTTATATTTTAATGATAAATCATTGTGTATGAATGATGATTCTGGGAGAAGACGGCCTTTGTTTTTAGTGATATTTTATAATTCATTTATATTACTATTAACATTGATTATATTATACTCAGTATACATGTCAATGGTATGTTTAATCAATGCAGTTAATAGTTTATTTTTATATTAGTAGTATTCAAGAATTGTGTGGGTTAATTAATTCTATACCAAAAATATTACTTAAACAAAATAATGTATAATATAAATCATTACCTATTGTTTGTTTAAATATTAGATGTCATCAAAATTTGAATTTAAAATGTTCATAAAAAGAAAAAGAGCATGTATTTTTGATAATTTTTGATTGCTTTAATTATAATTTAAAAGGAATCCTGTATTAAATTTACAAGTTTTGGTCAGTAGTAAATTTTTAAATTACAAGGTACTTTTTGCCCTCAGAAACCACTTTCAAAGTGGAAAATTGAAGCATTTTTACATTTTAATACTACGATACAGAAAAAATGTATGAATTTTGTAGCATTTTTATACTTAGATAACTTAAAGACAATCCAAATTATTATTTTGCACATATTCTTTGGTTTTTTTGATTTTTGATTAATAATTATTGAGTAAAACATATATATTATATTATATCAAAGAAATAAAAATGCTATAACACAAATAAAATCTCTTCTAACTTCTAAGTAGTGCAAAAATAATTATAAATATCATAATAAATTTAAAAGTGTATATTTTATCTATTTTTGAAAAATTGAATAAAGTTATGTAAGGATGTGTTTGATTAACAAGTTTTGATAACCGATAGTTCCGTCCTTCTGTTTAGTGGTTTACAGTGGGTCTAAACTTTAAGACTAAAGTAAAGCGAACCTAGCCCTTGTTATCGTATAAATAGAAATTTATTCAAATTAATAGTTGACTATGTAATTAATTTATCGCCAAATTCGTTTAATAGGACGCCACATAAAATTAATTTTTGACGAATTTTATCTGGAAATAATTTATTAATGAAAATGTTGTTATTATTAAACAATTTGCAGGGGGTTACAGCCCCTAAATTCAGGGGTTACAACCCTTGGATACGGCACTGAGTTATAGATAATCTATAATCGTAATATTTAGTTGCCTATCCGTTGCGCCGTGGCCGCATGATCGTAAGTTTGCGTATTAAATTAGACATTCTCCGAGCGATGCTAGATTTCCCGGTTTCTCCATGCGTTATAAAATATAACACAGTATAAAATAACTATTGTAAAAATGATGGTAATATAAAACTGTAGTTTGATGAAGTAGAGTAAGAATATACGAACGTCGAATATATTAGACCATTGTATTAGTCATTTCGACTAAGTACCTATCTAATCGAATAGAGATCTGGAAGAAACGTATAACTTGTATGGTATCTACAAGTTTTGTGTCTTGTAAGTGACTGATCATTTTTAGCACGAATTTATGATGGGTACTTGCGCCGTTCAGGTATTTAAGTATTGATAACGAGTGTGTTATAATTTATAATATACCTATGTCTTATTCGTTGATCGTTAAATATACTTATATGCTACAATTACTGTTGTAGACTGTATAGAAGTACCTATATAGTCGTGATATTTGTATGGAGGTCTTTGTCGAGCAAGCTCACAACCATTGTATCCTTTAATTTTTCAATTTTCCAATAGCTCAAATTCCCAAATCATAGATGTTTGAAAACATATTCAAAGATACAAACTTAAAAACGTTTTAAGTAAAAAAAAAAATATACATCTTATTAAATTCTATTAGCTCCATTTTTTGTGTAAGTTATTAATCAGACGAATCCATCTGAACTGAAATTTCAACGGGTAATTTGTGAGTTACTGAACTGTGCGTAATTATGATAATATTATATAGTATACTCAAAACTTGAGCTTAACTTGAGCTTTACTTGAGCTACAACTATAATATCAATACGCGAATAGATTAATATTGATTGGGTGTTGTAGTATTATAATTTTGAAAAACCGTAGTCAGTCTTCCCTAGCGAATTTCGATTGAAAGATAAATTTAAAAAAAATTCATCCGCATTTGGTTTAGTATATTGACAGGAGCAAAAATAACGAAAGAAAGTCCTATACTCGTATGTGATATTTTGTATCGCACACACTACACTCTCCTCAAATGCCGTAAAAATCCACAAGTATTTGATAACATAATACGGGTAAAAGGGGAAAAAAAAAGACATAAATCAGAATAATTATTTGAACGAACGCATTACATAAGAAGGCGAACGAAAGTGGTAGCAGAGGAAAACACGTCGGAAAATTGAAATGGAAAAAAAGCGTCGACGGCTGACGCGTATAATCCGTAAAGGTCGTTTACACCGTGGGAACTGCGGCGATGAGAAAAAAAAAACGCGCCGCATCTCCACCGACAATGTACAACAACAACGACGACGACGACGACGACAACAACAATAATAGTAATAATACAAAGCGCGCATGCGACGGAGACGGACGACACGGCGTAGTCGACATTATAATAATGACAATATATAGGTATACGCGAGACGTTATAAATAGACGTGCGCGCGCGAGCGGAGAGAAGAGCACGCGCGTGAGCCGCCGCCGCCGCCGCCTAGATAGATTGCGCGAGCGCGTTTATTGAATCCGTCGCGGCGGAGGCCGACGCCGCCGAAAAGAATAATATTATAAAATAATATAATATAATAATAATAATTCGATATCAGTGTGTGTGTGCGTGTGCCGCGCACGTACCGCATCATTTTTTTACCTCTTAAGCGGCGGCCTCCGCGTAACTTCTCGCGCGGGTGTCGGCCGGAGGGGCGCGCGTGACCGGCACGTCTGCGGCGAGGCGACCGTCGGGACCGCTTGTTCCCACGCCGATCCGTCACGTAACGCGCCCGTCACCGACGATCCGCGGAGACGCGACGGCCGACTACGCGATCGCTCATGGATCGTTGTCTCTCTCTCACTCACTCACTCTCTAACTCTCTAACTCTTTTATTACGCGTATACATACAAGTGATATGGGTACATCTAAGTACCGGCACTTGTGGTCGTTACCGATACACTCGAGCGCGTGTTTAGCTCGGTTCGGACCGGTTTCACGAGCGGCATATTTATCATAAACATGCACTGGGTCACTATCTGTGATCGTTATTTATTATTATTATTATTCATGATCGTCGTTTTGTAATATGGAGTCATCCATTTTTAATGTGGTAACGCACTTATTTCCTAAGATAACTTTTTGGCGTTTAAAAAATAGTTTTACTACGCAAAAAATAAACATAATATGACGTGTCTTGCTATATAATATGGTCGTCCTAGCAATGTATGAGCGTAATCCAGGCGATAAACCCCGATGTATAAGTACTTCCTGTTTATGCCCATGGTGCACTTTTGATTCGTACAAATGTTATAAAAAAGGAAGGCCTTCCGATGCTAGCTCCTCGAGAAATTTCAATAGCCATCCAAACGGGATTATATGTAGGTTCAAATTTCTAATGCACTATGTATATGATATAAATCCGAGGACCGTGTAAATAGTAATTGATGTGTGAGCCATATTATTTTGGATAGTGTACCTTTCTAAAAAAAACTTTAACATAACGACGCCGTGAATTATATAATATATATACAATAAATATGATGACTTTATTATTATTGCTATTAAGTATCTAATAAAAATCAAAAAAAATATGATGGCCATTTCGCAATCCGTTTTAGAGACACTAAATATGTTGTACAATTTACGAAGACAAAATATATGATTTCTTTGTGAAGTTAAAATTTAGCCATTTAAAATTTAAATCATAAATCGGTTTATTTATTTGCGGTAGCGATGAACGCTAAACCTCTTAAAACATAATTATAGTAATTCAATGACAGTGAAAATATAACTAAATAAGAGTAAAATACTCAAATGATATATAATATCGTTGTAGAAAATATCCATTGTGTCATGATTCTATATCAATTTGTAATGTATGATTGTTAATTGGGGCAGAGCCTGTTGTTCTCTATTCATAAATATTAAATTGGTAGACTTAATTTTCGGCGATATCTTACAACTTTTAAAATCAAAATCGTAGTTCATGACGTAACGTATAATACGTACGTCATTACTCTATAAGCGTATATTACACATATTATTATACCTATAACTGTTATTTCCTACATTACAAGCAGTTCACGGAAAAATAGTGATCACTGATCATATTTAATTGATATAATAATTATTAATAAGAGGTACCTAGGTATATTATACTTTGTTTCTTTTCAAATTCGAGGGTATAGTAATGACTAATGAGTTAATGTGTCCCAGCTTAAAACAGCACATCTATTGTCCCGTCCTTTTCTAAAATATCATCAAAGATATTTTGTGGCCGGTAGTAAAACACCAATCGCTATAGGAAGTAAACAGAACTTTTACATTTTTTAAGTGCTGCGTAGAATTATGTTTTGATTTCCTGTCCCCAATATTTCACTAATTAAATTCATGTGCTCCACATGTTAAAAATCATAATCATCAAAATAAATATAATTCAAAATCTTTAAGTCATGGTTTTAAATAGGTGTTCGCGATTTCGTATTGTGTAGGACACCAACAAAACTGCAAGAACATCACTCTCAGCGAGATTCGACACGTCAACATAACGATAACAAAATATGTATATTATAATTTTATATTATGTTATGTCCTATATAAATATTAAACATAAACAAATAAAAAAACCATTCAAAATAGAAGTCTCAACGTTAACTGTCAAGTGTGTTTGTATATCAACGTTCGATTTTAAACGTCTAGTTTTTAACAGCTACAGGTATTATAGGTATACCGTATACGGATATACATAAAGCGACGGTTGCAATATATCTACTAATATTATAACTTATAAGGTATGATATTATTCATCCGACATACCCACATCGGTTGTGTAATCGAATGATGGCCTAAGGAAGATTGTATTATTATTTATTATTGTCCAAAACGAAAGAAACGTACTAGGTAAGTTGGTAAAGAAGTGCTGGCAGCTATTAGGCGGTATAGCTACATGGTTAAGTATAAACATCATAGTTTTATCTCTTAATGTAGTCTATAAAATGCTCTATGATGAGATAATATTATCATTATTATCAAACAGCAGGTCGATTCCGAACTTGACCAGACAATATTTCATCAAAATCGATATTATACATTTATAACAAGCAACGAAAAAACAAAAAAAACTAGAAAGTAACACAAATATAAGATGAGCTAAACGAAAATTGTATTTTTACGATTATGATTTTCGTGAAGACTGTGAAGAAAAAAGATAACCTACGTAATTGAAACGCAAAAACTTAAAGCCGTAATTTGCAAGCATATAATATAGGTTTTATATTCAAGCCTAAAGTTCGTAAATTATTCTGCCATTTAATAATTATTATAGTATACTTGGTAAGTCAAACACGAATTATTATTGCACGGTAGGTATCTTTAATATTTTACGCGATCGTAATTTGCATCATAAATTAAAACAATTTATTTATTTATCAAATATAATATCCACCATGTATTAAACATTATGTTATCTTATCAACATTTAACTAAATATAATACATTTTATTCCATTTTAATCATTTTATGCATATGAATCAAATTCCTTATAAAATTTTAATACATTTCTGAAAGTGTACAATATATATAAAAAGTAGGTAGGTACCTACCTAGGTTATAATTTTATAATGTTAAATTAATTACTTACAATCATAACACAAAATAATATATTATTTACATTTGGTACGACTGTTCATCTGAAATAACATTCAAACTCCTCCGTGGATCTAGGATCAAAATTGAATTACATTTTTTGTTGTTGTCGAATTCAATCATAATATTTCTTCTTCTATAGACGCTTGTAGTAAATAAAATTCAAATCAATTATTATGTATTCATTATCATCCAGTGTATTATAAAGGTAATTATAAATAATAGTATAGGTATTCATACCATTAAAGGTATTGGACTTGATGCGTACCATTCTGTAGTTACGCATGGCCTAAATAGTGGTACCTACCTGTATACTGAAATTCAACTGCCTACTGCTTTACTTAGGTTACACTTAATTACCAATTACATACATTTACTGTTTTAGGTATATACAATTTAAATTTGCTCCAAGTACAAACTACAAATAACTTAACTCAGAAGTATATATTATTTTAAGTTATAATAAAGTAAGACAATTTTAAAACGACAAACGATAATTTTATTGATGTATGATAAAGACTTTAAGTTAACAAAAACCCTATTTTATATACCTAATTATTTTTTTAACACATTGAAGTATTTTTATTGTTTTGTCTAGTAAGACATGACGTGTTTCATATATTTCTGCAGTAGTATATTTACTTTGTGATTCCATAGTTAATAAATTAATATTTGCTAACCATATTGTTTTATTTCAGAATTAATAATTTTTATTATATTTTTCAAAAATATAACTTTATACATTCAGTAAAATTATGGATTCAATTGAAAACAATAAAGATTCTAGTAAGACGGTTATTTTGTGGAAAAATGAAATTCCACTGGTTAAGTGCGCATCTGTATCATTGCTCGAAAACCTCCATCAACGTGGTAGTCATTTATACAAAGTACCCACTGGAATAAGTGAACATTTTTCAAATTCGGTGATAAAAACGAGCGAGGATTTCATAAATGGAGTGATTGCAGATTCCGAACGGGCGGTGCAGTGCTACTTAAAAATGAATAAGTAATTTAGCAAATGATCACTATATTCTTCTATATTTAAGTAAAAGTTATAACTGTTAGGTACGTTTCATATTATAATTTTAGTTACAACTGAATAATTTTTGAAATGAGTTTAAAAAAGAAAATTTATATTCTCATATGTACAATAAGCTAATATTAAAATGTAGAAGTATAGGTTCTATAAGTAGTTAATATAGTTTATATATCAGTTGAAAAATTGGGCACTCATGAGTTGCCCCCCATCTTACCCTCGATTTTCCTCCAGTGAATTTTTTTGTAAAAAGGTTACTCAAACTGCCTTGCTATTTCAATAATATCATACGCTCGAATTGCCTTTTATTTTAGGTAGAGGCCTCTTGTACTGGAATCGCCTCCGATAACAATAATTAATCGATTTCTAACATAACATTATAAAAAATATTAATAATTCAACTAAGGTTAATAAATAATTATAAATATTTAAGTTAGGTAAAACAGAATCAATAATGAATACATAAAATTAAAAAAAAAAATTTAATTTAAATCTAAGTTTGTTATATTGTATATCTTAGGTTAGTTTTCGAGATTTCAATTGATTTGCTAATACTTTTAAATATCTACAATTTTAAACTTAATTAGTGTTTAGTTTATCAATTAAGTTATTAATAAAACTAATTTTATTTTTTTGTGGTTGTTCTAATTGTGCTGTTTTCTATTTTGGAAGATCTAATTAATATTACCGTATCTAACTGCATTGATTTTAGTACATCCAAAAATTGTATATATATATGTGGGTGAGTTGATGAAATTATATTATAGTTATAAATTGAAAATATGTGTGAAGTGTAACTTTAGTATTGCGCTGTACAGCTAATTAAAAAACCTATCGGTAATAACTTTTAACTTATACAAAATAAAGTCAAAACTATATTAATCAAACTAATTTCAAAAGACGTATTACAAATTACAATGAACTTCCCTCTAAGTCACCTTTTGTAATACTTTTAGATTAGGATTTTCAAACCCTGGCTATGACAGTGAAAATATAGTGATAAATATGAATGTTGTACAAGCATGCAAAGACATGGCTATATTAGATTCCAATCATTCATTATTTTCTAACCCAAGCTGGCTCAATGAAAACGGAACTTTCGACGACCAAGTAGCCATAGAAAATATTTCCGGCTATATAAAACAGCATTGGAACTTGGAAAAAAAATACTTATTTACTGTTGAGAAGTCATTACTAAAAATGGTTGATATTTCTTGTCACGGTTACAAGGTAAGCTTAATGTATTATTTCAAACCGTTAAGACATTATAGGTACATGGCTGATTTTTATTTGCACGACATGAGCACAATTCAAAATAAAATAAGATATATACAAATTGAAACAGAACTTAATCATCTTAATCCAAAATAAATTATAAGCTTGATTTCTTAAAGCTGCCAAAAGTCTATAATTTATCTTAAAGTATTAATAAAAATAATTTGTATTTCCTAAACTTTAGAGTATAAAAAGTAACTTAAAATTAAAAACATTTATTTTCCACTGAATTTTAATTTATACTTTGAAAAAAATAAAAAATTGGACCCCCTCCCCATATATTATAAATAGTATCAATTTTGACGGCGGTATAATACAATTATTTTTTTTAAATCGAATAAAAAAAAAATAATAATAACATTTAAATTGTAAATCATAGCTTTTGACTTTATAAGAGTTTCTGTGCTGACATCCTTATAACGTTGCAGGCAGAGTTTTCGGTGTCTACCAATATGTATCCGATTCCTCAAGTCACGGTAAGCGCGTTTTTCACTGTAAATGTAACGCATTTACTGTCACTTCCGGCGGTGTACGTAAGTTGATAACATATTTATTTAATTAAACTACCTACGTTTGCTATTATTGTCTAATACAATTTTACGACGCGACAGAGTTATTTATTGACCAACTATATATGATGTCATGTGGCGTGTATGTGTCGTAGATAAAATATCAGTTGGAGATGGACAGACATGTTTACGTGGTAGGTAGGCACTCATTCAATAAGAAACATTTCGAGCGCCAGTTTAAAATAAAACGCTACTTATACATGGACATCAACAAGTATATCGGGTGGTCTTCATCCGGATCAAGTCAAGCATAGACAGCATATAAGTTTCAATTCTTAAAGCAAAAACTAAATGTTCTGTTGTGTTGGATGGACATATATTTTGACTGTTAGTCGATGAAATAAATGGTCATTATATTATAGGTATCACATGACTAATATGCATTTGTTTATATTTATTTCATATCAGATCATTCGCCATTGAAGTGTTTACATTGCTATTTAGTATTTATTTGACTAAATAGCTATACAATTACGCATTTCTATTTTAGATTGTTCAATGTGCGTAAATCATAAAATATGTTGTCTATATCATTGGGTAAATTTTAGTTTTCAGATTTCAACTCTTTAACCTCTTGCAAACTAATATCTAAATATTATTTTAAGTTCAAAAAGTTAACATTTAAATTTTTCAGTATCAAGTATCTAAAAATAATCTTATAACTTTTTCTTATGTATATATAATATTATATATAGGTATGTATATTTATTAGTTTGGCATAAAAGTAAATCATATGCATCCTTTCTCTATTTAACATGCAGGGTTGCATACTGCATCTTGTAAAGTTATATAATATATTCTTGAGCAATAATCAACTGTCATGTATTAATTAAAAAAACATATAGGTAGGTATCTAATATTTTTCAATTTTTAATTGCACAGAAATGTAATGACTTTATCGAATATCGTATATACGTATGGTAATTATAAAAAATAAATGTTGTAATGTTATATTTATACACAACTACATAAGTAACGTAGTTTTCAGTAAACCAGTTAGGTATTAGTAATTTCCAACTATATGATATAGGTATAAGGTACAAAGATTTTCATCACACAGATGATAACAGCGCTTAGTGATTTCCAAAGCTGTCTATATTTATTTATTTTTTCTTTTTTCTTCCAACTAAAATAACTAATGAGTTAATTTTGGCCATTGTCATTATCCATGCTTAATAATTTGTTTTCATTAATTACACATCACCGAAAACTTCAGATGACTATACTTAGACATTTTAGTAAACTCAACAGTTCTACTTGAGCATTATGCGTAATATATTTATTTGTATGTATAGTTAACTACTCAAATAGCAATAAAAACAATAATAATTCGCACGTGTTATTACTTATTGAATACCATTCGCGTGCACATTAAAAATAAGTAACGACAAAAAACAACAAAATCCCTCTTTAAACCATGAGAAAGAAAACGATAGAATTAAATATGGTGGTGGTATATTGTGTGTTTGGCAGAAGAGAGGAGAGTCCAGTCCAAGGTGGCCAGAAATAAAAATTTCGGGAGTGTCTACCTAATAAAAGTTTAACTACACTAAGACCTGTGCCGTCGCCGCCACCACCGGCGTATACGACACATGGTGAAAGGCGGCTATAAAGGCGGTTTTTTACGACCGACGGAGAATTCTGTTTAGTAGGCAGGGAAATAATAAGAGGAAAAGAGAAGGAAAACTTAGATATATAAGAGCAAAACAAAAAAATTACCAATTATTCCGTCGTGTCGCCGGGTGTCGTTTTGGTGTCCGTGATTTTTTTAATAAGTCGTAAAATATGATTATATTATTTAAAAAAAAAACTACATGGCAGAATAGTATAAATGGTGGCTCCGTGTTTTTTTTTTCGTCCACCGCCGTCGGTCGTTAAACGATATTTTAAGACCAATACTTTTTATTTTGGCTTTTTATATTTTTATTTTTGACAGCAGTCTCACCAAAAATAAACGTGAACGTATTATTTTTTTTGTTTTCAATTTTTTATTTTTATTTATTTATTATTATTATTATTTTTTTTATAGGCCCCGCAAAGCAATAACAACATCGGTTCATCCAAGAACCGGTTGCGGTGATGGGGGGTGGCCACACGCACAAAAAGTGCGCACTCCCCCGACCCAAATACGGTTTGGTGCAGATTTTACTCGATTTATTTTTAGCGTAGTTTTTTGCACGCATCTGCGTTCTTTTTAATTAGATACAACGTAACGTTTTCTTATTAAAAAGACTTCCTCTAATCAACGGCAGCAGCTGGAGCATTGCAGAAATTATAGGTATACGGCATAAATGAGGAGTTAAAATAAATAATAGTCTAAATTCGTACGCTTCAGTAAAACATTTTTTTATGGGTTACGTCTATGAATGTTTTTTTGGTAAAAAAATCAATAGCACTGAATTAGTCTTTTACAATCGATACATTTTCAATACCGCGGTATGTTAGTTTTTATTTTTTTAATTGTGTGCCATATAAACTTTATTTAACCACATTTTATAAGATTTCGTAGTAATATAAGCGGCCAATATTAAATATTGCGTGTTGGTAGTTGGAAATTTGAGTTGCGTGTTCGATATTAGAACAAAATATATTTGGCTCCTTTAATTAAAATTGTTCACCAAGCCACTGATTATTCAACATTGTAAAAATGTACCAAAATCTCCAAAAACGTGTGCACTATTTCCCACAACAAATAAGGAAGAAAAGTGAAAATATTTTAATTGTTATTTGAACTAATATGAAACAGATGTTCATTGAATTCTATTATATATAATATCAATTGTATCTTCTATTGTTTTTGATAGCTTAATATGTGATATTCTGTCCAAAAGGCCAAAAGTTCCGTAGGTATCACCCGAATTATGTGCCTAAGTAATAATCTAATATTTTGTCCAAGATCTGGGAATGCAAATAACATATATTTTTATTTTATTTCATTATTTATTCTTCAAAAAGATAATCAACCCCAATGAACATGATCATATATAATTAGTATAATAATATAAAATATTAATGTAATAAAATAACAATTTTTCATCTGGAAGGCGATAATAGAAAACTCTGTATAATGATCACTGATCAGAGGTCGTGTGGCAACGTCTATGATATAATTACAACTATATTTTGAAAAATTAACTGGAAGTATTTACGCATTACGCATTAATGATTAGTTTGATTTCTAATAAAAGCTATATAAAAAATAAAATAATAAAAAAATAATAATTTATTTGTATTTTGGACAACTGCAGTAAATGTTCACAGAAATTATGACTTTGGCTAATTTGGGTGAACGAAAAAACTGTTGTCTCATCTCTCATGTCAATTAAGTTATTGAATACTTAATGCTTAAAACGATTGAACGTTTCTTCATTCCTTTTTAAGAAAAAATATTTTATATGCAACAAAAACAAGTTTTTCTTTACTTTTAAATATTTTTATACTTGCATTTTAACACCAAAAAAACCCATAAAATAAATATAAAAATGGTTAAGTCTTGTATACTCTTATGCATTAGTTTTAAGTCAAAAAAAATTTTTTATGAAATAAAATATAAAAAAAATTGTACATATAGTTATTCATTTATTGCTAAGATAAAATACTATTAAATATTTCACGCGCCATGTCGCGATGTCCGATATAAGATATAATTTATATAGCTCGTAGGTAATACTCGTTATAGAGTATAGACGTATTTGATACTTACCGTAAAAACGTCTCATTAATTGTTTAAACTTGTATACAAAACGGTAAAATATATACGATATACAAATTCGTGAATTCATTAATGAGAACCAGGGTTACAAATAATATCAAATAATTTACAAATAATAAAAATAAAAGATATATTTTTTATCATAATCAAACATCATCTTAAATTTTAAGAAGCAAAAAAAAGAAAATCAAAAAAATTATATACATTGTTTGTAAGTCGTGTATGATAGATTATAGGTTTGACTAAATAACAAATTAAAGCTAATTTTGGTAGGTTACTTACTATTTTAATAATTCCTTTCTCATTTATTATAGTATTAGTTTGTAAAAAGGTGTAATACTTATTAGGGGTGAATAAAATAAATATATTGACTCAAACAGTATAGGTTCCTTACTTCCAATATTTTACAAGTTTATGGTTTATTAATATTTAAAACCACCCTTTTTTATTTTACACCTGACCCTGCATACTGCCTATTTGCACTACCTAGTAAAATTATACTAGTATCTATTAAATTAAAACAACAATTCCAAGTGTAAAATAAAATAAAACAAAACTGATGGTATTAAAAAAAATATCGTATGTATTTATTTTCGGTGCATATGTGATATGTTTTATATAATGTTGTTAAAAAAAGCATACTATCTGACAATCATATTTATATATATATCTTCTGTCGCTTCTGAAATGATTTTTTTTTCAGTAATGGAGTCAATAAAATATCCATACCTTTAAAACATCCACAATTGAACGTAAAAAATGAAAGAAAAAACAAGCCAAACCTAACGAGTTTTAAAGAAATAAAATTGAAGATAAATTGTTTTGAATAATAGTAATAATGGGTATAAAATATAAATAGCGATTATGGCGTCACGGGGTCGCAGAGTCGCAGCACTTGAATCGTAAATTATTAGGAACGTTATTATGCCGGTTCGTACATAATAAATAATAATTATTCAAATGCATATATTTTAGAAAAACATGAAACGGTTTATTAGTTATGATACTGGCGTTGAACGAGCGGGTGGACAATTTAATACGTAATACCTCGATGTAGATAAAACGGCGTGGTAACTTCCTATCTTTGAATTTTGATTAGGATTTAGGATATTTTTGAGTCTTTGTTTTACGGCGTTTGATAGGACGCCGCCTGTATCAATCTTAAAAACGTACAACATCACAAAATGCACATCAACAACAATCCATTTTAACTCAGTTATTTTTAAAATTAGAGTGAATTGACCCTTGATAAAATTTAAAGGTAAGATATTATCTGGGACATCTTGATCGGAAGATTTCATTGATATTATTATTTTTAAGTAAATTATGATCATTTTAATTTTTTCTGAACTCAGGTGCATCTTTTTGCATGGCTAATTCCATACATATAGTTTACAGGTTTTTGAATTTTTCTGGGAGGATTTCAAAGTGAATTTCAAAACTAAGCATGAAAGTATAAGATACCGGTAAGCAATGTAACAGGGCAAGTTAACTACTTTTTTTAACTCGTTAAGTTAAATTAATACAGAGAAAAGTAGATAAGTTTAAAGTTAAAAGTTACCTTGATTTTTTTTAACTTGTAAAATACTATATTACCACCTTTTTTAAAAGCTAACAAATAGTAATTCAATAATTATCTTACAATTTTTAAATAAATGTATGTATTGAAATGAAGTACTGTAGTTACTTATATACTTTAATTTATGGCATCGTTGAATAACAATTTTGCAATAAAAAACGTGGCTTGGCTTGGCGCGTTGGCTGCTATCAGTTCCCGGATGGGTCACCGCCCAGGTTCGTAGTAGCAAAAACCTTGCCACACATACACGATACACGTGTTGCTTACCTACCGTAACAACCGTAACAACCTTACCGTGTATCAACCCTACAAATCATAGTCCATATTCTATAATCCCAACAATAGTCATAACTCATAGCTAATGGGCAATGGCCATAATAATAGCTCAAGTTCAAAAAATAAAAAAAAAAAAAAAACTTTGAAAGCTTTAAAATAGAAGGAACTTATTGTGACATCTCAAACTGGGCTTTACAATTTATTTAAATGGAGATTTATACGTTGATAAAAAAAATAGTTGGAAAATGTTACTTTTTTCAAACTTACCTAGCTGCTGGCAATATCTGTTGAAAGCTTTTTTAACATATGTTTTACTTTTTTTTTAAATTTTGTGGTGAAAGAGTTTCTGAACAAATTTCAAAACTAAACTAGACAGTTTACGGCATTGTTGAGTAACTAGTCGACCTAGAACAATGACATACCTATAAAACATAATATTGAAAAACATAATTTTTTTCCATCAAGGGGCTTGCCGTTTAGATTTGTAATTTACATTCATGCTTTTGATTTTTTCCGTGATAGGAATATAACCTCACGTCATAAATAGGCTGGAAAGCTTATGGATCAGGGCACACAAAATATCGTGGCTTAAATCCATAGGTATACAAATCTCAGTTTTAAACTTTATATATACATAATAAATAAATAAAAGGCTTTTTTAGCGCTCCAGGTGGACAACACACTGATCTTAATGCTGTAAAATTACGACCCACCTTTCAATGCCTAGTGACTACACCATTTTACCTAAATTGTACGTAATGCAAAGATTGTAGGAACATTGTACCTATTCCCTCGGAAACAACGATGTGGCACGTGTAAATTATTTATTGAGTTGGTAAACTAAACACAGGATTAGCGTCCCTACAAACTTATAGTTATAAGTCGTATGGGTATATTATTGTATACTTATTATTAATTATTACCTATGCTTAAAATGTATACACTCACATGTGTTGTTCCATCTTATAAATGTATAACGCATATAGCAAATATACGTTCAGAAAAAATCAGAACCTATCTTGTGTTGTTAGCTTTAATATTATAGAGTGAATTGACCTATATAATCAAACTCATAGTTCAGAAAATTATTTGTGTTTGAGCGATGGGTTTTTACGATACTTAATTTTTAAACGAGTTATGAGCATTATAGCTAACAACACAAAATAGGCTCTGCTGAACGCAACTTTACTATGTTATACGTTTGTAAGACGAAGACAAAACATTTACACATCCTCTATAATAGTTCTCTTAATATTGGCGGCTCGCCGCCCCCGAGGGCTCTCGTTATATTAGTCGTCGTTCGGCTCTCTCCCTCTCTCCGAGTTCCGACGGCCGTCTCGCTAAAAAGCGGTGGCTGTGAACTTTTTCCCCCTTATATATATATTATATTGTTATAAAACCGGTCTCGGTGGGCCAGCGGCCGTCGAGCATTATGTACACATGTACATTGTACACATGTACATTGTACACACCACACAGACGAAAATCTACACTCATATACACATTTATGTATATTATAATTTATAATATTATTTCACACACACACAGATCGTCGCGCGCGCGTTGGAAGACTGCGGCGTCATATTATACGTACATAATATATCGTTATTATCGCGCGGCATTATCAACCGCGCGTGTGCCGCCGTGTGCGGATGAGGCCGGTCGTGAATTATATTATAATAATATTAAATTTTTTCTCTCCGTTTTTTTTTTTTTAACGACCGGTCGCTTGCTTTATGTACAGGCTGATTATATTATAACATGTGCGCGGACCCGTGGGCAAATTCACAATGAATTTTTTAAACGTTGTTTTAATACTAATATTGACAGTAATAAGTACCTATATTTTGTTCTTAAAGACATGTAAAAAATAGTCAAAGATTTCTCGCATTTTCCGAGGACGCTTCACGGTCCGCGGTACACGACTCGCCGTATATTGGTACACTATACCGCCGGGCGATGGTATGCCGCTGCAGTTTGTACCGTCTGCGTATATGAAATATACAATAATATTACAATATCATATTATTTAATATAGACTCGAGAATCCGTTTCTCGTGCGCGCCGCCGCCGCTGCGAGGGCGTGCGACCGGTTTATAATAATAATATTATCATTCGTCGTGGTTATTATTATTATTTCGTCGTGGCCGCGCCGCATCGGTCGCGGGCGCGCGCGAGTCGGAACCCGAGCGCCGCCGTTTGGTACGGTCTCTGCACGCACGCGCGCGGGCCGTGTGACTACCACTACGGCGGCGACGGTCGTGACTCGGTTATCGAGAGTCTGCGTGCGGCGGCGGCGGCGAACACGAAGAGAGGAACGCGCGGAGAAAAAATAAAACTCCTAATATTATACGCCGCCCGCGGCGTCCGCCGCTCACTTGTTACACGCGCGCTTAATGATATAGGACGTGTATTATAATGCGAGTGAGTGTGTGCGTATTATATATTATATTATATTTATTATATATATATATGTATGTATCATGTGTACGAGTGAGCGTCGTATATTATAATAATATGCGCGTCATGTTATTATTATTATCGAGATTTTTTGAATTTTTTTTTTTCTGATTTCCTCACGACGATCGGCCACTTTTCACCCCTATCGGGCACTGCGGGGTTTTTTTTATGAGTTTATAACGCTTTTAATAATTTTTAAACACTATTAAGTGTAAATTATAAAATTTATAATTGTGAAATTCGTCGGCACAAATATCAAAATTATTATAACTATAGGTACACAGTTCATATTATAGTATAATAGTTTATTAAAAACAATTGTTTTGCACGTACCAATTACATTGATAAACGTATAATTTATATTTTGTGTGTAATATATTATTATGTACGAAAATGTTGGGAAATAATATATCACCCGTATCTATATGGCTAGCTATTCAATCGACACGAATACACGATACACGACGATGACGACTTCGGTCTGTTCGTATCGCGTGTCCGCGTCTACAAAACAATTTTTTCTCAAACTTTGGCACAGCTTGAATGCTTGATATAGGTACGCAGTTTTTATTCTCAACATCTCTCTCGAATCTTGGTCACTTTTGGATACTTGGATAGCATCCTATAGATGAGTTACGCTATATAATATATAGTATGATTATCATGGACAGGGTTCTAATAACTCGAATAATTGGCTCTTATCGGTTTGGTTTACTCCGAGATTATTGAGTGATCGGGAAATGCGTCATAGCATACAGCTATAATTTGAGTATTAGGTTTTAAATTTTTAATTTAACGAACATGATTATATTTTTTTCCAACGACTGCGATTAATGATTATAATTTTCTGCCTAAAGTATGCCCATTGCGTGTAATCGAGTGCCAATGCAAAATATATATTCTTTAAATTTTTTTAACAAAATCGTTCTTTAAATATGAAGTATTAATTATTAAGTACAACATTTTGTACTCGATATACAAAATTAATTAACATTTGACCGTCAAAATAGTTTCCAAAATCAATCCCACACCACGAGAGATGAGACGATAGACGAAACATATTTTTAAATTAACGTTTATAATGTTCCCGTGAAATAGCTCACGAACAGAAAAGTATAGATACAACTAATATAGGTACTGCTTTTAAATAATGTCCAAAATATAAATATAATAATATATTATAGAATAAAATTATATCTAAACTTTAGAAGTATATACTATACAAATAAACTGAAAACGACTTACTATAATATAGTATAATTACTATAGTTTGTGGATATATATCATAATTTAATATATATAATATTGCATTATATATGTATATAATTGTACAAACTATTCTGAACACCAGCAACTCTAAACACGCTAACCCCGCGCAAACGATGAAGAGCTACGTGTTAATCAATATAATGTTCGCCTAATTATTATCATTATCGCTGTCGGCGAGGACGTTATGATAGTGTTGGGCAAAATGAGCTAAAGTTTATGGTCCGATCGATGTATGAGCAATGAGCTCATAAGCTCCACGTGCGTAAAAATTTGTTGGACTGCGCGTTTTAATGATTACGACTATACGAGAATAATAAATATTATATATAATTACTGTTATATTATTGTCAGCATGACACATGTGCAAGATTCGATATATAGAACGCATTATGTTGATCCCTACATAATTATAAATTTATAATATTCCGATAATCAGATGATATATTATATCGATATACCTATGATGGAAAACAATTTTACGAAATACAAATTATTATAATGATTTGTATAATTATGATTTATGAACACCGCTAAAGTTTGGCATTGACTGTCAGTGACTATACGCAGAAGTATTTATCTGTTATCTGTATTTATATGTATAACTGTTATCAATAAAACTAATTTCAAATACATGTATATTAAATATATTAAAATCCGCACTTGTTATGTATTTGAATTAAATATAGTTTCATAGATTACCAGACTGGCATAAACTAAAAATGAATTGTAATTTATAAACGACTTAATAATATGAAAAATAGTTCTACATTTTTACATTCGTGCTGGTAGGTTAGGATTCATCAAACAAATAAATAAACATACCACACTAGCAACACTAAATGTTGGATAGTAGGTTAAGTACCTTGTATAGGTAAGTATACAAGAATAGAAGAAACCTTTGAATCAGTAAACTTAAACAGTTAAACATAATATATATTCAGATATTTTATATTCGTATACAGTGATAATCTCCTGATGCTCTCAATATGATTATAATATATATAAGTATTAAGTATACATCTATATAGATTATGGTCAGTATAATCTTTATTTAACTCTAAAACTAAATTAAATTAATATATAAAATATTTAAATATACCTACAGTATATTAGCTATCGTATACAAATCGATAAAGTCTCTGTATATACATATATTAACATAGGTATTAAATATATAGATGAGAGGTTAAAGAACTATATAAATTTTCTATTGCATAACTATTTCAATTTTTTTATACAAAAATGTTCAGCTATAAAAAATGACTTATAACAGGATCCACTATTATTGTTCTTATAAGGGAAAAAATAAGCCTTGGAAACTGTCAGCGTTTATAATAAAATATATAAAATGATTTATTATACTTATCATATACATAGTTAGGTATTTATACGCATGTAATCAGTTGAATAGTATTTCTGTAGCTACAGTTTTAGGACGTGTCCTATTCATAAATGTGAATAAAAAGATGTCACGTCTTGGCTATTTATTTTTCTTCGCTCTCAATTAGGGCGAAAAAATATAGCCAATTAAAAAAGAAATCCTCGGTAATCTTTGGGATGCTAATATGCTATGTGGCTAAAGAAAAATATGCATTTGCACACATATGGTGTATAAGTCGTATACCCATAGATAATATATAATATATAAGTATATAACCACTCTGAACCCTCAACAGTCCAACATGTCAAATGAAAAATGTAAATAACTCGAATAAGTATGAGATTACGAAATTTTTTTTCGCAAGACGAATACCAGCACAAATACGATACATTAAAATGCTCAATGTGTTAGAAAATGTTACCTATATTGTATATAATATAATAAGTTACTCAGATTTATATTCATTCATTAAGAATCAACATTCACATAATCGCATAATCTATTAACATTATCGAGATTAATGATATAATTTATTATTTCTATAAGTTTACAATATATATATTATGTAAATAAATAATAAGATTTTAAATCTAAAAATGAAAAAACTACGTAATGTATTTACTCGATTTGTTAGACGGACAAAATAGTGCTTTGTGGTTGATTAAAAATTATTATAAATTTAAAAACAATGATAAATTATTACATTCCATAAAAATGATTCTGTGTGAAGCTCAAGACACGAACTCTAAGTAGTATTTTTTTTATTTAAATGATTGTTAATACTTTGACCGCAGTGATATTGTATGCATTATACTAGAGTTTTATTTCAATGGTTATAATATATATAGTATGGATATATATATTTATGGAATAACCTAACCTAACTGCAGCAGATTGCAAAATTATACCTACATAAACGTTTTATAATATTCATAATTTGATAAAATCTCAGATCCTTTTTAAATTATACTAGTTATCCTAGTTATTTACTTGTGAGTTGTAAGCTTATAAATTATAATTTATATTATTTATTAGCTCTATTTAGTCTATTTTATATTTTTATGACTATGTAATAAATTATATATTTTTTTTGTTTTGATACACCATAGCTGAAATTTTAATTTAGTCTGTCGATACTCGGATACATCAAACAATATATCTTATGTGTTATACTTATACTATTAAAAATTAATGTTTCCTATTATTAGGCCAATCAAGGCTTTATAAAGCGTTCGAACGTTTCAAAACCTAAGCCGCTAGACGGACCGGTGTATCAATTTGTTGGCACGTCTGCCATTATTTATAATTAATCGGTTTGGGCAATCTTCCAACTGGGTGCCGACAATATACAAACAATTCACCTTCGAGCGTAATGTCAAGTTCTCACGTCAATAAACACGTCACTCGAGGTTTTGCCAATACATACTATAGGCCCCCGCTATATACCCTAAGTACACCTATGTAGATATACAGCGTTTAATAGATATTTTAACTGTACTTAATTTCAAATGTGCAACCAGTAACCATAGCTATTGTATAAAATAATTTGTTTGAATTTAAAAGCTGAATTATGAAAATACAAACATATATATATATATATATGGTAGCTTATTCAATGATATTCGGTATTTTTGACGCAACGTGTAATTAGGTTATTATTGTTATTAATGATATAGGTAGTTTTGTTAAGATAATAATTGTATACATTTTAAATTCTGACTTAAGATTAATATTGAATATAAAATTACGCTTCAGGAGTCCCAAAGAATATTTTTCGCGGGTTTGCGTGCGACTATAACCATAATGATCAATGATCTAAATAAAGAAAAATTGTATAGTTCAATAGTTCTCATATTATACTCTTTGAGTGGATATGTAATTCACCCCATTTGATTTTTACGTCTTACAAAATACAACTAAAATAATATATCATAAATTTAAAACGATTTAAAAAAAAAAAAATACAATTTCTTTTCAGTTAAAAAATGGTAATAGTGTATACTATATTATAAAATATAAATACATGCTGTACCTAATGCATATAGTAAAAATTATCACGAATTACTATATATTTTTATACACTTAAAATCAACTATAATGGTAAATAATAAGTACCTAATTAAATAAATCACAAGTATATTTAAAAAAAATCAATGTATTATAATATAATGTCATACATAATGCAAAAAGTTATAAATGTTCTCCCAAATAATTAACATGGTACATTGGTACCTACTATACTGAAATAAATAATATTTAAACAATTTAAGTTACCTATACTACTCTCCAACGTTGCATAGAGTTTTATAACAACTAAAAAAAATACAAAGATCTGCACGTGAATTTAAATCCTATATCACTACGCTTTGAAATAAAACTAATGAGAATTTAAAAAACTGACCTCATTAAAATACAGAGCAAGATAAAATTACTAATCGGAAGATTATATAGAGTGACGTGTGTGGCTTTTGAAGCGCCTTCTGCGCTTACTCGGATAAAACGATAACGGCTAACAAATTAAAAAAAATTTAAAAAAAACACGTCGTAGTAAAACGCCAGTTAAACCGCGTAAGGTTATTCCTCGTTTATAGCTCAAAACGGTATCGGTCGATCGGGCGACGAGGCCATATTATATAATATTATTATAGAGTAAAACAATCGTTTACAATTTTTATAGACATATTGTTATTACATAATAATAGTATATTATACCTGTATAATGTATATACATATATATTTCTTTTTTTAATCCAAAAAATGGCGAAATCTTCTCCGGGCCTTATATACACATAATATTATATTATATTTATAATGTGCGGGTACGACGCACCTTTACAACCGGTACTGTCCCGGGTTAACCGGGATGGTACGGCGACCCTAATAATTAATAAAATATTATGCCTACACATACGAGTAGGCACCAGTATGGTATTTACGGCGTGCACGCGTATACCAAAGGGGCGGGCGTCGGGCGCGCGCAGGAATTTATATAGGTACACGACGGTCTTCGTCGCCAGTGGCTGTGTCCGTGTATATATTATTAAATATTATTATTATTATTATTACTCTTGTCGCTATTCTCGTCGTTGTATTTTATTTCTACAAAAAGTATCAGTGTATGCCGTGAGCTGCTTGTTCGGTCGGTGGCGCGCGCGCCGCGTGAGCGATACGCGCGCGAGAGCGTGCACGCGGAACAGAGATATTACAATAATAATATTATTGCGTTTCAAGCGCGCGCGCGCGCGTGTGTAAGTATGCGCGGCGGGAAGAGCGAGACCGAGCGAGAGTGAGAAGACGGCGGCGGCGGCGAGTACACGACAGTCGAGTGGAACGCCGCGGCGGCGGGCTCTGTGGGCGCGTGACCAAGCGTCGGGCCCGCCGCCACCGTCGCCGCTGCCGCGCGGCGAGGCCGTGGGAACCCGAACCGGAGCTTCTCGTCGACACGAGTACGCGCGCGGCAATCACCGCCGACCCGTTGTGCCCACGTTACGTTCGCCATAAAATATATGTGCATACAAAATAATAATAATATATACGGCGCGTAATACGTATATCGTTATATGACCGTATATTATATTATTATTACTATTATTTATTAGGTATATAATATTATATATTTATATGTAATTCTTTTTTTTCAACACGAACGCCGCGACGTAGCTGTTTGATTATTTGATACGCGTAATAATAATAATAATAATATGACATCGCCACCGGAGTTTATTTTTCGCCGCCTGTCGTTCTGTTTCCGTTTGATGCGGATCGATGATAAACTAAAAAAAGCGCCGACACTCGTTTAATACATAATACCGTTGATGTATAAAATTTGAGATGTTTTGGGTACGCCCATCAATTCCGTTTCACGATCATACAAGCGTACATTTGGTTGAATTTTTTTTTTTTTTGTGGGGAGGGTATATTATCTTAAGTAAATAAATGGCCTGCACCCCGATTCCTATTTAAATAATGGTCAGCGGATACATATAATACACTCCATTTGTGGGAGGGGGGCCTAGCCTTCGATGTCCGCCTATGCACCCCATCCAGCCTCAACACTAAATAGAAATCGTTCCATACCATATATTATAGCCAATAACCATATACAGTCACGTACACGGAATAAAATTTCGAGAGGGGTTTACAAAATATAGCAGTACAAATTGTACGGCACCAATTCATTAGGCTAAATATCCAAATTGTATGTATGTAATTTGTTCAGAAGTATGTATACAGTAATATTAAGAATAATAATGATATTTTTGGTGGAATTTTTGGTAACCGATCGAGTAAAAACCGAAAATAATATAAGATTATCGACAAAATATATGAGTTTCCTATAGGTATGTATAATGAATATTATATATTATATCGCAATGGTACAGTTCTCACACGTGTGTAGTTCTCTGTTATCACCTCAATCATTCGACTATAATACTATATAGTACCTATTATATAAACTTGTTTTTCATACCCGACTAATAAACAGAGAAAAACAGTCAACAACTAGCAATAAAAATATCTTATAATAATAGGTGTATAATTTGACTTCATTTTTAAAGAAATTATTTCGGAGGGGGGGAGTTTGAACTCGCAACCCTCCCCCCCCCTGTATACGTGCCCGGCCATATATAGGATGTTTGATATTCCCAAACCCGCGGTGAATGCGATATAATGTTTGTATAGTGACTGTGACTTATGATGAGTCTTACCTTTGACGTTTCACCGGTAGTACATCATGTACAAGTACCTGGTAGTACCAAGTACATGGTACGCTGCACATGGTACGCTTTCGCGGAGACTGTTATATTTTGATCGAAAATCGGACGGACGCTGCTGAAAAAACGACCTGTGTGTTCCATCCAAAAAGTTACCGCGGAAACCAGGAATCAGAATCTTTTAGGATTTACCGGCACTGTGAACAATAATATAATTAAATATTAATCTATGTTTAGTATTTTATGTATTGTAGTCTTGACTGATTAACGTAGAGCCTAAATGCCCGAAACAATGATAGCTAGAGACATGACATTTTCATAGTACCTTTGTACCACCCTGTAAAGGTTCACTAAGAAAGGAATTTACAAAATTTGCATTTAAAAGAGGTACTCACACAAGGATTTTGAAGTACACGATGAAAATCAAAAAAAAAAACAAATTTTTATAAATTGTTGCCATTGGTTACTTGGGTAGGTAGATGAGGTAAAATCACACATCAAATCGTCACGTTTATGGCCTCAAACAAATAAACTATATTCAAAAACAAATATGAAAGTTGAATGTAAATTTGTATCATATGTAATATACATAGTACTATGGTAGTATTATAGTACCTATAATACTTTAAGTATATTACTAATACTCAAAAACTATAGGTACCATCTCAATTTTGTTGAAAATTTCAAACTATTTTTACAGAATATCAGGGAAGTTTAGACTTTAGAGAGTAGCTTAAATCAAGTTCGAAATTATATCAAGTGCTATATGCCTGCCACCACAGGCGCATTGTTCACCTTGGTAAAATTAGTTCACAAAGCGAGGTAGGTACCTAAATTAAAATCAAGATACACCTATATATATAACGCTATATTTTATATTTGTTTGTTTTTTCACGGGCAAAGTTGGGTTATAATTTATAGAGCTAGTTTATAATAAAATCAAAATGTGCCTATTGATAATATTGAAGAGCTCTGCCTTTTATGAACGTCTACATGGTTGCAGAGTGTGTATTTTTTATGTTTATAATGTTACTTTCAGGTACCTACTATACATAATACTATGGATTCTGTCCTAATCACTATAATATAATAATATCGAAATTGTATTAAAAAATGTACCTATTTAATTTATACGTGTTCTGAGATTACAAAAAATATATTATGCAATTAAATTAATATACCTACCATCTTGTTTATGATTTTAACACTTTTCATAGTTATTGAAAACACTTTTTAAATCACCGAAAGAAAATATAGTATAATGTGTGGCAAGGACGAGAAATGAGCCATTTCGGTCGCGGGCGACGTGTGCGGCACAAGACTGAAGTCGCCTTCCCGCGCGAGCCACACACACAATTTTTTGTCACGCCATTGCGTTCGTGGAAAAGGTAATGCAGGAATGTATGCAACAACAGACTATTCTACGAAAACAGTTTCATGGAAGAATACACTTTTATCGGTAACGTACATCGCACATAATATGTGGGAACAGCGAAAATGAAATATGTTTAAATGTTTATGCGTCACGCAAGGAGATTATAATATGAATATAAGATGTAACCGAATGTTTTCGTTTTGTAAGGACCGTGGTATAAATTTCAGTTGCTGGTTGTGCAGGGAATACGGGCCCATCATTTTTGGGGATTTCCACTTTAACGCCCGCTGGGCCGAAAAAGGTCGCTTTCCAACGCATCAACCGTGCCGGTCGAAAACCAAACTTTCATTGCAGACGTATCAAAAACGTTTTTACCACCCTGGACGTTCTTACAGGTAAGATATTATATAATATACTAGCTGATCCCGTGAACTACGCTGCCCGTAAAATATGACAACTCTTAAAAAAATTGTGATCATTCAACTCATTTTGTGTGTAACTCGCTGCAGTAAGCTTAACTCAGCCACTCTTGTAGGCAATCCGACTATGTCGGATCCCGGACAACGCCGATGAGCGGCTACATGTGTAAAAATTCGATTTGATGCATGCTCGTACTAGTCGTACTTGATCTGCCCGATTAACATTTGGCAACCAATAAAATAATAAATACTTATATCAACTAATTATGAAAAATTGTGATCATTAAACTCATTTTGTGTCTAACTCGCTGCAGTAAGCTTAACTCAGCCACTCTTGTAGGCAATCCGACTATGTCGGATCGCGGACAACGCCGATCATGTCGGATCGCGGACAACGCCGATGAGCGGCTACATGTGTAAATATTCGATTTGATGCATGTTTGTACCTGATCTGGCCGAATAACCAACGGCAACCAATAGTAAATGAATACTAATTTATACTTATTATTTCTCCTATAACCAATAGCAACAATTTATGAACAAAAATGTCCATCGTAAATCTGAAAATCCCCGTTTGAGCATCTCCCCGGGTTGCGGGCATAGTCGTAAATCCAAACCATTCGCGGACCCACTCAAGCACTCACGAAAAATGTCATAAAAATCGGTGCAGCCGTTTATATAGGAGGAGTTCAGTGACATATATACACACGTATACAGTAGAATTATTTATATAAAGAATATTATATTATATATTTTACCCACAGTGATATTTCAAATGTATATATTCATATACAATGTATATTATACGTACATCGACACACATCGTCATTCGTCGTGGATGCATATCCGCACACCATTACACCACGTACATAATAATAATAATATAATACGATCAATAATCGAAAGTCGAAACGCCATCGACGCCGCCATCTGATAAGGTTCTACCTAACCGTATGCAGACGATCAATTCGAAACGGTGGCCTCTGCGACGATTACGCGTTCCTTATAATATTATATTAATATTAACGACGGCGATCGGCGGAAGACAAACGCTTCATCGGCACGCGCTGGACTATGGAATTTGTTTTTTATTCATCTCTGACATACGAGCTGGTTTTTATTTTTCGAAAAGGCTATAAAAGGTTTTGTCCGCTCTGTTTCGGTCCGACTTTAATCATTTTATTCGCACGATCGTTGAACAAAACGTTCCGCGGACTATGTAATACGCTTCTGTATAACAGACGAGTATGCCGCGGGTTAGGTATTCTTCGATAGCGTTGCACAAGCAGAGTATTCCTTGACTGTATTCGTTAACATCGGCGAACGTGTCTAAACAAAAATAAATACTATAATGTAGTATAATGTAGTAAGTTATCCCACCAACACGGCCGAAGTGCGTTTATACACGCCTATTATATTATATTATAAAATGTAACATTACTTTTAATTACACAATTTATATGGATAATAAGTTATATCAAAGGGAAAACACCCTTAAGAGGCAATAAAATCGAAACAGCCAGAGGCCGCAATTATAACTATGTACAAATGCAACCCTGATATACCCGACAGTTCTTTGAATTATATGCCATATACCCTATAAACATTTAAGTACCTACACGGCTACACGCCGTTTTGTTTAATAGATAGTCATTTATGTTTTACCTATGTGTGTGGCTTTTAAATTATTTTTTTTATAATATATTCAATAAACCCGTTAAAAAATGTAATTTTATCATTATTCGAATTTAGTTTTACAGTTTAAGATTTAAGTTCATAACTTTAACACTACCCGCAAATAGTTCAATATGCATGTTGAAAACGTTGCTCAAGTAATAATAATACTTATTATAGTAATTCATCCATCATATTATCATAATATAATTCATAAGTTTACAAAAATCCTGTGTATGACGACTATAACCCGATGATAGCCCATGTTTCTGAGATATTTAAAAATAAAAAAACATATAAGATTCATCATAAAATGTTAAAAAATATTATTTATCCAGTTATTTTTATATTTTTGAATGTATACCTGCCTACTTAAAAATTAACTATAGAACGAAGTTAACATTTTTTTTTTAATTATACATAGATAAAAATATAGTAATATAACGTTCTTGTCCTGTTTTTTTTTTCATATATTCCAATTAGCTGTAAACGACAAAAAGACTAAATATAATTAATGGACAGCGGATGCGATTAATGATTCATCCGTTCATTCGTTTAAATGTTCCTATATACTATTTCTATTCATTTATAATCATATAACACATTAACAGTTTCATGTGTGTCTTTAAAATGTTTAAATTGGTTTAATGATACTGCATTCACCATTTCACTATTCATATAATATAATATGAAATACTTTTTATATAAATGACACTTTAAAACATTCAAACTATATACTATATGTTTATATAGTGTATGAATATAATATCGTTTTGGAATTTCAATTGGAATTTCAAATGAAATACTTAATCCATTTTCATTGAAAAAAAAAACAGTATACCTAGTTTGCGTACGTACCAATAATTATAAAAAGTTATTACAAATCATTTAAAAATTGATGGGCTTTTTGTCACAAAACAATATTAAGAGTCTATGAGCTGAATAAACATAACTCTGGGGGTGAGTAAATGTACAATTCATTAAAAATGTATATTATATTATAATGTTCAACTCGGGCACATGAGTCTTACATAAAACAAAAAATGTAAAGATGGAAAATTGCATATTAACCACAAATTGATCAACTGATAAATTACGGGTATAATAGAAACTACAAAAGTTAACAACGGTTACTGTGCCATTTCGAAATTATATTATGTTTAATTATAATATTATTTGCTTAATACTACGAGTATTTGTATAATATTAATTATGATTTATGACGTGGGGGCCGGTGTTTTCGTAAATTTTTTCAACGGTTTTTGAAAAATACATCTTAAATAAAAAATAAATCAATAAAAGACCATAATATTATACGAAGTGTCGCCGCCGAACCCGTCCTTATCTACGGCGGCGGCGGTGGTGAAATCACGCGTTTCCTGTGTTTACACAACCATTAAAAAATAAAGTAAAATAAAAATAAAAAAAAACCGGCGGCGGTCACACCAGTGATGCGTGTGTGTGTGTCTGTGTGTGTGACAATGAAACTGGATACACGCCGCGCGCGCGCGCGCGCGTCGAACCGACTACGGCGGAGATGTTCGGCGGCGGCGGCGGTCGGTCACGGGCGACGGAAAAGGCGGCGGTGGCTGTGAGACGGGCGACGTCGGCGGGGCTGGTGTCCCGGGGGTGGAGGGGGGGAGGAGGAGATCCGAAAGTCGAAACGGCAGGTGTACGCACGCCGTCATATTATAATCCCCCGCCGCCAGTCCGCCAGCCCGTTCGTGGTCGCCGCCGACGACCGGTCTTCCACGCGATCACGAACCAAACGGACCGGCTCCGCACGCATATAATGATATACGTATACGTAAGCGCATAATACACGACGTGTGTGTGTGTGTGTGTATACGAATCCAATCTTCTTTTCGTTGTTGTGTGCCGCCGCCGACACGGCATAACCATATACATATATATATATATTATAACAGAAAGAAACAAACAGCCCAGACGAGTGTGTGTGTGTGTGTGTGTGTGTGTGTGTGTGTGTGAGTTCGACGGGTTTTTTTCCCCCTCGTATACCGCCCGAGGGGGTGAGGCTGCCGCCACCGATGTGCTCAGCTCCTATCGAGGGATACGCTGCCAAGCATCATCCTACGTGACGTCGGAGACGAGACGCGAGTCGTCGTTTGAAATATCTAGGATAATATGTAAAAAAAATAATATTATTTTCATTTCTTATCCAGTGAACATCGTAAAATTCTCCCTCGTTAAAAATCGTATCATAGGTCTGCATGGGGAAGACGGACATTGCCCCTCTCCCGGGAAATTTAAAAAGTCTCCAAATGTATTGGATTATTTCGATTTAAATTACGTAAATGGAAATTATAAAGGTATAGACACTAAGGTAAGATGCTAATTATTCTATACGAGTATACGACTCGTACGAACTCCACCCACATTTCCTCCACGTTATTGGAATACGTGTTCCGAAACTCAACTATAGGAATTGGTTGAACAAATAGTGTTTGTGAAAGGTTATTTTAGAATAAACTATAATTATTTTTATTAACTTGTTGTAAATTTCTAGAAGGCAAAAAAATGAAAACACTTAAATAATTTAAACAAATCAAACATTTAGGTATAATTCATATTATATAGACTATAGAAGGTCTTCAAAAGAATACTAAGCAACGCTACTGAAACTGTGCAATGAATTTGAATCAAAAAAATTGGCAAAATTGTACATTTTTTAGATATAAAGTATGAAAATAATATTTTTAATTTTTTTAATTTTTTATACGTACCGATATGTTTTAATCCTTTGTGGGAGTAAAATGTCCTAAGAAAAGGGGGAAATGTCCACTAGTGGTAGGGGGAAATGTCCTAAGATTATGTCAGGCGACAGCCTTGTCAGTGGTATTCAACTTTTTCACCTCACAGCTCTTAGTCTCTCTATTATTTTATTTTATATCCTATTTTTCATTTTCACACTGAGATTAATATGTTTTTATATTATTAAGAAAAAATAAAATTGTAGATCATATTATAATGGTAATGATTTGTAATTAAAAAACTATCATTGTATAACTCTTAAACTCTATCTCCAACACAAGCAAGGAGATAAATAAAAAATGAAAATGAAATTTGATGTTATAGGTATTTGTTGAAATCAAATATTTTTTCTGATTTAATAAAAAAAAAACGTATAAAGTAAAAATTATTGTAAAAATAATATTTTAAATTTGCAATCCTTAATAGTTAAAAAATTTAATATTTTCTACATTTTTACCTACAACATAATTTGCAATTATGGGATTTTTTTCCTGGGGATTTTTGTTCCGATTACCCTCCACGACGTATTGGTGGCTCCCAAATTGTTAAAGTCTCACTAATTCAATGTCTAATTATTTATAATATTATATCAATTATTGTAATGATAATTATGCATAGAAAATATTAATTAAATGTTTTACGCTTAGAATAAAATAATCTATTAGTCGCCATCATCATTATTATATTTGTTTTCCTCTTCCGTGCCGTGGCTGCCTATATTGAACCGCAATGCACAGTTTGGATAGATACTTTTATAATTATTTGATATTTGTAATATGATAAATTATAACTCAACATATTACACTTAAAGTTCCGAGAAATCGTTTTCAACCAGAGCGTTCGATATTGTATATCTAGGTATATATAAATTAAATATTATGCGCCCGTCAACTATCAACTACTGAGCTATGATCGAAATCGAAATTTATTTGTCAATATCCTACTCGAGCTTCGTAAAAACTATTTTTTATAGTAACGAATCAACTGAAAAACGAAAACAATTTTTTTTTTTAATAAGATATTTTTTCATGTATCCAATTTATAAACCTTATTATTAACTTACAATTACCTTTGGGTACGATGCTTTCCGGTACGTGGCGGTAGTTCTTTGTAATAAAAATAAATAAGGGATGTAACATACATCTGACATGATGATTTCCGTTCGTGTTGTTTATTCCAAATCCCACAGGAATCTATGAAATAAAATAAACCTATTGTATTATGATCGGCGTTGTAATTTTGTAGGTAACTACCTTTTTATATCATATTTTATTATATACCTAAATAACATAACCAAAGATATTATTGTGTTCAAATGTAATATTATTGTGTCTTTATATATATGCTTATATTATATATTTATATATTTATAAATATATATGGTGACATAATATAAATTAAAACTTTAAATTAAATAGTTGTCTAATGGAGTTTCAACATGAATAATAATAATTTATTAATTGACGTATGGTAAAAATAACACTACATATTAAAACAGTGAGGAAAATAATATAGTTAGATCTATGTTCTATAAAAATATTGGTTGACCTTTAGGAGTGGTACCTAGCTAATGAATTATTAATGAATAATGATTTTTAATTCAAAAATAACACACATCTTAGGTCTTGTTCCGCAGAAATTGCTCAATATTTTATCCAACGTATCAAAAATATTCTATGGTTTGTTATAATGCAGCCCCTTGCTATTAATAATTAGTTCTTAGTTATTAATTATTACTATATGTCCAACACAGGTTAGATTAGATACTCAGATACAGAACACAGATACTCATCAAAAAATGATTGATTTAAGTTTTTAATAATAATTTATACGGATCAAGAGATAATTTTAAAAATTTTAAGAACACGCTATAATATACAAACAAATGCTGGTATGCTCTAACTATATTATGCACCTACTTTATAATAATTAAATTTAAATATAGTATATTATATTAAGAACTTTAAGCCTTTAATAACATGAAATCAAAATTGTATGAGAGTTATTGGAAAATAAATACGAAGAGGTAAATTATATAAATATTATATTTCGAATATCCTACGTCTATATAACAATAATCAAACAACACATTTTTAGAAAATTTGACTTATGTAATTCCATAAAAATTCAGAATTCATAGAGTTTTATTAAACGGCATTGAATTACAACTACTACTATGGAGAAAAGGGTTTTAAAAAAGTATATCATTATCTATAATAAACACCTTAGTCTTAGAATTTGTACCATAAGATTGAGAACAATAAAGGTACGTTTGTTACACCACTTCAATACTTCAACATATACATTTCCGGGCTCAATATGATATTCAACTTTTTTAGTATTTATATACAAGCTTACAACACAAAACATTAATTTTACCGCAAAACACTTTCATTGTAATATAGTGTAATCGGTTATTAATTATAATAGTGCTACAGTCGGCAATAAAATAAGCTCCTCGCTAGCACCTACAAATATATTGTAATATAGAAGTAAACCTTATGTTATATTTTGTTACAACGACGATGACGACAGCGATACTACGTCGGTAATAATACTTCTACTAATAATAATAATAATAATAATGGATATGACGCGTGATTTATTCGCACGAAGATCTACCGCCTTGATGGTATTTTTCATTATCATTTTAATTTATTTTGCCTTGAAAGGTATCTACGAACCTTATACTACTTATAATATTGTATTATAATTCATACCTATATTATTTTGCTAACACTTTATGGGCACGAATTATGCGCATTAAGGGCCTGTATCCCCAACTCCCTTTTAGATTTTATTGTGTCTTTGTATTCACTTTTGTACCGCGGCTCGGTCATCCATTAAATCATCATCTCATCATCATATGGTCAGAAAACATTGCCATAATTTTACGATCTCATTCAGCGGTAAAATATTAAAACAGTGCAGCAAGGTTTGTGCCTATATACGTATATAATATTGTTATATGACGCAGGTGATATGACGCAGATGCCAGATACGTGTTGCATTTTATAAGATGCAATTAAATAGTCGCTAAATATTATTAGATCTAATAAGTTAACTTTAAATAAGAGACTTTTTATCGATTTTTATTTTTCAGTAGGTACCCAATTATACTACCTACGTAGTAATAAAAACAATTTTTTATTCAAAATGAATAATAAGAATAACTTATTGTTCATACTATAATATCATTGTTTTCTTACGAAACACGTGTACCAAATATGCTCAATTGACACTTCCGCCATTTTCCTTCACTCCAGACTTTCGATACTATACGTTTTGATGTTGATTAATGAGAATATTATTATGTTTGCATTATTATTTTTATAAGGGCCACGATAAGTTAAATTTAAAATGCTAGGATCACGCTCATACAAGGTTAGGAACCACAGCTGTAGCTCTAGAGTCTAGACAGTACCAATTAACTTTTCGGTTATAGTATAGATATCGTCATTTGAATAAGATGTTTTGGATGCCGGTTACCGGAAATCATTTCTTGGGTATTGAAACAATAGGGTCCAATTGTAAGTAGTGGTTGAATATTGTGTTCGATGCTTATTAAATGTTTATTGAATCATTAAGCATTTTAAATTTTACCTACCGTTGTTTTATCTTTATTTTACATAAAGTCAATAACACGTGATCAAAGTTTAGATTAAATTAAAAGTTGCTAAATTTATGCAACTGCATTATCACTGCACCTTAGACTGAGTTTAATGAACTATAGGTACCTGGTAGGCGGAAAAAAAGCCCAAAAATAAAAACACACCACGGAAATAAAATTCCCTGCAGCGAATGCCATTTTATATTTTTAAATAAATATTTCTTTGGTTATAATTTGAAAAAGCATAATACAATAATTAATAGTATAGGTAGGTACATAATATATCTTCTATCTCAACAAATAAGTGTACATTAATTGAGTACTATATATTTTTAAGCACTGAAAATATATTTGTCAATTATTTCCCTTGTATTAAACTATTGAGCAGCAAAAAGAAACTCATGTATGTAATTACAACATTTGAAGTAAATTAAATGGAGAATCATTAAAATTATAATATTATGTTAAACTTGGTTTGATTAGAAAGATGAACAGGTTAGTTGTCATAATACATTTTTTATGTATGATTATATTTTTCAAATTTATATTTATTACAATTATACCAAACGAAGAATAACGATGAATGATGGTACTTATTTTGTTGTAGTTCATTTTTTATTATATTTATATACACTAATATTATATGTACTACCACCTGTATTGCCTTATTATATTATTATTTTTAAATATATATAGAAGATAACACATTATATTATATATACATGTATTTAGTATTGTGTTCATATTTATATTTAAAATTTTTTGATGTGGATTTTTTTCTGTGGGCTTTTCTTCCGTGATTCATATTTACCTATATATTATACGGTAAACTTAATATTACAAATAAACTTATTTTAAACACTAATATTTCTTAACAAGTTTACCGATATTGTTGAAAAATTTATAATTATGAATACACAAATTCAAGAATGAATTTTGATTTTTAAACCTCTGATATTTTTATACAGTTATATTATTATAATTATCTATACAGTTTATTACATATTAGGTATATAATATAATGATTCATAACCAGCATAGTCATTTTATGTGAGCCAATGGTAGTTAATAATGAAATTACATTTTAAAAAATAAGTACCTATCTATTAAAACTAAATAAAATTAGTATTTTGTAGATCGTTACCTATCATGTGCAAACCACAAAATATATTGAAATGCGTCAGTACTGTCTACTCAGTAGGTAATAGTTAAGTTTGTAAATCGTGTATTATGTCCAGGTAAAATATGTATTTGTCTATTCTTGTCTTTCAAAAAAAAGTGTATAATTTTCGAAGACCATCATTATATAGTGTATGTATTATAGTAACATATAATATAAAAGTATGTACCTACTTGGATAATATATAAAAGCAAGTTACGGTCCGTAATGACTGTTGCAGCCAAAAAATTGACCGTTGTCGTATAGTTGTTTTATCATGTATAATATACATATAGGTCTGAGCGTTATAATTCCTGTGCACACAAAATCAAAAGAAAACGAGTTTTTAAAGAAAACCGTATAAGCACACCGCCGCGCCGCCTTGCCGCGGTGGCAGGTGGCAGGTGCAATCTCGTCGCAGCAGCGTACGCACGCACATTATCTTCACGATGGTTTTTTTTTTTATATATTTTCCTCTCTCCGAAACCCAGTCCAAGATGCCTGAAATGACAATACTATCTGAATCCAAGATCTGGTACACCCGAATTCCATCGGAGCCTCGGCCGTGTGCATTTAATGATCGACTGCAAAAGGACACCAAAGATTTTTCTTTTTTTTCTTTCATGTCCTCTCGTTTGCCGTAAGGACCAAAAAAAATAGAAACAAGTTTTTCTATATAATATGTCTATTTATACGTATGTATATCAACCGATGGCTGATTTATACTAAATATATAACTGTCGTGTTCTGTTATTCACCGATATACTCGCCTCTGTATTATATAATTATAAATATTATTGCCTACCTTCATTACGCACCACACAGTATAGGTACATACTACATGGTACACACCCTCTCCAGTCATTCACACCCAGCTGTAAGTATTCTTTTTTCCTGCCTGTCTATTCATCTTCTAATATAATATGCCCAACATTATTGCCACCATTATTATTATTTGTAATCATCGACTCAGACGTGCGATGCAACCCCGAAGGCGGGCCCACCTTGCCCTTAACACCTGATTATAACTCTTTCACCGGTGCCTTAGACACCACCAACACCATGATAACTATGTAGTTGCCACACTAATCATATCGTGTCGATACCGCATACTATATAATATATACCAACACGTCTAACGACACCGATTGGGAGGATTCCCTGGGTATAATATTGGTGGAGTTTGGACCTTTTTATAGTATTATCTTTATGTATAGACGTATAATAGGTTTGGTCCTTAGGTAGCTTTATTGTCAGCTGTATTTACAATATATACTAATTTGGAAGCATATTGGAACTTACTGACAGGAGTTATATTGTGTTTGTTTTGAGATTATGATAGTAATAATACCATATATTAGGATAGGATATCATATTCATATACCACCTATACCGACTATAAATAATATATATTATCTGTATAACTATTCAGCTATAGCCCAACTCACTGTTGCTTAGTGCTAATTTATATGTATGGTGAATATAAACAAGTTTATTAAAATCATTAAATGTAATTTAATACATTTTATTTTTTTGATAATTTTGCACTTACAAACTTTTTTAATTAATATTTCGAGAGCCTTACCAACATATATATATATATTAAAAAACATAACATTTAGGTATTCGTTTCATCCATTTACAAATTAATATATTTAATAATGTAAGAAGTATCTTCCACATAGCCACATATAGGTACTGCTCATGAATTTATATATACATGCCAACTCATAATTTTATTTAATGCTTACATTTTTCTTTTTATCTACTTAGGTACGTATTTTAAAATGTCTGTTTAAAATTAAAACATGAAACATAAACAGCATTTCCTGTTACAAACTTAATGGATTATTACATGTTTTTAGAATTTCATCGACTTGTGATTTTACCACAAGGGCGAGTACGGTCGGCATATGTTTTGCTTAACACCCTAAATAGCACCTGTTTATCACATTTCAATACGACCTTCCACCCACTCACCCTCAAACCAGATTTTAAAACAAGGATGTATGGTTGAATACTGAGTATTGGTTTCTTTCTCAAATGACGTACTTTGTTACGAATACTTGGGCGATTTAGTCTTAGTTAAAAATATGAAACATTTGTTATCATAATATTATATCAATATATTTTCCCTAAAATATAATTAGTATACAAATATTTTTAATTTCAATTAAAATATATTAAATATAGGTACCAAATATTTTGAAACTACCAAAAATTGTTTGTTTATTAACACCATATTATAAAAATATAAAATAGTAATATACGATCGCAAATATTATACCGATGTAAGTATAAAAATGAAAAATACGCAATATAAAATAATTTACACAATATTATTCATTCTAAACTGCTGAACCATTGAAAACTGATTCATTATATTATGACAATTTGAAATGAATATACAATAAACTATAAAAAATAATATAGGTACTTAAAATAAAATCCATAAGTATTCGTGTATAAAATAAGAAAGATAATTTTAGTTTTATAAATGTATATTTAACAGCTGCCTTAGAAAATTTTAATACATCAGAATATCAATATTGAACAAGACATTGATGTATTAGTTGAATCATAAAAAATAATCCTGTAAGGGTATATCTTTGTTACCTAGTCTCGGGTTGTTAAACCTCCCCTTGTACGCTAAATATTCAGTTTCTGCTACACTGGTTATTGGATAAACGCCCCGTTATTTGTAGTTATTTGTAAGGCGTGTACCATACATATCTAAAAGGTGTATTTTTACCTGGCGAAAAAAAGGGAAAACACTGACTATATATCTATATAGTGTATACATATATATATATATATACTAGGTACAATGTACATGAATAGCCTGTCATTTCAACAGCCATGTTATACCTTTAAACAAAACGCCAACCCCTCCGTGACTGTTAGTATAATTAGAATCACTGCTGGAGCTGAAACCCATGAATAACCCAAGAACAGAGTTAATAACTTCAGAATCCTCGAGCAGGTGAACATTTTTGAAGTGGCATTTTGAAAAATTATGTACGATTCAATATCTATTTGATAAGGCCACAACTCGTTTTAAACACACTTAAAATATGCTTATCAATTTTGAGATCGGAAAAGACGAGGGTGATCAAAAAAATCTGTCGACAGTATAACTCACATATGTATCTGCACGGAAAACCAAGTACAACCTTAGCTAACCAGAATATTCAGTATTTTTTTATTATATTTAACCATCATATTTTTTCTTGGTATATATTATAAAACATAATCATAATCAATTTACATATTACATTAATTTAACATTAAAGCACTTAAGCCGATTAAAAATAAATACTTTTTTAAATCATTTATATACCAACTTAATTGTTACAAAACTTAGTTGAGGGTATTTAATTATATATAAATTAAATTTAAAAGTTATTTTTCCTCAAATGTGTGGTTGTAAATATTTTACAAAAATGTAATTATGTTAAAATTGTATGATCTCAGTACCCGACGAGTCACAGGTCAATTTAAACACCGTTTAAAAAATTTCAAATAGTTTTAATAATGCAATATAGGTAACTATGGCATATTATAGTACACTCATTGTAATTCTGAATTCATCAGAATTAATTAATTAAATTTAATACCGGAAATAACTCTAAATTGGCACTAAATCTATTCTCATATTATGTATAACACACATGACACGTCTTAATACATACCTAGGTAATATAAATGTGTCCTACCACAGTACCGCATCATAAAACACCATACATGATACATCAATTAATATTATACCTATATACAAATTTAAACTAATGGTTAAAATCTATTATCATCTAATGAGTACATAAGGGTAATCTATTTTAGTAAATTCAGCGAGTCAGTGACTCATAAATTTATAACTTATTGGATTCCAGTAGGTAATCGAAACTGTAAAATAACTACCTAGTTCAGGTGCGAAATTGAAAAACTATAAATTAGTCTCCTAGTTATAATTATTAGTGGTTATACAAAATACCACGTTCGTGGTAAAAAAAATGAAATAAAAATTAATTTCCAACACTTAAGGTGTTTACATAGCCCGAAGAACAAACAGTTTTTTTTATACCTGCAGGGTTGCTTCAAAAATATTCTCGTCATATGTGTTCGATTAAAAATATATACATGCGTGCTCTAACATTAAATTTGGCCGGAGGCCAGTAAGGCAGTAAGTCCGAAATTCTACCACCCCGTGAATAAGTAGGCGTCACCTCAGCAAAACGGGCATGCGAGCAAGGTGCAACAAGTTAATGGGCCATCTTTACACCTGGCTAACAATCTCGGCCAACCTGTATATTATAGTGTGTACATTCGGCACCTTGATAACAACGCATGGTTAAAGAAAAAAAAATATAATAATAAAACATAAGAGAACCGGAAAAATTGGCCCGTGATTACATGTCATATTGTAAGTCGTTGTTCTTTCGTTGTTGTTTATAACGATTATCGTAGTCATTATCAGAAGCCTACCTCTTCCATGTGATCATTAACGCGTCAGTATTTCCAGTCTTACAGCTACGCCTTTCATATAGTAGGTACCTTAGTCAAAAAGAAACAACAGACATCATGGTTTTTAGATTCTCTAAAGCCGCAAAAAATGGTTAGTGAATGAATGACTCGTTCATGTAAAACAGTAAAACAAAAAAAAAAAAACGATTTATCGACTCACGCATTGTCTTAACTTATAAGAACAAAGAAAGAAATAATAAGTAGTGATCTACTGTGGAAAATATAAAAGTATAAATTTAGTTACAGTTTAAATTAAGAATTTTAATAAAAAAATAAACGTATAAAAGTGGATTCATATGAAAATAAAATAATGATGCTTATTGATTATGCTAGGTAGAGCTTATTTATTGAAACTTGTTTGATCTTATAATATACCTATTGGCTACTATACCTATATTATATAAAATATATAGCGTATTATACTGTTTTTGATACATAAAACTATATACGTCATAACAAAATACTTATATTATATTATTCTGTGTGGCAAAAATTGTGGCTTATGGTTGCATGAACTATGTTATCTATTATTACCTATATATAATATGAACTCTAATGCGCATGACAATTTATTGACAAGTCATATATTTTACAAGTATAAATGTAATAGATTTAATTTGAATAAAATAGTGTTCATCATGAACGTGAAAACGCCATATAACAATATGTTATATCTGTTGAATTATTTATGAAGTTTTAATACAATAATTGGTAAAACGTATCATATTTATTACATATCATCTGTACAAGTTATTCAAATTTTATTTGTAAACATAAACGTATGTGTATACAAATTAGAAACTACAACAAAATTCCTTATTTGTTTTACCGATCCTTATTCCTTACAAATTGTTTGAGATTTTAAGTTGATGACTATTTCCGGAAAAACGTCTGGTCATTACAAACGTATAATATAACAGCATACAGTTAAATGTAGCCCGATGTAGGTTAGGTTGATAATTTGACTGCAACTCAACAAAATACGAAAGGCGTTGAGGAGTGTGTTAATATAATATACATACGAATTACATATAGACCGGAATACCGGATAGTATAATAATATTTGGGTATACCTACAGAATGGATGGTTAGTTTTAAACATCATCGATTAAAACCTCGAAACTATTAATCAAGTACACAGTACGTATATACGGCGTGTACGGCCCCGTATACAGGTGACGATATGACAACAGCTTTGGCGACCCATCGTCGTCGCGATTGTGCAGTGTATACAAATCCCGCAGATTGCTCCTCGTCGGGGAGTGAGTTCTTGGAAGAGAGCGTCGTATATCCTGTGTGCACATAATAATAACATTATAATATTATTGTATACGTACACGCACAGACGTGCACTCGGCCACTTTATCGCTTTAAGGGTGGCCCCGGATAACACATGCCGGCAGACACTTCTACCCCACGCGCGCACCCACTCACCCGTCGACCCCCCCCCGGGAACCCGCAGTGCCGACGGCCATATATAGCTATTTTTATGGCGAAACACACACGGAATTAACACGTTTGGACGCACATCGGTGCGGACGGTTTTACACTCGGACGGACGCGCATAATGGCTCTCACCGCCTTATGCACACGCAGAGTAACCGGAGATGTAACCAAACCCCATTGTGCCGGTGGAGGTTATCCGCAAAATATTTTGTACACACACCGCGAGCCAGTTATAATGGGACGACAGTATAATAATATAATTTCATCAGCGGGCCGTATTTTTATTTATTTATATATTTTCTTTTTTATACTCGGGGGGGTACGTCTTTAAAAACCCAATACAAAACGCGCATAATGGATTTACCCTCGGATTTGTCGGCCGATACATTATTATCGCCGGTATTATATTATTATTATTATTACTATCGTCATCATCGTTATATTGTATTATTGTATTGTGAGCAGGCATATAATATTATATACATATTATAATACACAAGCGCACACAAGGAAAATACATCTCGGGCGGCGACGCGTATATCATCAAGGGATGGATGCACGCGCGCGTTATTTAAGGTAGCCAGCCCGACCGACGAGACCTCAGCTCGGTCGTCCTTTTGTGTTCACGGACGCCCCCCCCCCTACCGCAGCGGTGACGACGACGCGCGCGCGAGACGCGTCCAGAGCTAGTGGTGTCCAAAACGGTTCGCCGACACCGGGTCAGCGACACGGCAGCCGGTCGCGTGTTGGTAACCCGCGGGCTCGTTAAGAAATAAGAAAATCTCTTTCCCCACACATATACATATACGCGCGCACGACTGCGGCACCGTATAATATTATAATAAAATATGCGCAGTCGGCGGGTGCGCGCACAGAGGCTGCTGCTGGAAACCGACCGACTGGAACACGCGACCGTGGCGGCGGCGTCAGTGGCGGCGGCGGCGGATTTGCAGATGCTGCGTGAAATCATTGTCTCGTCTCACATGGGTCGTGTCCGTCGTCGCCCGAGCCCGCCAAGTCGTCGCACATACGCGCGCACACCCACCACCCACACACTGCAGCACAGACGCACACGCGCAATATATTTGACGTTGCTCAGTGTTTTGCAAAGAACGTATAATATTATGTTATGACCCGCGTACACGACGGCGTTGAGGTAGCTGCGGGAGAATAAAATCGAGAAATTGATTTGTTAGCACATCCGTTGTCGATGTGTTTCGATATCATTCTCGTATAATCCAACAACACAATATGGGTATCCTAAACTTATTTGACTTTTAAATGTATGATATAATATATTATTATAGTTTACAAGTGGATTACAGCTCGATAACATAATATTGCCGTGGTGCCGTTTTTCGTTGGAGAAAAAACTGTTATTTATGTCATTATTCAATATCAACTTCATCAAAATTAGAACTTCTCCAACGTCTATATAAAAAAAAATTATGCCCGTGTATTTTTGATATTTTTTAATGGGTATACAAGTACCTACAACTTATAGGGGAGCGTCTTCACCGAGCATAACATATTTAAAATTTCATTGTGGATAAATAAAATTTATAATTTTAGTAAATGTGGATTTTTTAAAATGATCACGTATTTTTTGAATAATAACGAAGCAACAAAAACTGAAACGCTCGGACTGCTATATGTGTTAGTCGACTAACATATTTTCATATTTCATGATTTTGAGGTACCTCTTTCTCAAAATCTTTAACTTCAAAACGCTTATAAAAATAATTGTGACTATATTTTCAATTTCTTGTAAGGACAACTTATGATAAATCTTATACAAAATTGACAAGTTTCCTTTCTCACAAATAAAGCCAAAAAAAGCCAAAATTTTTGTTTTATTACACGTTTAGAAAATTTAATTATAAATACTGGTACAAAATTCCAGTATCTACAATTCAAAACCTGGTTTTCCGCAAAAATGTCTGTATAATTCATTAATTTTTTTCATGTTTTCCGGATTAATTAATTTAAAACACTTCATTGCCAATACATTTATCGTTCAGCTCAGAATCTAAAAAGTTGGCTTAAGTCTGAATCACACCTTAAATCATAAAATAATTAAATGTCACATACTCTCACATGTATTTTTCTATAATTATGAATAGCTAAATCATCATTTATGAATTAGAAAAGAGGACAGTCGGCGCCGGCATGACGTGAATCCCACTCCTTCAAAAACGACTCCCCGAGTAATTTTATATTTATAATAATATTTATTGAATCGGTTCAAGCTATAACTTAACTGGTATACCACAAATCACAACGTTATATGTTACAGGTAATATACATATAAAAAATATAACACTTTGCCAATACGGCAACAGGTATACTGCAGTTTTCTTTTATTTTTGATTTTGATAAAACTATTTTACTGTACAACACAGCTTAGTTATAATATATTATTAACTATTATAGTAGAATAGTATATAATATACTGATTTCTGGTAATATTTTAAAATTATATTAATTTAACAAAATTAAAAAAATAAGTAATATTTGTACACTGTACCTGCTGTGTTTAAATATAATAATATAATATACCTAGGTAGTAATAAAATATTGCCAGTATTTTATATACGGTATAGTCTAAGGAAATCGCTATAAACAGTAAAGAAGACTTGATAAAAATTATTTCGATATTGTTATTAAATCTGGAATTGACAAATAATTCATTTGTATGTATCCAGATGTCCAGATGTATCACATGTCCTTTTTATAGATTCTTAAATTAATTGTTTATTTACGTGTAAATTATAGGGTGGTCCTCAATCCTTATTAGTTATTCATATATTATAGTGCTGGTTGATATTTTTAAACGTACCTAATATTTATTAAACTATTGTCTTAAAATCCACGTACACATTACAACGGGTACGATTTATAAAAAATACTAAAGAGTAAGATACTCACAGCCACCTGCAGGTGTTTGGCTGTAGGGGTTGTCCATTTAATACATAATAATATAGTGACTATTAATTTAACAAAGTGTCGAACGTGTTAGGTACTCGAATAGTCGGATTGATACCACGGTGACTGCCGTCACGTACATAATATATAGGAACCCACGTAGGTAGACGAGCCGGTAAACAAATCGAATAAGGTACGTGTAGGAAATAAAAAATAATAATAATTACATACAAGCGGTATACCTACAACCGTGTAAGCAATATAAGCCGATAACGCATAGCGTAAAGAAGGGGTGAAAGCGGTTTTATATGTGTACTGTGTAGTGTTATAGACGATCTATGGAAATTCGTAAACCGTAAAGCTTCTTGTATAATATTTATTATAATAAATAGTCGTGTTCAAACATCCCTGCTCGCCATAGCAACATTATCCCTTCCGGTGTCCGAGAGAATATAGCTTAAAAAAATAATAATATATGCGTCTTAAAATAATAATTAAATAATGACAATAAAAATATACGAACAAAACGTCACGGCGGTGGACCGTGGTGTGTTTGGCAGCGGTCGCAAACGGAAATCCTAAGCAAACAACAATATTATCCCCGGCCGTTCTTCCGCGGAATATTTACGTTTCGCCTTATTCACCCGTTTTAGTCGCATCGTACCGTCGTATTTACAGTGAGGCAACAAGTAATAACAATAATAATAATAATGACGATGATAACAATAAATAAACAATAATAACAAGTAAATAACGCAACACGTTGGGAGGAGGAGGGGCGGCGGCGGCGGCGAGATGCTCTTCGGATGCGGATGAGACGGGTCGCGCGCGACGGTCACGAGCAACAGGTCCCCCCACCACGGCCGCGGTGGTGGTCGGTCGTCGCGCGATAGCACCTGTGCGTGTGCCCGCCCCGTGGCTCGCGCGCGTTTGATGTATGTGTGCGGTTGTGCGCGCGTGCATGTGTTGCGCGCGTGTGCGCGTGTGTGCGTGTGTGCGTGCGCGTGTGCGTGGTCGAACGCGCGCGCGACCGTCTTCATTCCGCTGGTTTTCGGCACGGAAGCGCCAAGTGACGACCGCGTCGCGTCCACTCTTCGGCAGCAGCTCGCACCGACACGCGTCGCCACCCGGTGGTCCTCCGTTTTGCCCGTCTCGTGCAACACGCGCGCGCGCGCTCGAGTAGCACTCGCAGCACCGATTTTTCGCTTCGCACCGATCGCGTTCGACCGGACGATTTTTATTTTCCGTTTTAGTCGTTTGTCGCCGTCGTTTGTACGTTTTTTAAGTATCGATTTTTTTTAAGAAAAAAAAAAACCATGACTTCCGGAGTGGCGGACGATGATCCGCTGCAGTCGCAACGCTCGCCCATGGCCACTGACGTGTGCAGCCAAAAGAAGATAAACGAAAACAATCGACGGGTGAGTTGAACACAATATTTAAAATAATATATATGTTGCGTTAAATAGATTAGTTCGTAAATTAATCGATCGTGACTGTGGGTTTTCGGTTGTAGAATATAAAAAATGACGTAATTTTGTATTATTGTTACTGTATGGGTAGTGTATTATGACTGGAAAGAGATATCACACTTTTTGGTAAGTTTATAGATGTTGGCTGGTGGGTAAGAAGTACTACTACTGGAAACAAATCAACATAATTTATGACTATTCGAAACTTTTTTACAATTAATATATTGTATTTCAAATATTTTTAAACGTAAAAAAATAGCAGTACAAGTTGGACATTTTTTAAAATTTTGATTTTCTTATGTAATACAAATATGCGATTGGCTTCAATAAGATGCGGGGTTGTCGGGATTAAATAAATATCATCAGCCATTCGAATAACTCGTAATAACAGTAATATTGAAGTAACAAGTAATAATAACTATATAACTATTATAACTAATACCTACTAATAACTTTACGGAGTAACAATAACAATTATTACAATAAACTATAGTAGTTTAATGTTGGAATAAGAATTTCATTTCTCAAAACACATTGTTTTTGTTGTTAAATAATGTTTTGATGACAATTATAATATTATTTTTATTACTTTTTATTTTTGCTACTAATTTAAATTTTTTAAAGTTCATACGATATCTTTTACCAACTATACTTATTTACTAACATACTTATTTATAAATTACTTTTTTTACATTGCATTATCTAATAAACATTTTTAACGTTAATGAATTATATAAATTCAGATTAAATCCAATAAAAAAAGACCTTCGTTACATAATATTTAAATATTGAAACGTTCTTACACGCAAAGAAAAACTTAAAAGTATCACTGTATTATTTTGCTTCATATTATAATATAACAAAAAGGTATAAACGTAACTAATATGTAACGCCAAAAGAACTATTTTAATCGCTTTGTTTATTTCTCTTTGTCAAATTTAAATTCTTGTTTTATATCAATGTTTAAAAAAAAAATTAAGAACGAAGAAAATAACGTAAAATGTAAATAACAGTTTATTAATAGTTCACTGAAGTGTAATATTTTATTGCCTAACGGTTAACATATTTACAATGTACTCAACATGTTTTAATTTATATTTAAGAACTTTACGTCTTTATTAATTTTTAATTACTATTGTAAAAAAAAAAATAAGTTCTGAGTTGCATGTTTTATTTTTTGAAACGTAAAAATGAGTTTGGTATAGGCAACTTCTTATGCACACGTGTCATAATATACATTAATTTTATGGATGCGGCACTTTTGTAGTTCGCAATAAATTAGAAGTTTATTGAATTTTTTTTAATGTACACAAGAAGACAGAAATAAACCTATTTTTACTGGTTTTTTTAATAAAAAAGGAATGCAGGGATTCAATATATTTTAATCAAATTATAAATAAACCATGACGTGTCAATCTTAAATGTTCAAATAAAGTGACTTGAGAATTGCTGACTTACTAGAGTAAAATAAACTTAAGGTATCAATTTTTTTTCTAGAGCAACAAACCAATAATGGAGAAGAAAAGAAGAGCAAGAATAAATAACTGTTTAAACGAATTAAAGACTTTGATTCTAGATGCAACTAAAAAAGACGTAAGTATAAATAGCAAAAACAAAAAATTATAAAAATATTAAATTGTTAATGCCATTTTATTTTATAGCCAGCTAGACATTCGAAATTGGAAAAAGCAGATATATTGGAAATGACTGTAAAACACTTGGAATCTATGCAAAGACATAATGTAGCTTTATCTGCTGCTACAGAGTCTACAGTAGCCAACAAATTCAAAGCTGGGTTTACAGAGTGTACAAACGAAGTAAACCGATTTCCCGGGCTTGAACCCCATGTTCGTAAACGTCTCATGCAGCACTTGAACACATACTTCAATAAAGAAAGTGGAAATAACAATCCAAAAATTCTTTCAACACCTCCAGAAACACCAAATCTACAATTACATTTGGACTCCAACCAGAACGCTATACTATTGGGCACCACTGGTTCAGCTTGCGGAGTTCAACTGGTTCCTACAAGACTATCCAACGGTGATATTGCTCTAGTTTTGCCATCCAGATCTACCGAAACATCACCACCGCCGCCACCCCTTTCTATGATTGTACCAACACCGCCATCCACACAGTCTGATTCGTCCGATACTGAGTCGCCTATGCCCGATAGACCTTTATCGTGCTATTCAATGGGTAGCACAGATAGTACAGATACATATAGCCAACCAGAACTGCCCCTAGCACTGGTTACCAAACACAAACGAGATGACGAACAGTCAGATCTAGAACAGCCCTGGCGGCCATGGTAGTAATAATTTATTTTCTGGTTTAACAGGATACTCTCATTAATTAAGTGTTTTTATTTTTATCTTCTAAACATGTGTATGCATACTATTTTTATTCATCAACTTACATCGAAATATTTCTTTGTGCCATACATTTTAAATCATAGAAATTGTTTATTAGAAACAAAAGGCTGGTAGCGCATAGCAATTTAATAAGACAGCTAATATTTATGTTTTTGTTTTTATATAATAATTTGAGAAATCCAATTAACAGTTAAAAATTCTTTTGTAATGTTTTTTTTTTAAACATTAAATTGTATAACAGTAATACCTACACACCAAGTTATTGAAACAAAATCAGGGTTCGTGCAATTACTATTCTTATTTAATTTCAAGATCAAATATATAAATTGCCGGGCATTAGTGCAACATGTTATCGGTGTTAACGGTTAATTCTTATACAATTATCCTACTCGATTAATGCATATTATAATGATTATAAAAAGTTTGTATTAAAAATTAATTTAATTTGTATTTATTTATATTTAATCATCTTCTTTATAGATCAAATACTTAGCTTAAAGCTTTAATAATAATAATGTAAGATATTTATAGAAGTGTATGGCTTTTGAGTTAAATGACTTAAAATGTAAAAACTTTATTTTGTTTTTGTTAAATTATGTAAAATTGTAATTTTGTATTATGTATTAAAAATCTTAAATATTAGGTAAGAAAAAAGGTACATTTACAGCAATAATTGCATTGTCTTCCATTTGAATGTATCTTAATGGGCTTACCTGTTATTTACATGTTACTTTATTTTAATATTGTGTTATTCAATTATATGAAATATATTGTAAGTAATATTACTTGATGTTTAAATAATACAATAAATTATGTTATTATAAATGAGAAAAACGTGTATAGTTAATAAGACTAAATGGCTGTGAATATCAACATCCTTTACACATAAATATACGTATAACGAGCGCCAGTCGTTTGGGCAACTGGGCTAGCCTTTTGCTAATTTTTTTTTTCTTGAAAATGGATATACCGTTCGGCCGAGTTACGTAAATAGCGTTTGAGCGTATAAAATAGACCGTTTGGGTGAGTATATAGGTAATAAACTATAGGTACCTATGTTACCAATCAAAACTACATTATAGCTTTGTGCTTTCGCGTGGGCGAAATGTTTTAATGTTGGCTGTCTTGTTGTAAATACCTGCTGAATTTGATTAAATGTTAGTAAATGTTAAATTGAATTGTGGATATTAAATTAATAATATGGAACGCGTTGTGCTGTTGATATCGACAATTTATGAGTAGCGAATCAAATAAACTTTTTTTAAAGTATTCCAATAATGACTATATTATATAGTCTGTTCTATCTTTTTTTATCTTGGTTATAGGTTAGGTTTTTTTGGCTCATATGGGTAATTTTTCCCTATAGACTATAGGTATCCAGTCTTATAATGTATCTGAGTAATAGTATTTTTTAAACACTTTTAGTTTCTAAATGAAGGCATGAAGCGATAATAAATCATTGGGTACAAAAAAACGATTCTGAGCTCATTAACATAAAGATATTTTACTATGTATATTTTAATGGTATTCTTTTTTAGGCGAAGAAACTAAATGGGTCGGCCACCCTTGTCCTACACACCCATTAGGACCCTGTTCCCCACCTCTTCTATACTTACACCAGTATATTATTATACGACGGTTTGAAGTATAACATTGAATTATATTGTAACAAAAACAAATCACATTCATTAAATAATATTATTATTTCAAATAATACTGCTAGATTTTATATTAACTTATGTGAAATATGTCAATACCGATATGGTAACGTACCGGACGTAGACGACGTGTGATTAAGTTCGTGGTATGAACAGCTTAGTCTACATAGTTTTAAAATTTCAAAGTGCCGTTTGTGTAGAATTCGAATAATAATAAATTAAAATAATCCTAAAATAATAAAACATTTTATGCATTTTTAACCAAAATATCGATGAAAAATTATGGTAGTTTTGACAAAATTTTAATTTCTAACGTTTATAAAAAAAAGGACGTATACATATTTACGATATATTTAAATATTTATAACAATTTATGAGGACTCTTTAATTCAATTTTCAAATCTTAGGTATGAATGTTAAGAAATTTAACAATTTCGAAGAACAAAATAATTTTAAAAATTTTCCTCAAATTATTGACGAGATTCGGTAGTATATTTTCGCAACACAAATTTTTGTTATATTGTGGTAATTCAAAAATTCAAAACCCTGATTGAATTTTCACTTACACATTTTTATACTATTAATTTTGAAAACATGATATAACTTTCAAAGTTCAAATTAATTTGGATCTTTTAGATTCTGAGTGACGTGTTTTGTTTTTTTTGTTTGTTACTGTCATCACCGTTTGGGTCAGTAAAACTGTTTCGATTTTCTTCAACTGCAGTATCTTGTTCGATGGGAAAGTGAATCTATATTTATTGCATTTGGGAGGTCAAAATTTAAAATTTCTAAAAGTTTTCAAAAGCACCGGGAAAAACAAAATAAAAATTAAGGAAAAACTGGATTTTTCCGGTAAAATCGGTTTTCGAAAAAATTGATTTTGGTTTTTGGTTAACCTTAACTCTAAAACAAATAACCGTAGATATATAAAATTCTGACTGAACGTTTATATTAGCATTTCATATACACGACAACATTTTCAAAAATTTTCAAAATATTTTAATTTTTTTTCAACTGTTTGGCGCATACATTAATATATAGTATGATATTATACCACTGAATTAAAATTTAATATCATCCATTACAGCCTACAGGGACCCAAATGTAACGTACTGTATTGCAGAGTGTCATCCACTTACACGTTTTTTTTAAATTGTTTTTTTATTTTATTGTTGTGTGTTGTTTGGAAATTTTGTATCATTTACTCGAAAGTTTACTTTGAAAAAGAAAATTCATAGAAATATCAAGTTAGAGCAGTTTAAATATCAACCAATGTTTTTGATCCATTGCGACTCAGTTACAGAGTAATTGAAACTTAGTAATAGGTACATTATATTATATACTATATGTAGGTACTTACTTGAGATAAATGACTAAACTCATTGAGAATCTAAAGGTGTTTTCTGAAAAAATTTAAATTAGTAGAGGATGCAGCCCTCATTTATTAAACTTTGTTATATTTAAGTTTTTTACATTTTGTGATAACCGAATGCCAAATGGCAATGGCCGATCAAAATATAGATTTCTCGGGCCAAATAGTTGCGCCAGTACACCCTAGTCACTGACTAGATATAATTTATTTTGCTTGTGTTTTATTTTCTTTGGTATTACCTGCATTGGTATGTAATTTATTTGTAGATAAATATGTCATAGCCAATAGGTAAGTTTACTAATTAGTTCAACAAAAAATTCTAAATAACAGTTGTACATCGCGTCGCGTTTAAATAGGTACTTACAAGTTGTAAGTTACAACTATATTATATCGTCTATGACCGATTATCCTACAAGAGACTTGTAAAAGTAATTATAATTATATACACTGTAAGAAAGAATGGGGTCGGTTGAATTTAAATAGCATTTAATAATTATTTTGACATTATTTGTCTTTACGTATTTTTCTATAAGTAAAACCAAATCAATATACACGAAAGCAACCACAGTACATATTTTCCTTTAATTAGGCACATACTTAATTAAGACACCACAACTCACGAGTCCACAAGGTTATAAATTCTTCGATTAAACAATTTTCATAGTAATAGAGCTGTATGCACAATATATTAATCACCGCACAATATTTGTAGGTACATTGTCATTATGATAAATGTGGTTTGTATAAGTTACCAAAACAAAATTAATAACCTAGCAACATAAATATTAACATAAGATTATATTGAAATTATTAATTAATACGAGACAACAATTATTATAATATTGTTATAAAAAAAAAAATGCATATTAATAATATTATAAAACCGGTGAACTTGTCCTTGTGTCCAATTTTACATGAATCCTTCGATTATACATTCACAACCGTTTACTATTTGCAGATAATAATATTATGACAACATGGTGTACGAGTGTATACGATACTGTTTTGAGTTTTCCCAGTCATTCGGTTTACACCGGACGCGCCAGACAGATTAGTTCAAGAATTGTCGTAGGTCTCCGTAGAGACGTTAACATGATTTCCTCCTACTTTATGTTACTAATAATTTTGCTTATCATTTTTGTTAACACCGAAAACACGGTTGCTCGGACGAAACCATATCCAAAGCCCAAGTCATCGGTCGGTAAGTTTGTTTTATTTCAAAATAATATAGGCATTATTAATGCGACCGAAAGATTTCTCGTTTAAATTAAAATTCCTATAATTTGATGATTGCAGGATAATACTTTACTGATTTACTAGTGTTCTACTATATTTTCGGCACCAACAATATATTTTATAATATAAAAATATATATTATATCAATAATATATTTATTTCAATATATTGAATAAAATTTCAGAACTCTTTTATCTTTAATATTATATAGAAAGTTCATACAAATATGTATTAAAATTGTGAATTTTCAATTAACCATTCATATTATGATATATTAATTATTATATTACATATGCAGTGAAACGTAGGCTACCTATATGAATGCAGATATGAAGATTCTCCATTTTTATATTAATACAATAATAGTACAACGGCGTAATAAGTAATAGGCAACGACGTAATAGGTACCTACTTAATTAAACAGTTAAACGGAAATTAGTAAAATAAATTTATATTTGAGTGTATATTATTACAGTAGATTTTTTTACACCTTGTACTCCATAATAATAAATTATATATACCGATATACCATATACGTCATACGTATGAATCCAAATTCCGATTTAATCACATTGTCATAGATATACCATTTATGATAAACCTACTTATCTTCATTATACCTTATACCTGTGTGTTTGTTTCATAATCCTGAAATTTTGAAATTATAATATTCTTGAATTTGTTAAGTTTTCTAATGCGTATATATATATTACTTTAAGTGCATATTTTTGTGAGGAAAATGTACAAAAGGCATTATATAAAAACTCCTACACCATTGTTGAGGCAGAATAAACTTAATTTTATTATTTTTTAAATGTCAACTATTATAATATTTTGTTCAAAATTAAAAATTTATTTTAAGAAACATAAATCTTGTTAGTACAATCTTTTTAAGGATTTTTAGTGCACTTATAATTTTTAAGAGCATATATTATTATAATATAATAATATATGCTCTTAAATATTATTTATAATGTTTTTTTTTTAATGTGTATACATCGAAACTAGGGTGATAGTGTTTTAGTCTAACATATAAAATGGCGTTAGACTATCTATGTTTTACTAGATATATTTGAATTTCGGGAATTATCATATCATTGTCGGATCCTGGCTGTATAAAAGTTCGATATATATTATATACATTTTATATTAATGTATCAAAAATAAAAAAAGAACAGTTGTGTAGATTATTATTTTTACTATAAATGAAATTAAACATTTATTTTTTTGACATCATGAATATCGTGTGTAATGACTGTAATGTGCCCATTACTCTAACTCTATTATACATACATAGGTAACTATTTTATTAATTATTTTTACAATAAACTGTCGAGTTTAAATATCACATTTGCAATTAAATTATGTGTATAATAAAGTTTAAGCCCACTTATAGTGTTCACATTATTGATGAGTTTCGTGTAGTTGGTATGTCGACTATGTCGTATATGTAATATGGTATTTAATATCTAATCATTCTTTGTCTGGAATTTTAGTTAATGTAAACTATATGCAGTTCTAAATTATAACTCATAATTTATAAGTATCACATTACAGTTTTTAGGTAAGGTAATTTATGTAACGTTCACAAATGTATTAAGAGGACGTAGTGTGTTGTCTCCGTCATACCAACGCATAAATAATATATCAAAATTTCCGTTCAGCCGTTCTAATTGCATGTCATACGGTTTAATAATAGTGTGAATTGACCTATTATCAAACTTAAAGGTAAGACAATTATCTGTGCTTTATCGTGTTTTTTTTTACAATTATTTCATTTTTAAGCAAGATATGAGTAGGTATATAAAATGTTACAATTGAAAATCGCATAACTAGCTTGAATTTAAATTATTGTAAATTACCCTGTGAAAAAACACTGATAATGTTGTTAACATTAAGTTTGATAATAAATCAACCCTATTATTAAACCTTATGACACAAAATTGGAACTGATGAACACTAATTTGGTATGTGGCACATTCATAAGACGGAGACAAGCAGACAACATAATATGTGGGTGTGTCATCCTTTAATTAATACATTCAAATTATCAAGTTTAAACATTTTACCATTTATATGAAATAGTTATTTTAATTTTTACTCATCTAAATAGTTTATTCAAATATTTCATGATTTATCTTTTTGAAATTTGTATAAATTAACCCTAACAACAATAATAATACTGAATAATAATAATATATAGGTAACATATACACTATAACAATAAAATATGCACTTCATTAAATTACAAAAAATATAAAAATGCAGATAAGTTTTTTATATAGCAACTACAGTATTGAGTATGTCGGTATATATTGCTGTAATGGTTAAAAATAAAAGTTATACAGGAAAAAATATTTTTGATTTAAGAAAACAACAATTGTTAATAGGTAGCACAACTGCTAATATTATAATACGCCGTAGAATATTTTACTTTCATCAGTAAATTTAAATATTTAACTGTACAATATAGTACCTATATACACTGCAGTTCTTTGCACTCCAGACATATACCAATAGGTAGTGATCAATGGGTTCCCCTTAATTCCGTTTCCCGTGTGATTATCACATTTTGACGGCAGCGAGGTCGTCAGAATCAAAGTCTACCCAGTCATTTTCATTTCTTGACACGGTCCTATAATATCGCCTATGATTTTGCACCCATGACTGCATTAGGGGTCAATCGTTACATATCGATTGGCATAAGATTACGACATGGGCATAGGTAGGTAAATACCCACATCGACATTGATGGGCGTTTCGCATCAATTGGTTCTATTTGATTTTCCAGATGATTATTTCGCGGACAAGGGACGACCTCTACAGCAGACACGAGAATACGGTAAGTGCGAATACTCAAAAAGATCATTTTTTGGACATTCCATGATCATTATCAAACATCTTACTGGTCCTGATCGTATAATTATCTTACAATATTTATGTCAGTAACTACAAACATACAAATTAAAAATGTTTTTTTTTTTAATTGATATATCTACTGCTGCAGCAGGGTCGTTATTCAATAAGTTACACTATTTAAGACTAGACTTAAAAGTGCGGGGTACAGCTAGCGTACAGTTATACTTTTGCAGTTTTGTCTCTCTATTTCCTTGTACTTATGTGTAAAATATAATATTATGATTACTAACACATTAATCATAAATGCGTTGATGATCATCATTTCAAACATAATATGTCAATGCAGCAGGCGTGGATCCAGAACATTTGAATAGATGGTGCTTAAAAAAAATTGGTTATGCCTTTCTATTTTAGATTACTCGTAATTTATTTTATTAGACGGAGGTGACCGAGCACCCATATAGCCCCTCTCCCTGAATCCACGCCTGTAATGCAGTAAGACACTAAGACTTACCTATGTCTATATAATAAAACAAAAAACTGTCACAGGCCAGGACATGACGGAAGCTCGTATAAATAATGCAATAAATATTTAGTTATTTACTTATATATTATATTTTGTTTAAATTCAGTTTATAGATCTCGTTTAAGAATAATATTATATAATCTACACATTTCTTACATCCATCCCTATAATACAACTTAAATTTAATGAAAATTGATAATACAATATATATTATATAATTTGATATTTCGATATAATATAATTTTGATATAATTTAAAAACTGAAACGATCCTCCTGCTAGATGTCTATATAGGTACAAAGTATATATATTATTGTATATTTATGTTTATATAATATGCGTTCTAATCACAATATACGCATATACTATTATATACTAAATATTAATTATAACATGTACAATATACTTACAAAATGTAAATTGTAAAATTAGTATAAATTATCTCATTTCTTTTATTATTATTTTTAAGGCTTCGACTGCATGGTTATTAGCCGGTTTTTACTGTGGGTGGGTATAGTTGGTTTGGAACACGTGTATATGGGGCGAGGATTCGTCACTAAAAACTCGGGTGGCCATCCATCCGGGCGCTATAGTGACGCCGACCGATGCTTGGCCTCAGAACACGTTAGTTACTGCGGCCAACCACCGTGCCACACCAGGCCCCAAAATATATTATATCTTAAATCACTTGCATTGACTATATTACTAAAGATGCCTGTATACTCCTTCAATGTTCAATAATTATTTTACACAACTATCGTAATACACCTACCAATATAGATGCACAATTTTGGATGAACCGGGGAATGTCCGACCTGAGGCGTCGGCTCAAGGAGCTTGAGAACCCGATCGTCGGTCGGGCCAAAAACATAGTGTTTTTCTTAGGCGACGGCATGTCTATAGCAACTGTGACCGCAGCCAGAGTGCACATGGAACAATCATCCGGCAGCGCGTTCCCGGACGGTAATGCTTCGCTGACGTTTGAAAACTTCCCATACACCGGATTGGTCAGGGTACGTTATATTATATATTTATATGTATTATTTATCCTCCGTTTACACCCGGTCCCCTGGAGGAGTAGAAAGGAGCGAGTATATAGTCATCGTAACGCGAATGCTCGATTTTGAAGACACGGGTCACGGACAACGCATGAATTATAAATTAGGTATACCTACATGGGAGAGGAATTGGTTTTGGACACGATCAAGCCTAAAAGCATGTCTTAATTTATTATATAAGGGTACCAAATTATGTTTCACCATAATGCTATATTCTAGACCGGGGGTCTCCAAACTTTTTTATTCAAGGGCCACAAAAAATATCAAATGCTTTTAGCGGGCCAAAAGTTTATTAACACATATCACTTTTAATTTTATGAAAATATAGGTATACAAATAGTATATAATTTACCGTCCTATAGGTGCTGCGGGTCGGTTAAAACTTGTTCGCGGGCCGTAGTTTGGAGACCCCTGTTCTAGACCAGTGGTAGGCGAACAGGAAATAAATGGCCAAAAATATTTTATTTTAATGCTGGTTTTTTTCATTATTTCCTGTGTAGATCTAGAATAACTTCCTAAGCAAAAAAAAGTCTCCCGAACCTTAGGTACATTTTTTTTCAAATCATCCGGACTCCTTTGACAACTAACTGCTAACCTTAGTTCTAGACTCTAGTGTAGATAGCTAAAGCAAAGTAAAAATAACGAAACCCTGCAAACATTTTAGATCTATATACCACCGAATATACCAATGTCCAATGAAGACATATTTATGCGGTATAGGTGCCTAGTCGACATTAAAATAATAGTTATTAATATATAGTATTAATAATATATAGGATTGCAAGGTCATTAAATATAGTGTACTATAATTATGTCATCTGCAGTGGCGTAGCTGTGAACCATTTTTGGTGAAGTGGGAAATATTAAATTCCTCACTTTAAAATCATTAAAATGTAAAACTATAATATGATCAAAAATAAATATGCATTAGGCAAAGTAATAAAAATCGTCTAACGGGGGGGGGGGGCTAATTCTCCTACCACTACCCCCCATAAATACGCCACTGTGTAGCATTGTAAATATACCACCTACGATTCTATCCGAGGATCGTTAAATATTATATTTTTGCACGTGTGCATTTCTGTTTTTCCATATGTACATATATGTATACATGCAGACGTACTGTGTCGACAAACAAGTAGCCGATTCGGCTTGCTCGTCAACTGCTTACATGACCGGCGTCAAGGCGAATTCAGGCACGGTAGGCGTTTCGGGCGCCGTCCGGGAAAACGACTGCAAAGCGTCGTTAGACTCCAAGAACCAAGTCGACTCGATATTGCGATGGGCACAGATGGCTGGAAAGTCCACTGGGATCGTCACTACCACTAGGTAAGTCTCTGAAAATCAATCTATGTATATAGTTGAATTATATATTTTATTTATAATTGTACTTATACAACTATTATAGGTACATCTTTATTTTTTTGATCGCATTTTATTTTTGCCAAAACAATACGCAAACCGGTTTCACGATGTCTAAATTTTAAAACAAAGGGGGGATGAACATTTTTTTGATTTAATAACCAGATAAAAGACCACCTACTAGGAAAAGGGTACAATTATAGGTATTAGTTATTACTTATTAATAATAATTATACGGTCTACTTAACCGTTATTATTCTAAGCTATATAATGTTACCAGGTATAATACGTATTATTCTATTCTATTATGTTTTATACTATATACCTCTAGGTCCATTAATGATATAATATAATATAAACTCTTTATTATTGACCCATACTATTATACGAAGATACATCTATATTATACAAGGTTATTATTTAATAATACTGCAACAATGTAACATAATAGATGGGTATTATAATAGCATACGCGCGCGACTCACGCCCCACGTATAATATACTTATAATGCCTACTATAATGATTACCAGAAGCTGTCTGATATTGCAATTCCTGGATGTTCAATTAGGTCACTTTTGTTTAGTTGGAGAAGCGAAAAAACAGATTTAAACCTGATATAGGTACCTACATAAATCATTATAGTATAATATAATGTATACTGTATAGGTACTACAAATATCATAACATTTTGCTAGATAATAAGATTTCTTACAACTTAACTTATACTTCATTATAATAATTATTATGATCGTTTCTACGTTATTTCTTTAAAAATCTAAAGAAAACACAACCCCAAGACTTCATCAGTAATCTGATGAGTAATTAAATATATCATACATACGACATACCATAAACATCTGCTGTTTACCTAAGTAGGGCTACTTTATACCTCTGTTGGATTTACCAAGCATGCTCCCCCATTTTTCCTTCTAAAAATTAAATTATTTAAACTGATTTTTGGAATTTTTAATTACCCAATATACCTAGTAAGTAGTAGTACATCAATATTATAAACATTATTTTTATTTATGTATGCACAAAAATGTTTTATACGATTTACGAATTAAGAGTTTCCTATGTGTTTTGTGTATACTGCAGTATATACATTATACATATACTTATTTTTTTCAAATGAGAATCACCCGTTTTTCCTGTAAATTGTTAATACCTAATGATTTTTTGTTTGACGTTTATGTATCTTAATCTTAATTCGAACGAGTACCTATCTAGTTATCAAAATAAAATGGTTAGTTAACATTTAAAAAAAAAGTTTATCTCGCCACATAATAGTACTCCATAATAAGTACCTATAAATAATTAGAAATATTTTCCTGTACATGCTTAGCAATTCTAAAAATCAGAATTTGAATAAATCCATTATTAAAATAAAAATAGGGATGAGGAAGATCGCGGTGAATCTTTTTTGTATGTACCAATGTTATGTGAATGCTGACGTTAAATGTTGATATAACATTGGAATTTAGATGAGTTATATTCAAAATCTGCAACATACGCTGTAAACATTTTTTCGACCAAAACGGGCGATATAGCCTTAATTATAATTATTCTGGTTTAAATTTAATACCCTGCATTCATGATATTTGTTTTGTCATCCACAGAGTAACGCACGCGTCACCGGCAGGTGGTTACGCTCACTCGGCGAACAGAGGTTGGGAAAGCAGTGCACCCGACGATTGTTTGGACATAGCTCAACAACTGGTGACTCAATCTCCCGGAATTGAGTTGGATGTACAAAAGAAAACGATTTTTTAGTCGGAATAAAGATTTTCTGATACTTTAAATTATAATAATGTGTGGTTTTCAGGTAATCCTTGGTGGGGGTCGACAAGAGTTCCTGCCGAAAAATATGAACGGTAATCGAGAAGACGGCCGAGACCTAATCGCCGAGTGGAAAGTGCGCATGATGAAGAACAACCGATTATACGAATATGTGAAAAACAAAACGGAACTGTTGGATGTGAATCTAAAAGACGTGGACAAACTGTTGGGTAACTAATGAGTCTTCAAAGACCCCCCCCCCCTCCGCCATGAATTGTTTACCGGGACGGCCCTGCTAATGACTTTATAGACTATAGTTTATAGTCTATAGTACCTACATATTATATATATTATATTTATTGTATATATATTACACGTGGGAATATGAGATGTTACAACACTTGTTATTTTGAAAAGTCCCTTATACCTGTCATTTAATTTTACAAAATTTAAGATGCAAGCAATTCTAAAATTACCTATATCACGCCTTTATATATTTTTTCAACCAAATGTCTTTATGTTTATTTTAAAAACAACAATTGTAATCAAGTTTCTAATTTTAAATAGGTAATACAATCCGGTATAATATAATTTTAATTTGGCATTTTAGTTTATAATTTTAACTGTAGAATACTTCTTTTAATGTCGAAACTATAAATATCGAGTGCCTATATCAATGCGTTTATAATTTTAAATAAACTGTTACCAATAATATAATATGGATAATTGAAATTGATTATAAATAATAATAATTTAAGGTCTGTTCTCCATGAGCCATATGTCTTACACGGGCACCAAGGAAGTGGAGAGAGACGAGCCATCACTTAGCGAAATGACTATGGCAGCTATCGAGGTGTTGCGAAAGAACGAAAACGGATATGTATTATTCGTCGAGGGTGGCAGAATAGATCATGCGCATCATCAGAATTTGGTAAGCGCATTTGACATTTCACGCGAGTACATGTTACATATTATTACCTATATAGGATAATTATTGTGTATATGTTACGGTAAACGATATTATATCGGAAAATAACGTCATTCGCCGGTTATTTAGCAACAAATGTGGGAATTATCGTTATTTTCTGGTGAATAACGTTAATAACCGTATGATATGGGAAATGTTGCTTATAAAATAATATGTCCAACGAGCAATGATAAGGTGATCAATCAAAATTGTTTTCAAATGAGTACCTCCTTTTTTATTTAAAATTATTTAGCGGATGATTTTCTTGAAAATATTGATGTGTCTAAATCAAAATTCTAATGAGTAGTTTCTGAGTTGTTTAAATGTTTATACTAAGGATAATAATTCTTAAAAATGGTTTTATAAAACTAAAAACTTCCTATATGGGCTATATGGTTTTATATAATATTATATTAGATGTAGTATATATTGTATTTGGATTATATTATATCATTGAATTCAAATTTAACACCATCCATTACAGTGATCCACTTGTAACCTACTGTACAGCACAGCGACAATCACTTGCCTACCTTTTTTGAACTTAAATATTTTATATTATTCATTATCTATAAAATATTATAGGTATGTATGTACAAGTATATAATTATGACATCAGTTCAATTATAATTAATACATTTTATATTTAATTGTTTGTATCTAATTATTCCATATGATTTATGACAATCAATACATTTTCAATCAAAAATTATTTTTTAACCCTTCTATTGTACAGCACGTTGATGTACATATGATGTACGATAATTTGGTGCAGCTAGGTTAATAGACGATGCGCAAATGATATACAGCCATTGAAATATAGATAGATTTGGTCAAATAATCGGCAACCTCTGACCCATGTATATCCCAATTCCCAATTCGACTGGGAATCCAAAGGAAGTGAATTATATAATTTAATTGATATACACAAAGTAATATACTATAACTCAAAAACTAATCACTTGAATTTTGATTCAGATACACCGAAATTCTCAAAAAAAATATCGGCTTAATAATTAGAAATGAAAAGGGGGGGGGGGGGGTCCTATTTGGAAAACGGCAGTTTGTATTGTCACAAGATCATCCTTAAATGGTACAAAAATTTCAAGGATTCGAAAATATGGTCAAGTGATGTATTTAAAAATTCCAAAAATCAGAATTTGAATATATGCATAATTTAACCATAAAAATAAGGCGAGCATGTTTAAAAAATCGCCCTGTTTATCGCGGTAAACTATTTTTCTTTAATATCTTTGTGAGCTTGGTTTATAAAAAAAAAATTTTGGTAGGTATAGCCGTATAGGTCCTAATTAATTTAAACTAGACGTAAAATACAACAGTATAATTTACGGTGTATCTACTGTTAGGCACACATGGCTTTAAGCGAAACGATTGCTTTCTCTCGAGCTGTGGATGTAGCAGACACCGTCACCGATCCTGAAGACACGTTGGTCGTGGTTACATCAGACCATTCGCATACAATGACCATAAACGGATATCCGTCCAGGGGTGACAAGATCGTCGAGCGTGTGGATCGCGGCGGCGAAAGTTACTCCATTTTAAGTTACGCTAACGGGCCGTCCGCCAAGTTCCACAAGTACCAGAAACAGCCGTCCAAGTACGGTAAGTGAAAAACTAGTTTCGGTGTATCCCGTATATTTAAACAATATATAGGTACCCGTGACCGCGCACTTTACCAATCACGAATAACATACATTATGTTTTTCTTTTTTTCCTTCGACATTTTCGAACTGTGTAGGTGATAAATTCGATCTTTACCCGTCGTTGGTGCCCATGTCCCTGGAAACACACGGAGGTGAAGACGTGGCCGTATGGGCTCGAGGCCCATGGGCCCATCTGTTCGTCGGAAGCTTTGAGCAGAACGTATTACCTCTAATCATGTCATATGCGTCATGCATAGGTCCCAGCAAAGGAAAGTGCTCAGATAGATAATAATTTAATATTAATTTTTTATAAATTATTAAATGCGGTACTCCGCATTTTACAATAGTGAATATATCGTGATATTGTGTAATATTGCCGTTGCTCGTTACTGTGATGTTTGTTAATTTTTGTACATTATTGTGCTCATTTTAAGATGACCGTTTGCGCTGTGTGCAATAAAGCCACGCATAACATATTATTATTGTTATTATTATTATTCTTCTTCTTATTATTATTATTATTATTATTATAATTGTTATCGCTGTGTGCAAATAAGGCCGCGGCGCAATAGATTATTATTGTCATGATTCTTATTATTATTACTATTATTATTATTCTAATTAATTAATTGCATGATTCTCATTAAAATAATATTCTGTATAATGTTATTAGTATTATCATTTTGATGCATGTTAATTATTATATAAATTTTATTATATTCGTACGTTCATCGGCGATTGCACTATGGGGGTTTCGTGCTTTCTGTCACAGAACACGAGACCGGCCCGGTGTAATCACTGATTCACCAGGTCCGGTCTCGTAGGTTCTGTCACAGAACACGGGACCGATCCGGTGTAATCGCCGATAAACCAGGTATAAAAGGCCCAACGACACGACCATGCTATTCATTCCTTGTCTTTCCGAACTCGTAGCAAGACCCACCCGGGCAGACTTGCGCGATTAGGAAAGACAAACTCCCCCCACCTTGTCGGACGGCTTGTGGCTCGGTCAATGTTACAATAGTCGGAGTTATTCTGGCATTGTTCCGATCAGTCCACCTTCCCTATGGTGCAATAGTCAGAGTAATTCCGGCATTGCATCGGTCGACACCCCGTTCGATAAGGCTCCCTCTCCCGTCGTTTCGTTAGTGCGCCCCCGTCATCTCGTTTGTGCGCCCCTCCGTCGTGTCGTTAGTGCGTCCTCTGCCAGATATGTAGTATAAGTGTATCTGATTTAAACATGTTCATGACAATATACAAAAAACATTTTTACCAATAACAAGTGTTGTTTTTTCGTACATACATTTTTTGGTCCTTCGAACCGGATTTAACCGACAAACCGTGACCTACTCGTGTAGTGTCTTCGTATTTTTTCATATCGCCAATTAGTGTTCCGCATAGTCTTGTATTAAACTTACTGTGTTTCACAAAACTCTTTGAATTCCTTCTCTACGATCAGTAACCGTCGCTCTTACGCAGTCTCACTGGGCTCTGTCATCAATTCATCTCAATCATCAATATGACGATGCCACAATCAATCCACTACATAGATGCGAAAGCTCGCGTGATTCGTGCGATCACCCGAGTCACTACATTTGTGAAAGCCTCCGGCGATTACAACAATGATCGGACAAACACTGGAAAACAGGCAAAAATTAAGCAGATGCTCTCTGAATTAAAGGAGATTCGTCGTTGCGTTAATGAGGACATCCAAATAATGGAAACGGCCGTCGGACAAGCTACTGCCCCTGTTGATGTTACCGATAATAAGTGTAGTAGTTCGTTAATCAACTCCTTTGAAGATATATTTTATGAGCTTGCTGCGTTCGCCGACATTCATAATTTTTCACTGTCACCAGTCGCAGAGATGTCTCAATCCTTTGCTTCCAGCACGGCTCAACAATCTAGTACTTTTGGAAATTTATCATGTTTCCAGTTACCAAAACGCACATTCCCCACATTTTCTGGAGTAATAACAGAGTGGCAAGGCTTTGAGGATTTATTTAACTCAATATTATCCCATGCTCCAGATCTGCCGAATGTTGAGAAATTTGAATATTTGAAAACTTCTCTTCAAGGTGAAGCCTTATCACTGGTTGCTCATTTACCGTTGACAGCATCAAACTACTTGAGTGCCTGGAAAATTCTAAAGTCTCGCTATGGAAACAAACGCGATCTAGCCCGCATTCACTTCCAGTCTCTTTTAAAAAAGCATGTAGTAAAATCCACTGACTCGCAATCAATCAAAACACTGCTTAATTCCATTGCGGAACACACTGCAGCATTAGACAATTTAGATTTCGTAACTAGATCGTGGAGTCCACTGTTGCTATACATCTTCGAACAACATCTGGATTATGAGCTACGATCACGATGGGAGTTAGCGGTGGGAGATGAACACTCTCCAAGTCTAACCAAATTTATCGATTTCTTACGTCAGCACATGCGCTCTGCCGAAGTATTTATAACTTCGACTCCGTCTACACACCTCGCAAAGGTGCCTAGAAGTCAGGAAAAGCCTCGTACTGGCCCACTTCAAAAAATACTTACAACTACCACCAGTCAACCATTAAATGTGAATTGTCCAATATGCAACCAGTCACATTCAATTCGGAAATGTTCACGATTCAATGAGAAAACACCTAATGAACGATTCCAACTTGCGAAATCACATAAACTTTGTATTAATTGTCTAGGAGCCGGGCATGCATCAGCAGCCTGTCCATCTAAGTACAAATGTCAAGTTTGTAACCGATCCCATCACTCGTTATTACATTTCAATTCAACTTCTGGATCAAACCCACAGCAACATACACCGGTCAATATACTTCCTGCTGATTCTTCAACTACCGTGTCAATGATAGTCAAAGGAGTACCCAAACACGCTATCTTATTATCAACTGCAATGCTTGATGTGATCGCCGCTGATGGTCATCGGCATTCTCTGCGTGCACTGTTGGACAGTGGCTCCCAAGCGAGTTTTATTACTGAAAAGACTGCGTCATTGTTAATGCTACGTCGCTTCCATTCACCCGTTAACATCACGACCTTTGCCAGTACAACTACTACTCAAGTCAAAGGGAAAGCCACTATAACTATACTTCCTCGTAATAAGGTATCACCGTCTGTGTCCGTAGATACATTAATTGTGCCAAACATTACTGGTCTTACGCCCCAAATTCCAATCACGCACGAAACATGGACTCATGTTGAGAATCTTCCATTGGCTGATCCGTCATACCATCTTCCTGGACACATTGACTTGCTCTTAGGAGCTGATATGTTCCCATCTCTCGTTCTAACTGGTCAACACAGAGGGAAAAATGGTGAACCAATGGCAATGGAAACAATATTTGGTTGGGTATTGGTCGGACCAGCTCAATCCTCTTCTTCCGGTTCACTCAATTCATTCTGCATATCTGTCTTTGAAAACCTCGACAACACTATAAAGAAATTTTGGGATCTTGAGGAATTACAAACCACTCATCACCTCAGTATAGATGACTCTACTGCAGAGAAGTTCTATCAACAGACTACAACTCGCCTTGAATCAGGACGGTTCATGGTCAAACTTCCCTTCAAGTCACCACGGCCCTTATTAGGCGATTCAAGAACCATGGCTCTTCGCAGATACAGATCGTTGGAGATCAGGCTTGGTCAAGATCAAAATCTTCGCCAGCAATATGTTGAGTTTATGCAAGATTATGTATCAAATAACCACATGGAACTCATTCCAGCCAAAGACAAAGATATTCCATATAATTATTACATTCCTCATCATTGTGTACTTCGGCCAGATAGTCTAACTACAAAATTGCGGGTTGTTTTTAATGCCTCTGCACGAACAACTACCGGATCATCTCTAAATGATCTTTTGTATACAGGTCCTAAATTACAACCTGACATCCAAGTGGTTCTATTACGCGCTCGACTATGGAAATATTTGTTCATGGCCGACGTAAAACAGATGTACCGTCAGATTATCGTGGATTCTTCTGATCGAAATTACCTAAGGATTTTTTGGCGATTCACCGTAGATTCGCCTATTGAAGAGTATCGATTATGTACAGTCACTTATGGTACATCTGCAGCTCCATACCAAGCTCTTCGAACTGTTAAAGAGTTAGCCACGGTGGATGGTCCGAGATTTCCAGTAGCTGCTGAAGTGCTGTTACACGACACCTTTGTTGATGATATCATTACTGGTGCGAATACGGAAGAACTTGCTCTTGAGTGCCAAAGCCAATTAATCAACCTATGTGGACTTGCTAAGTTTGAACTACGCAAATGGGCTAGTAACAACACAAACATCATTCAAGCAGTCCCATGTGAGGCGCGTGCCATGTCCCCGTCGTTGTTGTTAAATTCGGCTGATCATGCTGAGTTAAATGTTTTGGGACTGAAATGGGATCCATCAGCAGACATTTTTTCGTTTCACACGCAACCTTCGTCAAAAAACCCTACCAAAAGATCAGTGTTGTCAGACCTTGCTCGAACGTTTGACCCATTAGGGTTACTCTCACCAACTACATTCTGGATCAAGTACTTTATGCAGTGTTTGTGGATTTCTGGAATAAAATGGGATGATCCCTTACCATCCGACCTTTCCACTCTATGGAAAAGGTATCAGTCGGAACTTCATTTAGTCAACACGCTTGCTATTCCTCGTCGCATTACTGAAGATGATGCCATTTCAGTCCAGTTGCATGCCTTTTCGGACAGCTCTCAAAAAGGATACGCTGCAGCAGTATATCTCCGTGTCGAAACTGCTACTTCAGTCCGTTGTCATCTTGTTACAGGCAAGACCAGAGTCGCACCTCTAAAACATGTTACCATTCCCCGTTTGGAATTATGTGGAACAGTTCTTGCAGCACAACTTCTTCGGTACACTGTTTCAACGTTTCAAGATCGTCTACACATCGATAAACTCACTGCGTGGACTGACTCTACCACAGCCCTTGCTTGGATTCGATCGTCACCGCATCGTTGGACGACTTTTGTTGCAAATCGTACAAGTCAAATACAAGAGTTGACATCTCCATCTATTTGGAGACACGTCCCAACTCTCAGCAATCCCGCTGATTGTGCATCTCGTGGATTGTATCCGTCAGATCTCATAAATCATGCTCTATGGTGGACTGGCCCACCATTCTTATTAAAACCTCCAGACCAATGGCCAGCTTTTCTTGACGTTCCTCAAGATGCCAGCGATACAGTTCCTGATATTGAGGTTAGAAAATCTGTTGGTGTATTCATGGTCGTAAGTTGTTCTACCACAAAATTACTAGATCGTTTTTCGTCGCTAAACAAAATTGTTCGAATTGTTGCATACTGTTTACGCGTAAAAAAGGTTAAAAAACCGGAACAACAAACCACAACAGGTCTGAACGCGGATGAACTACATCACGCCCTTTCTGCTCTTATCTTTTCTGTACAACAATCCGTGTACCAGGACGAAATCGCGCTACTTACGAAACACTTGCCCTGCTCCAAACCACTTCGTAAATTGGACCTATTTATTGATCGTGCTGGATTTCTCAGAGTGGGCGGTCGTCTTCAGAATGCCGATCTTCCATATGAGCAGAAACATCCGCTCCTCCTACCGTCACATCATCGATTGACAGATCTGATCATTGACCAACACCATTGCAAATTGAAACACCCCGGTCCATCTGCTCTCCAAACTCACTTACAACGAACATTTTGGATCCAGTCATCCCGGCAAGTAATCCGTTCACGTTTGCGTCATTGTCTTGCATGTTTCCGTACGAGGCCACAATCCATTCAACCAAAAATGGCTGCGCTTCCGAAGTACCGCGTCCAACAAATTAAACCCTTCTCCATTACTGGTGTAGATTACGCTGGACCAATCACGTTAAAGAGTCATGTAGGACGTAAGTCAAGTTCAAAGTTGGCCTATATCTGTCTGTTTGTCTGCACCAATACGAAAGCGGTTCACTTAGAATTGAGTTCTGATTTATCAACAGAAACCTTCCTATTGGCTTTAACGCGTTTCACATCTCGTCGCGGTCCAGTGAATGAGATTCACAGTGATAACGGTACTAACTTTGTTGGAGCATCACGCCTGTTGAACCCAATACAAACGTTGACTAACTCACAATCATTTCAAACTCGTGTACGTGCCCATCTGGCCACCTCCAGCATAAAGTGGCATTTCAACCCTCCTTCGGCTCCTCATTTTGGGGGATTGTGGGAAGCCGGGGTGAAATCCACTAAGTCGCTTATTCTTCGCTCTATTGGACTCCATAAGTTGACGGCTGAAGAGTTTATGACACTTTTAACCCAAGTCGAAGCTACGCTAAATTCGCGGCCACTATGTGCCTTAAGCAATGACGTATCAGATTTCGACGCTCTTACACCAAGCCACTTCTTAACACTGGAACCATCTACGTCTCTTCCAGATCCCAACTTAGACAACGTACCGCTATCAAAACTGACTCGTTGGCGTCTTATATCAGATATTCATCGTCACTTCTGGTCTCGATGGAAGAATGAATATCTCACCACACTTCAGGTTCGATCAAAATGGTGCTCTGACGGGAAGCAGTTAGCTGTTGGTGATCTCGTTCTTATTCGAGAAACCACGCATCCACTACAATGGTCAATAGGAAGAATCCGTCAACTCCATCCAGGCTCAGATGGAGTAACCCGGGTTGCAACAGTGGATACTGCCACCGGATCTTTTGTTCGCCCAGCTGTTAAATTGTGCCCCTTTCCATCTTCTTGAAGATACCTTCAAAGTGGGCGGTGATGTTTGCGCTGTGTGCAATAAAGCCACGCATAACATATTATTATTGTTATTATTATTATTCTTCTTCTTATTATTATTATTATTATTATTATAATTGTTATCGCTGTGTGCAAATAAGGCCGCGGCGCAATAGATTATTATTGTCATGATTCTTATTATTATTACTATTATTATTATTCTAATTAATTAATTGCATGATTCTCATTAAAATAATATTCTGTATAATGTTATTAGTATTATCATTTTGATGCATGTTAATTATTATATAAATTTTATTATATTCGTACGTTCATCGGCGATTGCACTATGGGGGTTTCGTGCTTTCTGTCACAGAACACGAGACCGGCCCGGTGTAATCACTGATTCACCAGGTCCGGTCTCGTAGGTTCTGTCACAGAACACGGGACCGATCCGGTGTAATCGCCGATAAACCAGGTATAAAAGGCCCAACGACACGACCATGCTATTCATTCCTTGTCTTTCCGAACTCGTAGCAAGACCCACCCGGGCAGACTTGCGCGATTAGGAAAGACAAACTCCCCCCACCTTGTCGGACGGCTTGTGGCTCGGTCAATGTTACAATAGTCGGAGTTATTCTGGCATTGTTCCGATCAGTCCACCTTCCCTATGGTGCAATAGTCAGAGTAATTCCGGCATTGCATCGGTCGACACCCCGTTCGATAAGGCTCCCTCTCCCGTCGTTTCGTTAGTGCGCCCCCGTCATCTCGTTTGTGCGCCCCTCCGTCGTGTCGTTAGTGCGTCCTCTGCCAGATATGTAGTATAAGTGTATCTGATTTAAACATGTTCATGACAATATACAAAAAACATTTTTACCAATAACAAGTGTTGTTTTTCGTACATAATGACCGTTGTCGTTAAAATATTATTTTATGGCTAACATAATATATTATTTATTTGTTTTGACCTTGCAATCATTGGTCACTTATTCACTACAAATTAGTAGGCACCTACTAATAAAAATAGTAAATTAATAACTGTAGTATAGTAATTTAAATTTATGATATACATTGATACATTATAAAACTATCTATGTAGTTATTTTGTTATTATAATAGTCTTCGACATCAAAGTATTAGATATTAAAAATAATAAAGTTGTGCTTTTTTTTCGATTTGTGAAAACTATAAAATATAATTATGAGTTAGGAGTTATATCAAATAATTAATTTGTAATTTTTCTCTCTTTTATTAAAAAAAAGTAAAAATAATAAATTATCTATCAGTTGAAGTATAAAACCATAAAAAAATAATTTTAAAAATATTTATACCACTTTATTTATAAATAATGATATACTTTGGATTTAATCGCATTCTTCTTAAAATTAAAAATTGTGCTTTAAAATAATTAGTATTTTAATTTGGCAACTGATACGGAATAGTTATAGATAATATTATATAAATGAATAGAACATGGACCAATGGATAATATTATATATAACTACACTATACTAGTATGATTATTTAGAATCATCACTTGTATACTTTTTAAACCATAGTGCAATGTTTATTGAACTATCCATGTTTGCAGCAACAGTGCTTAATGGATGGCAGTCATTGTACATCAACAATCTGTAATAAAAATATATAATAATTTAAACTATTGTAAATAACTGATTAGTAAAGTAAATTTACCTAGCTGTAACACCATGTTTCTTAAGAAGATGGTAATATGCAAGACCTTGAGACGGAGGAACACGTAAATCTTTTTCACCGAGCAATAAAAGTGTAGGAGCTTGAACTTTATGAACGTTTTTGCACGGCGAACAATCTGCTAATTTCATAAGAACATCTTTGGAATTTGCCAAGCTATCTACTTCAGAGTAATTATAACCACCTTCTACAATATCCCTGCAAATCAGTAATAATAAGTAATAAATTACTTTATTTTTTAAAAGTTTAAATTGTGTAGCAGACGAATTTCTACAAGTTCTTGCTGATGAAAATTATTCTTACCAATCTGGTATATCAGAAGTAACAAAAAGCGATAGTAAATCGGTACAAGGATTTCTAGTGGATACAGCTTTAAATGTATTCTAAAATAAAACAAATAACATGAAACAAAAAACGTCTGCTATAAATATAACATACCAATCAGGAATATCAGTTGTCCCAAACATTGAAATCAAATCAGTAACTGGATTCAGAGCACACACTGCTTTAAACTCAGACTGCAATTATATTTTTAAAATTTTTAATTATTACTAAAAGAATTCTTCTTTGCACAACCGAACAGAAAACATCAAAATAAATATTTATTGTTTCATTAGTGTAATATATAAAATATAAATATACAATTCTTTATTAACCCTTTCACTGCTATGAACGCAAATATGCACCTTATAATTTAAAATGTTCACAATAAATGTTTTAATTAATGTTATAACATGAACATATGGTAAATGATTAGACAAAGCCAAAGAAACACTGAAAAAATAACTATGGTGTACTAAAAAAAATTACTTAATAATTTATTCAAAAAAACTTTATTCCGGCACAATGCATTATTCTTGAATAAATTAATTCAACATTGAAAGGGTTAAGCGCAAAAATAAGTACTCACTGGATACTGCCCACTCAATTGTGTAACCAAAAAACCGCCATGTGAACCACCATATAACACCAATTTCCTATTGGACCACATAGGATTAGATTGAACTGCGTTGTAAACATCTTTGACATCAGCATCACCGATTTTACCAAGTAATGATTCAACATAATCTTTACCTAGGCCTGTCGATCCTCTGTAATTGATAAATAACACAGCAAAACCTAATAATAACACATCATTATATCAACAATAAATAACAACTGTGATTAAGATATCTGAAAATATTATTATAATTTATAAGTTGACATTACCTATTTGAACAAAGAATGCAGCATCAGCTATAAAAGAGTCTAAAGACGAAGCATGAGGGCCACCATGAGGCCATATAATTAAAGGACAGTTACTATTTTTTGGTCCATAGAAAATTGTAGTAGGTTTACCTATAAATTAAATCAAATATTTATTGCTGATCTCAGTGATTAATTTAGTTATTTGGATCTTACCGTAAAGAGTATAACCATGCTCAACAACAAAGTTATCACTATTAGGAAGACAGTGAGATGGCGAAATTTCGTGAATGGAAATATTGGTAAAATCATATGCTTCCAACGTTGAAAGCATTTTTATGGCAAATAATTGCCCAGGCTTATTAAGCGATGCTTTATAACAAACTAAAACATCATTACAAACATCTAAGACACTAACACATTCATGAAATGGTTTGGTGATTGGAAGATAATGGATATCTTTAGATTCTGAAAAATAATAATTAGGGTTTCAAAAATATATTGTTTAACATAAAACTTGTTTATCATTTAATAAAGTAGTACAACTATTACCAGTATCAATAGCAAATGTATGTATCGAACCACCTTGAGGAGTGCTTAACACAATAGTTTTGTCATCATTCAGCCAACTTCTACTTGGTATCGCTTGATTATACAGGCCATAGAATGGTAATTGTTCATGGTTGACTTGAAGTATTTTATTGTCAAAATCAACAACTGTAGTAATCTAAATTTATAATAAACAATTGTATTAATTTACAATGTTAAGCGTAATTTTCATAGATACAGGAAAATAAATAAAATGTAATTAAAATAAATAACCTCTTTTGTAGACCAATTACAAGACATCAATTTAAAGCATGAATGATGTGGTCCACCTGCTAAGCGTTCTAACCACACAAGCTTTGTGCCATTCAAATTGAATCTAGGAGTTTTCACAGACAATTGTTCTGAATTGGAACTCAATACATCTAAAATAATATAAATTAATAAGTATAACTATGATAATTTCAATTTTAGTTATGAAATGTGAATTTATACTTCCCTACCAACAATTACTTGTATTATTAATTATTAATTCATAATATTCAATTGTTTTCTATGAACTATAAGAACTTACTGGTATTTACTAATCAATTAAACAGAATAACTTTTAATATAATGTAATTTGTTATTTAGTTACTTGACCTAATATATGTCAACCAATAATATAAATTATATATTTGTTACTACAGAACTTATTTTTTAGTTTTAATATAACTAATGCAATCTTCCAAAAGTATTATTAAGAATATAATTGTTGGCTCACAATTTATAAACTGAAAACGTTATTAAGAAGATGATGATTTGATTCATTGGTATAGTATAAGTATATAACTACAGATTTAGATACGTATTTTCTTTTAATATAAATAATAATATAAACTTACTATATTGGCCACTTAATGTGAGAGAAAATACATGGCTAGGACGATTAGTACAGTAAATTAGACCCAATTTACGAGGTGTTATTGTATATCCAATTGCCACGACTCCTTTTCCATCAGGTGTCCATGTTGCAGTTGCAGGATTAACATCATTTGGAATATTTGAAAGAACTTCTATAGTATCTGTTTTAATATCACATACCACCAAAACTGGAGTAATCTTTCCTACTAACTGTTCACCCCAATCTTGGCTCCAATCATATTCTTTACCCTACATATTCATTATTATAATTAAGTATAAATATCTCACAATATAATTGTAAAAATGATTAGTAGGCATACCGGCACAGTGTCACTATTATCTACACCATCTTTATCAGCCGATGCTTTTGGTTTTTGTTTATAAAATGGTTCTGACTTTGGGACTTTTTTCTCAGCAATGTAAACAATTTTTGTTTCATCAGGAGACCACTCCAAAGTTCCAAATTCAGCTATAAAAAAATCATAAAAATGTACAACACACTAAATTAAATTTATAATAATAAATTATATAAATCCAATAAATGTATAATTTTTAATATTAACCATCAGCATAAATTTTTCCGTGTACATCTAAAGCGCTCAAGTCATAATTTTTCACCAGAGAACAATCAGCCCATACTTCTAAGTACTGTTTGATTTCCTTTCCAGTTTCAATTTCTCTAACCACACAAAAATACTTGGTTGATTTTGAGTGAGCGCTTATCAACCTAAATGCATATAATTTATTTTTAATTTAGTTGGTTTGTCGTGTATAATGTCATTAGGATTTATGTCTAATTGATTATACTCGTTTGTTATATCAGTTGGTGGTGACGTTAAAGTATATGTCTTATAATCTGAAAAGACAGTTTGCCGGAACGTGGTTTTAGCTTGCCTCTCCAATACCCTTTGAACCCAAACAGAATGAACGTTTAGAGAAGCTTTTGAGCAATTGAGTATTCTAGCAGATATTAATGCCGGATATTGAGTAGCTATACGATAAGCTGCTACAATTTTATCTAACTGCAATGTTACAAAATTAACAATGATATAATGTAAATTGACTTTTAATAATGTTTTAATTTCTTACTTGAGACATTTTTCAAAATAGTAGGTACTTAAATATTTGTTTCTATCTATAAAGTCGTAGTATTTGAATAATCCGCTTAACAATAAAAGAATCCAAATAAATTGTTAACTACATAAACTTTAAAGCCTAAAGGTACAACTTTGTCCGCCTTTTAAGTTTTAACTTACAAGTATTAGTAGTTGTAGTTGTAGTATTACGAAATACAAATTTCAAAGTCACTAAGATTAGAATTTGTTGATAAGCATAAGATAGTAAGTTACAGGATGAGTAGTGATAAAGACGTGACTTGTTTATGTCATTGACTGATCTTAGTACACAATTTATAATAATTATATTATAGTCCATTGACCCATTATTATTTAAAAGAAAACACAAAAAATAGGGAATTTAAAAAAATAATAGTTTTCAACAACATCGATTTTGTTTTTTTTTTTATTATAATAACTGTAGACTTGATATTTTCACCAAATATTCATATTATGAACGCATTTAATAGAAAAGTATAATTTTAAAAAAAATTGGCTTTTTTGAAATATTCAAAGATATTTGAAATGTTCGACTTTTTTACGAATTCTATATGATGACGAATTCTATTTGTGAGTGAGAAAACCTTGAAACAAAGTGCTTCTTACAGTAAATAAAATAAATCAAAAATACATATTATAAACATTTTTTAATAATTATCATTCGACGTTCAAGTGTTTACAACGCATTCGTCAAATTCACGATATTTTGCAAAATATTTTGAAGTATAAAATTCATAAAACATTTGATTTTATCACGTAACTACGTAAGGCTTGAGATTTGATACAAGATTTCTCATAACTTTATTTACTAGAAATTATAAAAAAAAAATTGAGGTATTATAATAATTTTTACGCCCGAATTCACGTGAAGTTCAAATTTTGAAGATATTATAAATAGGTACCTACCTGTATAACGAAGAATAAAGATTTTAACTAGGTATTCTGTTGCAATTCAAAAATATTAGGTATTCATGAGCACTTGAAGTTTTAACGTGTGTAATACGAACTTTTTCAAAATACTTAGATTAATTTTAAGCTATTGCTTATTTATTCACGAACACAAAAGTTAACAACAATAATTTATTCCTAATATGTTATTAATATATTATTATATTATAGTATTGTAAATTGTAATAATAAATAATATAATAAATACTATGTATTCGGCAAAAATTATTTCAACCTATTACCTACCTACCGTATTACTAACAGGACAATTATTAGCAATATAAATATAGGTACCTAACTACAATAAAATGTACTTACTTAGGCAGTAATATCATTGATTTTAGAATATACCCTCAATTTTAGAGTCTAAAATCAATGGTTACATAGCTCAGAGTCGTTTTTCGTACTTATGCAATGATTTATCATTAAAATCATTAAATACAAATTTAACACATAATATGTAATCATAATATAATAATAGTGAGTAGTGACCAACTCAATGCCAAGGTACGCTCAACACCTATTGTACAACAGACTAAGGTTAGGTTATATACTTGCCTACACTTTGTTTGATTTTTGCAAACTCTAAATTTTGTTTATGAATTTATTAAGTTTGCATTTTAACGTATGTATACCTACTATTAGGAGTCGACTATTACAAAAAAAAATAATAAGATACCTAACTATTACATTTTTACTAAGTTGAGATGAATATTACAAATGTAGGTAACTAACCTGGGTAATAATAAATTAGGAAATATGAGCCGAAGTAACCAGAATAGAGCATAAATTAAGATTAATCGACTGAGTATAATATGTAAAATAATCACAACCTGAATACTGAATATACTATATAGTTACCTACGAAATATTACCTCATATAAATATTATATTATACAAAATATTTTATAGAAATAGTATATATTTAATATTATTATAAATTATACATTATTGTTGTTTGAAGCAAAGGGTATATTTTACAGTAGACCCCCATTCACCAGTCACCACCACTGCAGGGCACTGAAATTATATAAACTTACTCATATAGGACCATAGCAACGAATAGTAACAACAAATATTTTATTACCTTTAACTAGAAGCAAATAGGTACAGCAATAATCTATCTATTCGTTTAGTAATTACATTAAATATTTAAATATAATTATAATAATATAAGTGTATTAATATGTCATACAGGGATTTATTTAGTAAGTAATTGAATTGTTTATTATAATATTGATAACGACATAAATTTATACATATACCTACTTTTCTAAAACGCGAATGCTTGCAATACACTTTTACAGAATTCACAGAAGTCATGCGATCATTAGGATATCATCAACAAATATCTATGGATAGCTTTCATAGTCCAAATTTTAGTTTAGTATCTGAAATTTTGTTTTGGTTAGCTCTACGTTTTGAACCCGATACTAATTTACCACAAGAAATTGAAACATCTGAACAACGAGTTTATTTCATTCGCTCGATTGTAGAATTTTTTGTAAATATAAGTTTAATTCTAAACATTATTAAGACTATGTCCAAAAAAATTAAATGTCATTTTTATAGGTTCTTAAGACCAATATCAAGTTAAATGTAAAGAAACTGTATCAAGCGGATCGAAATGCAGTAGGTGAACTATTAAAAATAACGGAATTACTTAACGAAGCATTAAATACAAAACAAACTTATCAGGATGAAGGTTTCACCAAATTGGAAACTAACTTAACTTACAAAGTATTCTATTTCAAATCTAATTTTTAATGGAAATTTGTACGATTGATTAAGTTAATCATTAATATTATGTCAGGCCAATGAGCTAAAAACAACAAGAGAATTGGCATCGAAAATTACTCAAAAAGGTGCTGCTTTATTTCGTTCTTTAGAAGAAGAAAGCGAACTACGGCCAATTAGAGATAGTCGAGTTAATGCTGCATTGGATATTAATGAAGTTGAACAAAGCCTTAAGACACTAATTCAGAAAACAAAAAAAGAAACTGAACACACTAGAGATTTAATAAAAAATATTTCAGCAACCGAAACCAACTTGGATGCAAAAATTGCAAAACGGCGAGAAGATTTAGAAAGAAATTCAAAGAGACTTCAAACTTTGAAACAAGTGAGGTAAATATTTAGGAATAATGTGTATCATTTATAAATATTCTTTAAGTTTAATTATTGTTTAAAATTGATTTGTAGATTAAAAAATTATATGTAGCGGTACGCCAGTGCCTATAGACAAAAAATATACCTACACTATATGTATAAGGAAAGATGGATGTACTAAATTAGTTTTAAAAAAACATTTTTTTTGTCTATATTCACGATAATAGTATTCAAAATAATGATTTGATTTTGAACTTCAAAGTTGGTTTTTTTGTAAAAAATTGGATCCATTTGGTACTTTTGAAAGGTCTAAATGAAAAATTCAGTGTTTTTCGAAAAATAAAATGAACGGGAATTTGTACGCAATTTCAAATTTGGAAGAAATTTTTTTTTTTTTTTTGAAGTAACTCAAAAAACTAGAATTTAGATGCTTGAAAATTTCATCAAAAGTTTTTATTAGCATTTTCTATGCATGATAAAGTTATTAAACAATTTCTAGTTTTTTTTTCTACAGTTGTCAATAAAAAAACTTAAACTGGACCAAAAAGTTTTAAAATTTTATACAAAAGTTGTTACTAGTTTTATTTTAGTAATTTAAAAACATTATAGATATATTGGGACTTTTTTTTTATAAGCATTCAAAGTTTAAATTAGACAAAATCACGAACATTTGCGAATAATTTTGTAGTAAAAAATTTATAAAATTATAAATTTTTATGGCTAAGGATTGAAAATATAAATCAAGGTTTCTAATAAATAGTCCATGATGTAACCAAAAAATATAATAAATAGGTATGTTACAGTTATAAACAGTTTTTTGTGTAGACATAAAAGTTAAAATTTAGACAAAATTAGATATCTAAACGAAGAATACCTAACGGTTTTAGTAATTTTGTTGTAATTTAAAAATATTATTCATGGGTACATACTTACCTAAAACTTTTCAAATATATTATTATTGAATATTTTTATACACACAATGACATTTTTAAATGTAATGTTTTCGGCAAAATGAATATTTAATTCTTTCTTGCTTCTCTGTTCTCTTCCGCTCAAAACAGTTTTTGCTACGTAGGTATTACATACATTATTGAAAGACGGAGACAGCATGTGCGGGTGTAGCGTCTTCTTAACCTACCTACTGTATTGCTATAATAGTAAAATAAATTACTTTAATAATAGCAATAATATTACAAAATATACTTAGCACCTATTGGCTATTACCTAATATTACTAATTAATAATATAGGCTAACTAGGTACACTCAACACCTACTGGTTACCTACTTTCTTCCTTTTTAAATATTTTGTCTTAACTTTAAAGGCCAGCATTCTTAGAGGAATTTGAAGACTTAGAATCTGAACTAAAAAATTTATATCATGAATATATTACAAGACAAAGATGTATAAGTTACTTAGAGCATCAACAGGAACAGGTCGCTCAGGCAGAACTAATACACATACAAGAACAACAAGTAAATTATATTTAATGGTATGAGTTTAAAATATGAGTTAATGTTTTTTATTAACATAAGGAAATGGCGAAAAAAATTATTGAAAATAATAAACAAGATGATGATTTAAAACTATTGGAAGAAGTTAATAATGAACCGTATAACAATCAATTTTTAGAAAATACTCCAGACATTAGTATTAAAGGAAGAGGTAAGTAGAATAAAATATTATACTCAATATTGGTTACCTAAATTATGTATAGCTTACCAACTCTATACATAAGTAATAACATTTAATAGTACTTGTTACCAAAGTTAAATTAAGTTACGAAATATAACCTTCTTTTATTTATGAAATTAAAATTAAGAATGTTCATGATAAAATGTTTTTCAAATTTTTAATGTTTTCAGCAATTTTCATAAATATAATATTTAGATTAATAAAATATTTATTATTGTTTATTGATATTTTTTTATTTACACTTTTTAGTTAGTAGTGCAGCTACAAGTAGAAACCGTGGTATGTTTGGACGCTTATCGGACAGTGAAACAGATTCTGATTTAATGTTGGACGATGAAGAAGATTCCAATATAATGGAATCCGATGGAGAACTATCAACTTCTAGAGCTGAAAAACTAGGAAGTATTCATAGTGATAGTGTCGATAGTGACAACTAAAACGATTGATAATTTAAAAAAATATCATATTTTACTATTATAGTAGCCAGTAGGTATTGTTAAATTTAAAAAGTTGTAATACATTTGCATTTAAATATTGTTTACAATCTACACAACTACACCACCATCTTCTAATACATGGATTTTAATCTTATCCATATGTTTAACAGACGATCCCTTAACCAAAGTACTTGACATATATTATATATGCAATAAATTAATAGAATAATTATATTGTCTTACTGCTACAATTATTTGACAATACTGATATAGTCTGATAAAGTACCTAGGTAATAAAGTGTATTACCTATTGCAAAAAATCTTAGATAAATATTAAATACTTTTCCTTCCATTATATAAGGCAGTTAGAGATCCATAATCTGGTAATTGCCTTTTAGGCTTTTATGTACACAACAAATTGCTTAATTATTTTAGGGTCATCATTTTTATAATTATAATTTTAAAAAAATATGAAAAACAATTTCGATTAAATTCCAATAAAAACCTCTAAAAATTGTATAAGTATTAGATAGTGATTTTTTTATTTGCAATGATATTTTTAGAGTAAATGTTTTCCTGTTATAATATCTGGTAAAGGTGTTGTTGTGGAGGTTCATAATGTTCATAATGTTACATGGTGTAAGTATAGCCAAGATTATGAAATGGGGTGGGAGGGGAGTTTAAGTATAAATTAAACCAAGTTTTTGACAATTTTCATATATTTGGGGGAAAAATGTCAATGATGAGGGTAGGTACGCCACTGGAGGGTGTATACCAGCTATATGACATGGTGTTCATGCTTATAGGTCATAGCTAATAACTGCTCGTTACATAAAAACTGTTGTTTATAATAATTATACATTTCAGTTTTAATAACTCAATTCATAACAGTAAAAAATATATTATTTAGTATTTTTTTTTTTTGTTTTCAGATTTACACTTTATGTAGAACGCACATACCTATAAACATAATGATTTTAGGATAGCAGGTTAAAACAATTAAAACAATTCTATCCATTAAAAATAAGACAAGTGTCATGTTTAAAATTTGTCATGACAAGGGGTAATTTTGTTAAAAAAGTAACAATCCCGTTTTGAACGGGGACATAATATAATCACTCTAAATCACGTATCAATGCAAAATTTTTTGATCGTGGGGAATATGACAGCAAGTTTTCACTCTAAGTTAATAAATGTTGGACGTCCATCAAAGTCAATAAATCAATGTATCTGGACTATATGACATTTAAAAAGAAAAAATATCATGTAATTATGTCCTAAAAAACCTCAAAATATTCAATTAAAAACTGGTAAAATAATATACTATAAATATGATTAAACCTGAAAATACCGGTTTCCACGCACGAATACAAGGGAAGGGGAGATTAGGGGTTCAACCACCTTCTGGAAATTTTAGGAAATAAGTTTTATTATTTATTAGGTTAGATTATATAAGTACAAAAATGTATAGCCAAAACCCTCCCCCAAAATATTTTTTTTTTGTATACGCGCCTGCTGGTATTCTATTATATGAGTATAATATATTATAGTGTATGAGTGTTTAATAAGTGCAATACATGTATTTACTCACAACTATTTCATACTTAATAAGAAATAGTTTATTTAGTTGATTGATTTTTCAAAATCACTATTTAAATACTTGATAAACCATAGTGCTGCATTTATCAAACTATCCATATCAGCGGCAACAGTGCTTAATGGATGGCAATCATTGTACATCAACACTCTGAAATAAAAATAGGTACCTATTTAATAATTTAAACTATAGTAATAACTGATTGGTAAAGTAAATTTACCTAGATGCAACACCATGTTTCTTAAGAAGATGGTAATATGCAAGACCTTGAGACGGATGAACACGTACATCTTTTTCACCGAGTAATAAAAGTGTAGGAGCTTGAACTTTATGAACGTTTTTGCACGGCGAACAATCTGCTAATTTCATAAGAACATCTTTGGAATTTGCCAAGTTATGTACGTCAGAGAAATTGTAACCAGCTTCTGTAATGGTCCTACAAATAAGTAAAAATAAGTAATTGTTTATTTCAATTAAAAATTTTAAGTGCCACTAAACTATATTAATTTATACACTTTTAAATTTAAATCTAAAATAAAACAGCTTACATGAAATAGTCTGCTATAAATACAACAATACAAGTATATAACATACCAGTCAGGAATATCAGTTGACCCAAACATAGAAATCAAATCAGTAACAGGATTCAGAGCACACACTGCTTTAAATGCTGACTGCAATAAAATTATTCAATGAATTAAAATATAACTGAAAAAGGTTTGATATGCATGCATAAATTTTTATTTGTGTGCATTAACATATAGTAAAGTTGGTAGTGAACTAAATAGTACTTACTGGATACTGTCCACTTAAATGGGTAACTAAAAACCCACCATGTGAACCACCAAATAATACCAATTTTCTATTGGACCACAATGAATTAGACTGAAGTGCATTATAGATATCTTTGACGTCAAAATCACCTATTTTACCAATTAATGATTCAACATAATCTTTACCTAGGCCTGTTGATCCTCTAAAATTGATAAATAACACAGCAAAACCTAGTAAAAGGCCAATAATAAGTAATAACTAAAATCAATCGAAAATATAAAAACATATAGGTACAAAATATTATTATAATTGGTCATTACCTATCTGAACAAAGAATGCAATATCTGCTCTAAAAAAGTCTAAAGATGATAAATGTGGGCCTCCATGAGGCCATATAATCAAAGGACTATCATTATTTTTAGGTCCATAGAAAATTGAAGTAGGTTTATCTATAAATTAAATTAAATATTTATTACAGATCTTAGTAATTAATTTAGTAATTTGGACCTTACTGTAAAGAGTATAACCATGCTCAACAACAAAGTTGTCACTATTAGGAAGACAATGAGATGGCGAAATTTCGTTAATGGAAATATTGGTAAAATCATATACTTCTAAAGTAGAAAGAATTTTGATAGCAAGCAATTGCCCAGGTTTATTAAGCGATGACTTATAACAGACCACAACATTGTTGCAAACATCTATTACACTAACACTTTCATGAAATGGTTTGGTGATTGGAAGATAATGGATATCTTTAGATTCTGAAAAAAAACAATAATTAGGGTTAAAAAATATAAAACATAGAACTTATGTATAAACTAATAAAGTAGTACAACTATTACCAGTATCAATAGCAAATGTATGTATCGAACCACCTTGAGGAGTGCTTAACACAATAGTTTTGTCATCATTCAGCCAACTTCTACTTGGTATTGCCAGATCATATAGGCCATAGAATGGTAATTGTCCATTATAATCAATAGTATTGTGAAGTATTTGATTGTCAAAATCAACGACCGTGGTAATCTAAAGTAATAATAAGTTATTGTATTAATTTTTAACGTTATCCATAATTTTCATAGTACTAAGAAATAAAATAACCTCTTTTGTAGACCAATTACAAGACATCAATTTAAAGCATGAACTATGTGGTCCACCTGCTAAGCGTTCTAACCACACAAGCTTTGTGCCATTCAAATTAAATCTAGGATATCTCACACACAATTGTTCTGAATTGGAACTCAACACATCTGTTTAATAAAATAAAAACTATATAAGATAAAATTATTAGTAAAGTATATATATTAACTTATGTAAGCTGGTTTCTAATACTTATTAATTTAAAATGATAAGCAATAGCATTTATGTTACCTAAACAAGCACTAGCTATTACTTAAAATTACTACATTCTCAAAACTTTTAGAACCATAAAATAAAAAATAGAAAATTAATCATTAATTATAAGCTTATAACCATTAATTTAATTAATTAAATTTTAAATTATTTTCTACTAACAATCAGAAATTACAGACACTTCCTTAACACTTAAACAAAAATTCAAAATAACAATTTAAATATAAAATAACTCTGTAAACCTTTATTAACCATAATATTATAATAAGTAATAATTGATATCTCTATTCGTTTATTCTACTAATTAGATGTTTGGCTCACAAAATATTTAATTTAAAATAAAAATGCATTCATTGGTCTTATAAAACTAGCGAACTAAATAGGTAACCAAAAAAAATGCAAAATAATAGGTAGGCAATATTTTAATTAAAAAATAATAATTCATACAAAACATAATATATGGTAGTATACTAACCATATTGGCCATCTAATGTGAGAGAAAATACAATGCTAGGACTATTGGCACAGTAAATTAAACCCAATTTACGAAATGTGACTGTATGTCCAATTGCCACGACTCCTTTTCCATCAGGTGTCCATGTTGCAGTTGCAGGATTAACATCATTTGGAATATTTGAAAGAACTTCTATAGTATCTGTTTTAATATCACATACCACCAAAACTGGAGTAATCTTTCCTACTAACTGTTCACCCCAATCTTGGCTCCAATCATATTCTTTACCCTACATATTCATTATTATAATAATGTATAAATATCTCACATAATTGTAAAAATGATTAGTAGGCATACCGGCACAGTGTCACTATTATCTACACCATCTTTATCAGCCGATGCTTTTGGTTTTTGTTTATAAAATGGTTCTGACTTTGGGACTTTTTTCTCAGCAATGTAAACAATTTTTGTTTCATCAGGAGACCACTCCAAAGTTCCAAATTCAGCTATAAAATAATCATAAAAATGTACAACACATTAAATTATATAAATTATATAAATCCAATAAATGTATAATTTTTAATATTAACCATCAGCATAAATTTTTCCGTGTACATCTAAAGCGCTCAAGTCATAATTTTTCACCAATGAACAATCGGACCATACTTCTAAGTACTGTTTGATTTCCTTTCCAGATTCCAATTCTCTGACCACACAAAAATACTTATTTGATTTTGAGTGTGCGTTTATCAACCTAAATGAATATTATTTATTTTATTTTTTATTTACCTGGTAGGCTTGTCATATAGGTACTCATGAATAATGTCACAATGAATTATATGTAATTATACTCATTTGTTATATCAGTTGGCGGTGACGTTAAGGTATAAGTCTTATAATCTGAAAAGACAGTTTGCCGGAACCTGATCGCTGCTTGTCTTTCCAAAACTTTTTGTATCCAAACAGAATGAACACTAACAGAATCTTTTGAGCAATTAAGTATTTTAGCAGATATCAATTCGGGATATTGTGCGGTCACGCGATATGCTGCCACAATTTTATCTAACTGGAATGTCACACAATTAATAATGATGTTACATAAATCATAAACGTACGTTTCTGTATATTATTTATTCTTACTTGATCCATTTAAAAAAAAAGTTAGGTATACTATTCCAATAACTCTATTCAAAGTCGTGCTTTTTGGTTTGGATAGGTACCTATGTAGGTAATTCACCGAACAGTAAATGAATTCAAATGTACTGTTCTACTACGTACAGTGTACCTACTACTTATATATAGTTGGTTTGGCCTCTGAACTTCCTTAGTCCAATCATTTTGATCTATAGATTTCGTATTAATTATTCCTATGTACGGTGTACCTACAATCTAATCAAACTTCAATGATGAAGGCAGTAGTAGAGTAGTGGATTTCCGCATATTACAAACCATCACGGACCAAGACCGTGAGTCTGAGAACAGATTAAATTCGTAGTATTATTCTAGAGTCCGTCTAAGGTGTCATAATATTATCTATTATTGCTATGAGACGGCTATAAAAATGGCAAAATTATAATATATTTATACTGTTGTTTACATTAAAAAGGATGCCACACGCCCACACCAGCATGTGTATTGTATCCTTCTGTATAAGTGTACAATATCAATTAATATTTGCGTTCAGTAGAACCAATTTTGATTTTTGTGTTGTTAGCTTTGAATTTTGATAGTAGACTGACTTTAGACTTAGTTGGAAGTAACTGCACGTAAGCTCTCCACTGGACGATGGACAGTTGTAACTTGTAAGTGTCGAATACTCGAGTACATATCGTCATTGGGTTTTCCATACATAGTAAAATGTTCAAACTATTTTTACTCTTTTTGAGCTATTTATAGCTGTGAGACATTTTTGAAATATTGTAAATTATTTCATAGGTAACTAACATTAAAAATTTTAATAGAAGGTTCTCTACAAGTTTAACTACCTCTATTGATAAGAAAAAGTTCACCAAAAAAAATACGCGCTATTTAAAGCCATGCGATATTTTCGATTTTTATTAATTTTTTTAACAATTTATTAAATTTGATTATTTATACAACTTTACAAGTATTCTAAGCTGACACAACGTCTCCGGTCAGAATCATTTTTCGTATACCTATAATAATTTATCATTGAATTCAAACATAACACGTCATCCATTACAATGACATGCTTAAAAACTTCACTACAGCACAGCGGTACCTACTTGACCACTCAACACCAGACTTTAATTATAAATTCAGCTTTCTTGCTAAATCGCTTTCAAATATTCAATTTATTTTTTAAGATTATAAATAATTTGTACCCTAATAAGTCTATAAGTAATTGTTTATTATTTAATAATTTAATATAAACTGATTTATATAAATAAAACGTAGGTATATTACAGTAATATACGGTGGCACGTAATGATGCCAGGGCCCTAAACTCCAGTCCCTGAAGTCAATAACCCATCTTAAGTGCATTGATCAGAGTATTAGACAGATCCTGAGTGGCCAAGGCCATCCCCGGCGTCTAGTTATACACAATCCACTATTTTTATTAAAGAAATCTCTAATAACTACAATTTACAATTCTAGAAGTTAAAATGATTTGGTATCTTCCATTAATCGCAAGTTTATGTGGTGTATATTTAAATTAACTAATTCCCTACTACACCAAGCTCAAATTAGAAGGGGGTACGATCCTGGGGCCCATATTTATTATTATCGCTGAAATATTAATTTTTTAACGCATACAAAACCTTTTTTAAAAAATTAAATAATTATAGTAGGTAGGTAATAAAAAATGTTCTTAATTTCATACTATAGAAAAATTACTAAATGTTAATACAATAAAATTGATATTTAATAATTGATAACAATATGATGAGGTTTATAAATTGGGAGTTGTGAACTACATTGTCTACATTGAACGCATAGATGATAGTCTTTAATATTTATGACTTTATTTTATGTTTGGTACCTAATATGATACATTATACAATTATATACAGTCGAAAAAAGTAATGACAACATTTTTTTGAAGTTATATTATTTGAAACTATTTTCTGAATAATAAATCATTTAACAACCAATTTGAGTGAAGTTAATTTATAAAATCTCCCTAATTTTATTTATTTTCAAAGTTAAAACTAAGAATATTCATGATAATATTTATTTTTTTTCAATGCTATGGCCTATGAGCAATTTAAAATATTTATGTATATTTGGTGGATCAATAAAATATTTATTTAGTTTTTAGTTAGTAGTACAGTGTATCAATTTCACTTATCAGAATCAGAATACAGATTCTGATTTAATGTTGATTGATGAATATGATTCTAATCTAATGGCATGTGACAGAAAACTATCAACTTCTGGAGTTGAAGAAGTAGGGTCAAGGATAGTGATAATATAGATGATTAAAAAAATAACATATTTTATTATTGTTAAATTTAAAATATGAACTAGGCATATTTAAGTTATATTTTTTTAACAATCTGCACAACATCTTCATCTTCTAGTTCATGGTCTTTTCCAACTTTTTGAGGTACGTGTTTAACAGATGATCCCCAAACCAGAGCACTAAACATATACATAAATAATAAATTAATAGAAAAATATTTTTTAACAGAATTGCCTTACTATTTAAATTCTTTGGCGATGGTACGATGAAGTTTATTACAGAAATCTTCAATACTTTTCCTTTCATTATGTAAAACGATTGGAGATCCGTAATCTGGTAACTGTCCTTTGGGCTTTGTGTAACTAGATAATTATATACAAATAACAAATTAATAATAGTTATTGTTATATAAGTATAGTAACTTAATATGTATATTTTCTCAGTCAATATATGTATTTTTATACAAATTTAATTTCTTACGTTAGACTTATGAAAACAAATAAATGTTGTTTTTACATGTCTTAAATGGCAAGCTATATTTTTAACTGGAAATGGAATATTTACTTTTAGTTATACCCCTAATATAAGCTAAGTACACTAACACTTATTATATTACTTACATTCTAACTAATTTCAAGTATTCCCACATCTTTTCTAAGAGGTCATCAAAATTCCATTTATGGTGAGCACTTATAGGTACTGTATGAGGTATTTTATAAATAATATCCAATTCTTCTATGCTTATTTGATCTACAACCAAACAATAATAAAATAAATAGTTACTAAATCTAATATTTTTTTAGTAATTTAACTGTTGTTAATAAATTAATATTGTTAAAGAAATACAAACCAATTTTGTTAAGTATATAGATACAAGGCAAATATATGCGGTTTCCTTCAACAACATCAATAAGATCATCAGATGTGGCGTCATATCTAAGAGTAATATCAGCGTTGTGAATTCTATACTCTGATAGTATAGTTCTTACAGTATCTAAATCCAATTCACTTTGTGGTACCTATTAAACAAAAATCCAAAATTAGAAATCAAAGTAAAAACTGCTTATAAAAATGTTTATTACCATGGTTTGTAAATTTATTCCACCCTTATCCTTTCGTCGATACACTATATTTGGTGGCGATTTGTTAAGCCTTAATCCAAATCCTTCCAATTCATGTTCAATTAATTTTTTATGTTTTAATGGTTTAAGAACATCCAAAACTATGAAAATCAATGAACATGTGCGAGCCACAGCAATTACTTGTCGTCCACGACCTTTACCATCCTTAGCACCTTCAATGATACCCGGTAAATCTAAAAGCTATCAATAAATATACAACAGAAGGTTAATATTCCATCCGATATTTCTTGAGAATAAAAGGATTATGATCAAAATTATTATTAAGTTAAGGTCAATAAATTGACGTATCAAGATTTTTTAATAACAATTTAAAACCACTGGATATTAATTAAAATTTGTTGTGTTTATCAGAAAATAGTTTTAAATGTATTTGTTTGTTATTCATTAGTTATTATATACTTGAGATAAAGTCAAAAATTTTTTTTTTCCATTTCACAATAACAACCAAAGTCAATATGTGGATATTCTGAAATAAATAGATTCCTTTTTTTCTGCTCAGATAATGAATATTTTACACTCAAAATAATTTCAAATTATTAAATTACTTGGATTTTAGCCCCTTTGTATTTAATACATCCAGGAACTGTGGTCAACGTTGTAAACTCATATGCAGCAACTTCTGAATAAACACCAGCTAGATTACTCAACAATGTTGATTTACCAACAGAAGGAAAACCTGAGAAAACAAATTTAATAAAATCTTTATCATCTGTGAAATAGTAATTTAATCTTACCTACAAAACCAATTCTAGCATCTCCAGTTTTAGCTACATCAAAACCTTCCCCAGTACCTCCACCACCACCTTTAGGCGTAATGAGTTCTCGTCGAAGTTTGGCAATACGAGCTTTCAGCAACCCTAAATGTCCAGCTGTCGCTTTGTTCTTTTGAGTTCTGGCCATCTAAATTAAAGTGGTTGTTAGAATTGTTATGAAGATAAAAGAAAAAAATAGTCATACTTACCTCGGCCTCGATAGCCGAGATCCTGTCTAGTATTGTCGTCATCCTTAAGAACTATTTTAACTAAAAGTGTATTAAATATTTTCAAAAACAAATGAAATTTTAATTAATAATGTGTTAATAAACGTTTTATCCGGAATAGGAGTAATAGGACTACCCCAGACTCCAGAGTGGTGAATACTGAGCGAGCGAGTTAGAGTTATACAAGCATCAGTGTCAGACATTCAGATTCGCCTATTTCAGTCTTCAGAGTTTAGACGACCCGACAATCAGATAAATTGTACTATGCTAAAAAACGTACAATAACCTCAAAACATCATCCGTGAAAAATCATTATCTATAGTGATAATATCACAGAATTTATTCGGCGGTAATATAATATGGGTTTCTATGGGTTTATGTTTATGGGTTAACCAGGGCGTAGAATGTGGTTATCTTTTATCATCCTGGTTATCAATCATGGTTGGATCACTACGAAACGGTCTTTGTGTGCATCTGGAATAATTAAATAATTTTACTTGAATAATAACTTTTTTTAATACTCCAATGAAAATATAGAAAAAAATTGACGTTATAATTAAATTCGGCGTAATAGCATATTTTGTATTATTTAATTTGATGCAAAAATTAAACTAACAAATAAAATAAGTATGTGAGGTGGTTACCGCGGTTAGTCGTGGTATATTATGTTTGAAAACAATGGAATTGAAAATGTTTTAAACTAAATATTGATTTTACATCTATATCACAAATATTATAACATGTATAGTTATATTGTACACAACGAATCCGAATTCGTCCCTGTTGCATTCAATATTTCAATTTTCAATCGTCTGTCGTACTGAGATATGTGCAAGCCACAAGTCGATTAAAGTCATCGTCAAGTGTTAAATTACGCCGACTTGTCTAATCGTATTCCGCGTCGTGTCCGTTAGTTGTATTGTGTATACGTCTTAACCTAATCTTAAAGCTTCAAAATGGTACCAAACATTGATTTTGTTTTTTAAATTTTTGCTTTTAACAAGCATAAACATAATTTCCAAATTTTATGTTTTTACAGTCCCACACCATACTCTTGATCCAACCAGGGAGCAAACCGGAAACAAGAACATATTCCGATTACGAGTCTGTTAATGATTGCATGGAAGGTAAATAAATGTCCTTGCTTTGATGAATAAAAGTTAAATGTCTCATTGTTTTAGGGGTTTGTAAGATCTATGAAGAACATCTAAAGAAATTGAATCCAAAGTCTGTGTCTATTACATATGACATAACTCAGCTGTTTGAATTTGTTGACCATTTAGCAGATCTTTCATGCCTTGTGTATGTCAATAATATATCATTACCTATATTGCTAGTTAAGTCATTCCATTTATATGAATTATTAATTATGTTTAGGTACCAAAAAAGTACAATGACATATGCCCCTTATAACAAAGACTGGATAAAAGAAAAGATTTACGTCTTACTCAGATGCCAAGCCAATCAACGTCAATAAATAGTATGAATTTAATGGAATGTTTTATAATAATATTATTGTGAGGCTGTTTTTTTTCTTGTTGACCATTAAGTAGGTATAAATAAACCAACTATAATATAATAATGTAGGTTGACCATAAGCAGTATACAAGTTATTCATAGTGATATGACAAATATTCATGATCCTCAGAACTTCCTTTACTTAATAAAAGTTAATAGTTATAATTAAAAATAATGTTTAAATATTTAATTTAATTTTTATTATTTATGACTATTTGTATTTACTAACTTTGTTTAATGTTATACTTCAATCTCATTATAATGACAGTTATTGAATATACCAAGATATTGTTGTATGTACTATTTACCTAAATTGCTACATTTTTTTTTCTATTAAACACGAGAATACTACATAATTGTATAATTGGATTTTATTGTATAATTATTTTTTTCCCTCTTAAATCCTTGTATTTAATATTTTATAAGCACTGTTTGATACAACTAATATTATGGGAAATCAATGACATCACTAACAAGTAACAAGGCTAAAATTATGAATAAAAAATAGCATCTATGCATGTATCATGTATAAGTATGCTGAAGTTAATTGTTTAAGATACAAATTCTAAGATTACTACCTTTTTAATATATTATATATTTTCTATGATTTTTCCTACCATCTGATAATAATCATCTATAACCTTACGGCTCTAACATTAAAGTTCACTCGTTAACGTTCCATACATTTTTTAGGAATATAGGTGGGCAATTTCTTAAGTTGATTTAACATGGGCATTTGTTGTCTCTGCTTTACAAATAGCAAATTTACGCTCACGTTTAGCTTTGTATTTTAAAAATTAGAGTGAATATTATTTAATATGAAACTCTAAGTTAATGAATTTCATACTTTTAATTTTAAATATTTGTTTAGTAGTCACTTTAGATAGGTAACTTAGCTCACACTGATATACCACAATAGTTGTTTCGAGCTGCAGGTAGATTGAAATTTGTATTGGTTACAGAATCTCATGACCACACATATCCTGCATGGTGCCAGGCATGTAGCTAAGGGGTGGCCTGTAGGTGGCAAACTCACCCAAAATATTTACTGGCCACCTCATTATATTGTTTAAATACCCAAGGTTTAAATAATTGAGTAAAAAAAATTAATCCATCTTCAAACATTTCTATTATGATATTTGTTATTATTACATAATTATTTTTATCGCTGTGTTTTCACGACAGTTACAAATATGAATATAACTTGTGTAAGCTTATAATTTATTGCATTTAAAGCAATTCAATTTTCGAACAGCATAGTCTGATTGCCAGAACACAGAATAAAAATTGTTCATCGATACTCGTATTCATTGTGTTAACGTAAGACAATGCATCTATATTATGAACCTGCATTCCTATTTCATTCATTCCGCATTTTCCGGCATCATCGCTTGTTTAGCGATGGTTAGTTTGGTACCGCTATAATTATTATGCGCAGTAATATACGTAGTAGGTACCTATTTATATTCGATAAATATAAATTCAATCATTGATTTCCTATTATATAATCAACTATAAAAAATAATTCTATGATAATATATTTACCTATATACTTAATACCTATTGTACTTTTGTTACTATAATATTATATTTAAAATCGAAAGACTTAAGTATGTTTCTTCATGACTTTAAATTTGAATGAATCTGAACACCTAGAATCTAAAGTTATATTAAAAACAGTATTAACATACTTACATACTTATATATTAAAATTAAACTAAAATATTATTTTAATTATTAACAATATTTATGCATCAGGCGTTACTTAATTTAGACACTAGTTATTAGTGGTTAACTGTGTTATATGTAAACTTGTATTACAATTATAGGAAATATTTATAGTTTATATGTAGATGTAATGTTGTTATTGTAAGGTAAAATTATTTTAGTGCATTATAATATACATATAGATTTATAGAATATTATTTTAATATTTACATTTAATTATACATACTATATAATAATAATTATTGGAATAATTTAAAACTTCACGGTCTTACGGGTAGTTTTCTTTTATTCAAAAAATATATTTATAAATGTTTATTGAAGGGTATGTTGGTTTGTGCAAGACTGTTTTTATGTATAATTTTGCGATCCTACAACCAACTATTAGTGTAAACTGACTTAAGTCTACTTGAGATCGGTCAGTCTACATTTTTGATTTTTTGATTTAAAATTCTCCAAAAAATTAAATATGAAATTTTTTTAATTACTCTTTAGTAATACAATAATTTTAGGATTTTAGGGTATAATATAAAATATGTAGACTGACCGATCTCTAGTAGACTTGACGACAAATTCAAATCTGTTTTCAGAATTCTTATCGCTTCACTATATCAATCGGTACGTTTGCCAAAAAACACGTTTGAATTCATATGTTGAGCGTGTGTTAGACAAAGACAGGAAATCACGGCATCGAATCCCCTTAAGTAATTTCTATTAATTAGATCAAATGTTAATTAAATGGAGCACTCAACCACTACATTTCAATTTTGAAATATTTTTATCTGACAAGTTTTAGTTTTTCTTGAAAATATATTGTTTAAGATCCCTTGAGTACGTACGGTACGAACCTGCAGTGTTTATAAAACAATAAAAGAAATACAAAAATATAAAAATACAATTTATACAATTTATAAAACACAATATTTAATAATAATAACTTTAAAAGCTTACCAGATAAACTAGTATATAAATAAATAAAATAAAATGCATATTTCTTAGATCATTTTATAAATTAATTGAAATGTATAATGGTTTTAGAGCTGAAGTTGATTAGATGATTCTTCTTGGCGTGTAATTAACTCATAATAATACTTTTTTTTAGCTTTCAGTTCTTCATGATTACCTTGCTCAACAATTTTACCATTGTGAACTACAGCAATAGAATCAGCTAATTTAATTGTAGAAAGACGATGGGCAATAATAATGCAAGTGCGACCTTTACAAGCTTCCTTCAATACTCCTTGCATGATCTTGAAACATTAAATTGTGATAGAAATTAATGTGCTTACAAAAGCTTATTCAAGATCAACTTACTATTTCACTTTCAGTATTCAATTCTGTTATAGCCTCATCTAACAAAAGTATTTTAGGATTTCTTATTAATGCACGTGCAATGGCTACTCGTTGTTTTTGTCCTTCAGACAGCTGACTTCCTTGATCTCCAGCCAATGTATCATATCTCTAAAAATAGGAATTAAATTCAATATTTAAAAATTTGCTGTGCTTCAAAATATTGTTCATGCTTTACTTGAGCTAGAGTTGTAATAAAATTATGAATATTTGCTTTCTTAGCTGCATAAATTATTTCATCCATGGGGACCTCTCTGTTGGCTTCACCATATGCAATGTTATCTTTTATGGAACTGTTAAACAATATTGGCTCTTGAGTAACAATTCCAATATTTTTTCTTAAATGACATAAATTCATTGCTCGTATATCGTGATTATCAACTTCCTAAACAAAATGTATACTTCAATATATGGTACATACTAAACTATTTTAATATTGATAATAATTTAGTATAAATCATTTATAGTATACAAATTAAACACATACAATTACTCCTATTTCTGGATCATAAAACCGTTCAAGTAAAGATAGTATGGTGCTTTTGCCACATCCAGATTCACCAACTATTGCCAATGTCTTACCAGGTTCAACTATCAAGTTAAGGCCTCGCAATACAAGTACATTTGGTCTATAAGGATACTTGAATTTGACATCTTTAAAGTGGACTTTTCCTTTAATTGTCTGTATTGTACATTAAATGTATTAAATGTAATATTGATTTGAAATCATAATGTGATATAGTTTTACTGGTTTAGATCCTGAATTTGATAAAGGGTCGATCTCCGATTTTCTCCTAATTAGTTGAAAAATTAGAGATGCTGCAATCTTAGCTCTAGAATAATCTTGCAGATAAGCTGACGTTTGACCAACAGAGGCAGCACAAAATGCCAATGCAAAAAATACCCTAAGAAATACATTTAAATAGAGAATGCAATAATATATATTATTTGAATTATCTGTAAAGTATTACCTGTAAATATCTGTAGCTGACATATCTCCAATTTCTACAAGAAAAGCTCCATATCTAAATGAAACTGAATACATTCCATAAATAACTGCCTGAGAAACAGCATACATAATTGCATATGAAAATGCCTGTTTTTTAGCAGCTTTAAATGGATCATTCAAACTATTTTCATACTGTGATACAAACATTAACTCCTGTGCTAAACCTTGAACTGTTTTTATGCTTGAAATAGTTTCAGATTTAATCTAAAATTAATTCATAAGCTTATCATGTAAGTCAGATTTATAAAAATTAGATTATCAAAATATATTATATTATATAATTTGCATATTAATGTAATCAATCTTAGTTAAGAAAAATTATTAAGAAAAATATTGATCTTTGTTATTTAGTATACAACTTGTAATTGCTTATTTTCTCACCCTGGCAGCTTTATCCATACATTCAAGATCTTGTTTTTGGCTTTTTTGTACGGTCATTAATTGTTTATAAGCAGCACCAGCAATTATTGGTACACCAATGACTAATACTATAGCAAATTTCCAGCCAAACGTAAAAGCGATTATAAGTGCAGCTGACAGTGTTACAAATGCTGATATTACTTGAGCAACTCTTAAACTACCAGCCTATAATAAAAAAAAAACTTAGACAATTTAAAATTTTTTTGGTTTATAACTGTACTTGCAGATTTCACAAGTGGAGTTTCTCTAGCTAATCTGTTGATGATATTACTGGGTGATGAACTTTTAAAATCATACCAAAATATAGGTTGACGTAACACATTTTCAAATGCATGTACTCTCATGCGCATTATGAGCTTTTCACAAGCATGGGTAAATCCAAAGGTCTTTAAAAAAATTTTTATTAAAAACAATATTGTAATATTGTAATTTTAACTTTTTTTACCTGCATCCACCATGCTAATCCAGATAGTAGAGCCAATACGATAAACATTTTTGACCAAAAAGCTGCTTCTTGTAATAGTTCATCACCTTTAAGTGTAAATGTCTAAAAGAAATCAAAATAAACTAATAAATAATAATATAATTAAACTACTGATTTTATACTAACAGCAAAGACTTGACCATAAAAAACAGCAAACACTGGCATTATGGCACCGGTTAAAGCACAACCTATAAAACCCATCATCAACCATGGCCATTCAGGACGATTTAATTTAAGTATATCCTTAATGCAAACATTTTCAATTTCAGGCTGAAAATTAATTTATAAAACAAATGTTTATGTGTTTAATTAATTCTAATCATTTTAAAATACAAAGTTTATTATATATATAGGCAAAGCTGGGCATTAATGTGTTGAAAAGTTAAGTTACAAATAATGTATTTATAATTTATAAATTTATAAATTATAAATACAACTTTATATAAACTTCAATAGTAAATTACAATCTCTTCCAAATACATTAATTTCAAGTCTCTCAACAATAACATTACCCAGTTAAAAGTTTAAAGAAACATTGGTGCTGTGTCACTGTGATCTCTTAAAAAAATAAATCAATAACTTTTGTTAGCAGGGATTCTACCATTGAATGGTCTTTTCTATTAATTTTCTGTCAATTATTACTCTTACATGTAATATTTTTTTTTTTGTATACATGGATTATAATATTTAGCATTGATTGTAAAGATGAGTAAAAAAAAAAAAATTCTTCAGATTTTTTAGTTAATTTCTTTCTATTTAACTTGTAAGTTACAGATTCAAAGTAAAAATTTAAATTTACTTTAAATTTTCAACTTAACTTGAGTTTAAAAAAAATTAAATAACTTGCCCAACCTTGTACATTGGTAAAATAAATACATTATATGTTACCATAACATTTTGTTTATTTATACATTGATGACCCTTTTTAGAAATCATGGCAAATTCTGTGTTTCGATTAAATTCTATGTCTGAGGTTTCCCATCTAATATATTTAGAAGATGACAATTAATTATTAAAATTTTAAATCTTATGACTATGCAGTGGATACTTACTGAGAATAATCATCAGGTTGACTCTTTGGTCTTATTGAAGTAGTTTCTCTTAAACTACTTGAACGATAATCATTTGTTTCTAACTCACTATCTGTACTTTCCTACACATAAAAAACTGGTAGAATTTAATATTTTATTTTACATTTTGGAAAAAGAAACATACTTGTTCTAAATAAATGATTCGTTTTACTTTACGTGAAGATATTTTTCTAGTAACATTTACTTTACGGCCATCACTATCTTCAGTAATAAAACTATCCGTTAATACTTTCTCTGGTTCCATAAATTTTTCTAAAACTGATAACTTTTTTGTTGTGATTTCAGAACAATTACCATCAATTATAGGTTGGTCCCTAAAATAAATTAGTTTAAAATGTAAAAAAAATAATTATTGTAAACAATTTAAGTTACAATAAATGTATCATTATTTATTATGTATATACTCGATATTTTCATTGGTAACATTGGTAACAACATCATCAACTTCACCATAAGATTCAAGTTCTGGATTCTAATATGAAATTTTAGAAAATAATAAAAATATATTAGAATTAAAAAGTTAAACACATACCTACTTGTTTATTATACTCAATGATAGATACTTACTTTTAAATTAATTTGTCTATTATTAGATTGACTTGTTGATGGTGTAGCATATTTTGTATTAATATTTTTATCATTTATAATATCTTCATCAGATTCTAAAGAGTCTCCTTTAATTTCATTATTTTCCCGTTTCACTTGGGTGTTAAATAAATTTGAATATAGACCATTCTTTGACATCAAGAAGTCGTGTGTTCCAGATTCTACTATACTTCCATTCTACAAAATAAAGTTTATAGGTAGTTATATCTGAATCATAAACTGACATTAATATAAGTAATTAAATCTAATACCTGTAAAACAAAAATAACATCAACATTTCTTATTGTGGACAGTCTATGAGCAATAATAATAGTGCTCCTATCTTGTTGAGCTTTATCTAAGGCTTCTTGTATGCCTTCATTTTGTGCATCTAGTGCTGAAGTAGCTTCGTCCAATAATAATATTTTTGGATCTTTGACCAAAGCTCTTGCAATGGCAATTCTCTGTTTCTGACCACCAGAAAGATGAAAACCTTTGTCTCCAACTAATGTATCATAACCCTGCACAAGTTTTGTTTATAATATGTCCAAATTGCTCAGAAAGTAAGATTATTAGATTAATATGTACACTATTAAAATAGTTAAAACCTTGGGTAATTTTATGATGAAACTATGGGCATTTGCTGTCATTGCAGCAGCTATAATATCTTGTCGAGTACAATCTGATTGACCATATCTGATGTTTTCAGCAATAGAAACATTAAATAATACTGGTTCTTGGGATACAACTCCAATGTTTTGACGAAGCCAATGTAAATTTAAATATTTTAAATCAAAATTGTCCAATAATACCTAAATAAAATAATTTATCATTAGATATTAGTTTAGTATGATATACTTGAATGAATACAATTTTACTTACTTGGCCTTCTGTGGGATCATAGAAACGCAGTAACAAACTTCCAACTGTGCTTTTACCACCTCCACTAGAACCTACTAATGCTACAGTTTGACCTGGTTCAATTGTCAATGATAAGTCATTTAAAACCTTTAATTTACAAATTAACAATACATTTTTTTTTATACTAATGTAGAATAATATCTATGATAGTACCTATAGCTTACCGGTATAGAATATCTTGTTGGATATGCAAAGTTAACATTTTTGAATTCAATTTTTCCTTGAATTTTATTAATTTTCTTTCCTTGCGATGAATAAGGATCAATGTTAGGTTTACTATCAATAATATCAAATACATTTGATGCTGCTCCAATAGCTATGCTTACTGCATTTATAAATGGTAAAGCATTTCCCACAGAAAACGCCCCAGCCATTACACTAAAGAATACCTGGTGTACAATATTATTATAGTAAAAAATTTTAAATAAACAATTATTAAATTAGGTACCGTGAAAATGCTTCCAGGTGATGAAATTCCATCAACAATTAAATTAGATCCATACCAAAATGCTATTCCATATGCTGAATACATTATCACAAATACAGAACCCAATAATATTGAGAATACATAGTATTTTTTCATAGCTAATTTTCGACCTTCTTCTATAGCCAACTTATATCTATAACATTGGTTAGTATTTTGTAATTCTTATAAGAATATTTTATATTTAACCTACCTTTTAGATTCTTTAAGTTCTCCTCCAAATGCTGCTACTGTCTGAATATTTAATAAGACCTCTTTTGCTATACCACCAGCTACATCATATTTGATTTGCTCTCTAGCAGCTGTACTTGCTGAAACCTTAAAAAAAAAATATATTAAATTTCCAAAGCACTAGTTTAAATAAATCAAACACTTTACTATAGCTAGAGCTCCAGAAACTGCAACTAAAAATGGTGTGACACAAAGTATGATTGATGTTAATCTCCAATTTACACAAAGACCAATTACTATACCAGTGAAAAGAGTGCTTATGTACTGAGTAATCATACTGAATTTACTGCCAATACCGTCACGAATTCTTTCCAAATCACTAAGGAAAAAAATATATTCTTATAAAATTAAACTATTAATATATTCACTAGGTATTAGTTGAAATTTCACACTCTGATAATTTGGTTGTCAAGTCTCCATCATTACTTAAGTCATGCCAACTAATTTCTTGTCTAAGAATTTGATAATAAAATACTTTACGCAATCGGTAAATTTGTCTTTCACAAGCAATCTCCCAACAAAAAGTCTAAAAAATAAATTATTATAATAGTTCATTATTTAATATTGGGTAGTATCTCCACCTATATAATATTGATTAAAAATGTATAGTTACTTTCAGTATTTATAACCAAATGTCCAAATCGACATATTACACTATATCTTTAATAGTTCAAAAAATATCTTACTTGTATGAATGCAGCAATTAATACTGCACATCCAATGTATAAGTAATACAACGAAAACATAGTCATATAATTATAAAATTCTTCTGGACTTAACGCGTCATCACTGGATTGATTTAGAATATCTCTTGTATTTCTAAGATTAAAAAGTATGTTGAAATAACAATAATGCAATTTATAAATAAGTTATTATAGGTATCGTTATATAACTCACCTCAAATCCATTTCTGTAATAGTTCTAACAGTACTCATTCTCTCCATTTCAGACATAAAGAATGCACCAAGTGTAGAACTTTCATCATTTAAGGGTGAATTAGTTGATACATCACTTGAGCGAAGAATATTTGTATAATTAGATGTTGAATTAAATGGATTAGTATTTATGAAATCTAAGGCGTCTCCAACCATTCTTAACGGTACACTGACCATTGAGTTATTTTCAGTAGAATTAATCTGTAGGAAAATACAAATAATGCAGGTAACCACTATATGTCTATACTCTATTTGCTATATTAATGTACGGCCAGGGGCGTGCTCACGGGAAGGGGTGAGGATGTCATATCCCCCATGACCTTTTTTTTAATGATGCCTGTGTTTGTAGTACTCCTCAGTTATTTTGATGTATAACAAAATAGGTGTGTAATGTATGACTCCTATGCATTTATATGCCAATAAGTATATTTTATAAATTTGTGTCTATCACTATTGTTTTCAACACAACAAAATTCAGTTCATCACTCCCCCCCCACCATAGAAAAAAGCTGAGCACGCCCCTATGTACAGTTACACAGTAGGCACTTCTATAAGATTATATTATGCTAAAATCTAGAAGCCAGGCACGTATATAGGGGTTGAGGTTTCAACCCCCCCTCAAATGTTTTGCTTGTGTAACTATGTGACTACTATACAAACATATAAGATTCACGGACTAATTTAAAAAAAAAAAACTTTAGTTATTTAATATTATAAATTAAAATAGTAATCACTCTCCCACAAAACAATTTAGGTTCTGGTACCTAAGTTTTGAACGCATTTTTTGAAAAAACGCTATTCCATTTATTACACTTCTATACTATGATAATATGTGTTGATCAAATTATTAGCTTTGTTATAATATTTGAACAAGTCAAAAATATGAAATAGTTTACTAACATTATTTATTAATATATAAATGTATTGATTTTATAATGTGTTTTTATTAAGAGGCCAAAATTTAAAAGTCCCTGAAGTTTTCAAAAGTGGAAAAACAAAATAAAAATCAAAATATTTTGACTTTTTGAGCTATTATTAAGAAATTTTTAGTTTTTGTTAGTTTTAAAAAATAATTGTCGATTATATTTCACTTGGTCAAAAATATAATACAAGGTTCCTTGTAATTTGACTTTATTGTAAATTAAAATAAAATTAGAGGGTAAATTAACAAAAAAGTTGTATGAGCGTCTGAAGTTAAAATTCGTAAAAATCATGAAAATTTGTTAAATATTTTTTGTTAGAAATTATAAAATGTTAAGTTTTTATAGCTAAGAGCCTAAAAATTTAAAATATAAAACAAGATTTCTCTTGTTAAATAAGTAATTAATATTGTAATCAAGAAATTTATAAACACAATTTTTTTTAATAGATATGAAGTAAGTCGTTCAGAATTGTTTTTCATACTTAGGTTTGCAATGATTTTTTATTGAATTCAAATTCACACATGTCACATACATTAGAGTGACTTATTCCTCAAATTTTAATGATGAGGTACACTCTACGCCAACTGTACAGCAGAGCGGTTTCCTACTTACCCCTTTTTAATTTGTTACTTTTTTGTAGTATAATGATTATAATTTATAATAATTTATATTATTTTAAACAAGACTTGCATATAAACAACTAGGTAAGTATTATCCTTATAAAAAAAACACAAATATTGGTGTTTTTCTATACCCATATACATTTTACATAATATAAAGTAGTACTTACTACTTAGTACTTACACATCGTTATTTTATCAATAAATATTTTTTTAAACATTACGTACCGATGCTTGCTTGATAAATACATTGGTCATTTGACCAAATACTAATGCCAATACAGGAAAGCTTGATCCATGAATAACTGAGCATATAACACCAATAGACATAAGAACCACATCACCTTTGCTAGCATATCGGAACTAAAAAATTAACTTGAATTGATTAAGTTATAATTTCAAGTTACCTAATAGTTAACAAACAATATATATTTAAATTCAGATGTTTAAAGTAAATAGATATGTAGAAATTAGAAACTAACTGATTACCAATACAATTTTAATAACTCAAAATTAAAATTAAGTATATTATATACTATATAGTAAATTAGTAACTACTATAACAAGTTAATATTTAATAATGTGCTATACCTATATTATTATTACTAAATATATACATATGTGTATGGCTCAATAGGCAACTATAATGATATGATATGATTTTTCTTGAAAATATAAATGTAAGATATAATTAAACTCGATATTCAACAATATCAACATTCAACATTCAAAATGGTTCTAGGTAGGTATTAAAGTAATATAGACATTTGGAAGTCTTGTAAAGAATATTTTTATTTTAATACCTACGTATTCCAATACATTTAAAAAAATATATTCTGAAATTCTGAATACATTATATTCGTATTTCGTATACTCGAAAAAGTATTCGAATACTATATATTAGAATATATGTTTTTACCCCGTTAATATTTGTCAGTTTTGGAATGGTTAGACATTAACGTGGATCAATCATAAGTTTTTCAAAAAGAATAACTATTGTTTATAACTTATAATGTGCCCAATTTTTAAAGGAAAAATGTGTTTTTTCACAAATAGGTATAAGCTATTATTTGAATTCAAAAATTTTTTTTTCAAAATACGCACATATATTATGTAGGTATATTAGGATAGTGGTGTATGAAATAATAACTTAGCGCTTATATTTATAATTCAGAGGTTAGGAAGATCAAGTAATAAACACAGTATTGTTGTGGCGATGGTAGTGTGGTTACGTAATATTATCACATAAACTGCCCAACAGATTCCACTGAAACCAGTTTTATAATAATATTACGAAATTACGTGAGCGTATAACTGTCTGCTACACTGAAACCAGCCGAGTGGCTGAGGAGACCCGAATGGGCTGACTGTTGTAAACTTGTAAAGTGTGTTCGAGTTCTTACTACGCATCACGTATTCACGTCATCAATACATAGTTCAAAAACGTACCTTTACCTAACTCATTATATATATTATAAATACAAAACCAATAAATGAAAAATCAAATAGGACCTATTTAATAGGTACAATACATTTTTTGAAAAAGAAATTTTGATAAATTTTTTTTAACTTATTATACATTTTTATTAAAATTGACTTGTACTTACCAGACCACTGAGTATAGGTTTTTTCTTTACATTTTTTCTTACAGTTCTAAAACAATATATTAAACAAAATACATAAGAACGACGTAGGATCAATAAAGTACAAAGATATCCAACAAACGATCTATATGTATAGTAAGGGCTCCAGTAAAAAAATATATAAGAAAGATCATAATTTACTGTGGTCTATATTAGATAGTTTTAATACTAGATTCACAAAAAACAATTTTCTTATAAAAAAAGTAATTTTGGTATACTTGGCAGTCGGCACTAAATTATCTAACGTTATAGGTATACTACATTATATTATGAATCTCCCAATTAAATTATTTAAAAAAAAATCTCACAATGGTTAATGGAATCTCAAGAAGAATTTGTAACGGAATAACCTGTTATTGTATAAACGTTAAATAATAAATATTATATAGTTTAAGAATTTTTTTTTCACAATTTATATTCTTACTTATTGTACTTTAAGGGATACTGTATAGTGTATACTTATGTACTTATAATATAATTTAAAACTCCTGGGCCCCACACGAGTTCTATCAGTGAGGCCCAGTTTTATGAAAAAAAAAAAAATGATGCACATGTATGATGTATTTCATACATATAGATCAGTGTTTCCCAAAGTGGGCGATATCGCCCCCTTGGGGGCGCTAGACCTATCCAGGGGGGCAATGAAAGTTACAAGTTTAATTGGGGGGCATTTCATTACAAAAAGGGGGCGGTGATAGTTTCATCTGTCGTAATCGCAATAACACAAACACCGTACGTGATCCAAATTATCTGAATTGTGTATTTTGTATTTAGTACCTATATATTTTGATTTGTACCTATACATTATATATATATTTATAAACAATAAATTTAATTTTTCATTGCATACTTTTTTAACAATATTTTTTTTAAGGGGGGCGTCTGTCGGATTTTTTTTTTGGAAGTGGGCGGTAAAGATAAAATGTTTGGGAAACACTGATATAGATACACTATTTGTTGTACCTAACAAACTTTACTTATACCTAACTACTCGAGTACCTACTTTAGTATTTTTGAAAATTAAATTACAAAATATTATAGTAATAATATTGGTATCTCGTAACATTATAATATTTATAATCAACTATACGGTCTACAATCCATACTGAAATACACAATGTACCATTCAATTAATAGCAAAACAAATATTGAATACAATTATGATTTCTCTGTAATTGTTTTATTGAAACGAAAAATTACCCATAGGCCACAACCGTAAAAAAAGCTAAAAGCTAAATAAATTCCAGTAAACGTAATTTACCCAACTTGTGCGATATACACAGAACAGTTTTTCAAATATAAAATATGAAAATTAATAATCTTCAAATGTATATCTTCCCAACTAAAATCCTACGAGTTGAGCGAAGAGATACGAAGTATGAATCATATTCATCTTTTTATCTTTAAAATATTAGATATTTAAAGGTTTTTACGATGTTGTTACTTATTAACAATAGTTACATAAAATAAATTATCAGTAAAATATGCGTGTTCTATTGATAGTAACTTAGTTAGTACTAGGTACCAAAATATAAGATAGGTATTTGTACACACGTCACACAATAACGTCACTTACTATAATATAATATATAGACAAAAATCTTAGATAATATTTTTAACCTTATAAACCTAACTTAATAGGTTATCAGCTTTATTCCAAAGATTTCACAGTAATAAATTAATAATGAAATTATTACGATAACTTATTGATACCTACGCTGCAGTCTTATTTATCTGAACGGAACATGATTTTTAAAACAAAATTTCTATTATTAAAATATCAATAAATTATAGTCTATAACAGTATTAATACATTATGATTTATGACTTATGATATGTACGTAGGTATATTTAATGTTATAATTTATTGATAGAACTATTAGGAGTAGGACCAATGGCCTGCTTTTGGCCTTATCCAAGGTATTAATATATAACCATAGATGTGCGCAGACTTTGTCCGCAGAGGGGGCGCCTTAAAAATGTCTAAACCAAAGATACTTGTACTAACTACTAGTACCTATAGTGACTACTAATATAATTAAATAGTAGAGTATTCTGTAATAACATTATATTACTATGAGATTAAAACTGGCTTCATTTTTTTCATGTAAAATGTTAAAATGTTCGTTAATCGCTATATACAGTGTAGATTATTAGATAATCTATATTATATGCATTAATTAAAGAAAAAGCCAGATGCCGCAGAGGGGGGGCATCCACCCCCTCCCGTGCGCACGCCTATGTATATAACTTATTCATCAATAATAAAATAAAATTGTCATCATAATTTATCCAAAACTTCCGAATAAAAGCATAAAATGTATGTATCTACAACCTAAATGCCATTTCACTCAATGATTGTACAAAATGTTATCTTGTAAAATAAAAACAGTTTTTGATAACTATAGGTGTTATTACATTTACGTATAATATAAATGATAATATGATATAGGTACCTACTATAAATTACTACAGTATTATTTATTATTATATTATTAACTATTTAACTATGCATAATTTAGGTATTTGCACATATTACCAATGAATATTTTGAAAATAAAAGAATGATATCAATTTTGATTTTTGATGAATAAACAAATAAAAATACATATAAATATATTTATTACACCATATTACGACATAGACACATAGTTAAAAGAATATTAGAAATTATTATAATAATAACACTGATTATAAACAAAATCAATAGTATAGCCGTATAGGTACTCAATGAGAGGACATCCGATGTTACACACAATTCTGAATAACCCATTTAAATATAAATCTATGTTTAGTATTGACCTATTATCAAATTTAACATTGTAAATTGCTTTTACATATTTTTACTTTTTAGCTTATAACTCGCTTTAAAATTAAAATATAAAAAAAAATATGCGATTATTTAGATAATATTATCTTTACTTCTAAATTGAATTATAGATCAATACTCAATTCTCTCTAATATTAAACATAACATGGTTAAATTATAGATTATTCAAAACGTATGAATACTCATATTCCATACTTATTAAGTATTTAATTATTATTATGGACAATATTATAATTAACTCACCCATATTGTGTACTGTCATCTAGTTTATTGACTGAAACTTTTAATAATCCGACGGTTTCTTCATTATTTTTACCAAACATGGCAATTCAATCGAACAAAACTTAGATAGGTAGTAATATTTAAATCAAATTAAAAATACACACACTTTTTTTACACATTTAACACTTAAACTATATTATTTTTAACAAATATAAAATTGATTAGTTCAGGCTAGTTGCTCAATTAATGCAAAGCTTAGTAAAATTAACTCGCACGGCTTATGATAAACTACAAGTACCTACCTGCGTAATAAACTAATAACTGTGAAGACGCGAACGGCAAATCGTATCGTCTTCAGATGATGAACTGAGGTCTGTCGGTCTGAGAGCTAGTTGGAGCACATGCTGTATTATGTGTAGGTGTATACGAACGTTCAGCTTACAGCGTGATTGGTTACATTTACTTAAACAGTTACTTCCACTACCTACTGGCTACTCTTCTTCACGTACTGGAAACTACAACAGTATTGCTAATTGCTATTCAATATATTATTATTAATTTATTAAGGAATTCTCTCAAAAATACTATAAAATATAATATAAACTATTATAATCCCACGTTACATATATAGGTACTATAAATACAGTTCACAAATTAGATAATAATATTATACACCTTTTAGATGTTTCAAAATGACAAAATGTTAGAAACTCTTAATGTTAATAATTATGATTATATATTATATGCACAGGCCACGGGTAATTAGGTATTAAACTGTACTTTCGCTTATATAAATAAGTTTAATAACTGATAATTTTGCTTTAAGATAAAATCTCACATAACATTTTAATATAATTGGAATTTAAATATTTAAAATTGATAGTTGATACAAAATTAAAAATATTATTTTTTTATGTTGTAACCAAAATATTCGCCAATGACTATTAGATATTTGATTTAAATTTGATAAATACAATTAATTGTTCAAATTATGATTATTAGTTGAAAACAATTAATGGAAGAGTATTTCAGTCTTCTTAGCTTATGATTGGACATAATATTAACGTTTTCCCCAAGCGAAAAAAATCCTAGTTCCGCCTCTGTTAATACTATTAACCGTAACCAGTCTTGTAAAGAATACTTTTATTTTGTATTTAGAATGCGTATTCGAATACATTTAAAATATAAATATATTCTGAATATATAGTTGAATACTTGAAAAAGTATTCGAATACTTACTATAAGAATATTTTTTTTCCTCAGCTAATATTCATCAGTTTTGGAATGGTTGGAAATTAACGTGCGGGTCCATGAAATTTCATTCAAAGAGAAAAACTATTGTATACAACTTATAATGTGCCCAATTTTTAATAAAAAATTTGACTTGTCACAAATACGAACTATTTTTCAAGTTCAAAAAAAGTATTTTTTAATGAATAAAAAAATACAAAAATTATTATTCAGAACGCGTACCTATTTGAATAAATTTTTCAAAAAGATTTAAAAATAGTATACGAATAAAAAAAAGTATTTGAATAGTTTTTTTTTTTAATACATTTATACGAATACTTTACAAGACTGACCGCGTAACTCACAAGGTACAAATTACGGTAAAAATGTTTAGACCAAACGACCATCTTGCACATCCGATAGCACGCCTACTAATATATATATGTAACTATGTTATAATTGTATAAATATTAAATTTCTGTTTCTCTTAACTGTGATATTCAGTTCATCTTCTTTGTAGACTGTACTAGACACCCAAAGTTATTGCTTAAAGCGTATTATACGTTTTCATTTCCCGCCACGTAAATTGGCGGGAAATTCGAACTAATGACTTTTAAGACCTCTTTGCTGCCAGATGTTCGTCGTGTCTTTGGTTTGTCCGTTACATTTTGTCACAATAGTGATTAAACAATATGACCAATGAGAACACAGTAAATCCACAATCGATTGCATACGGGAATTCGGAACAGTAATAATATGCGTAATAGCTCTTTCCGTATTCTTAAAATATATACGTTTGGTGTTTACTTACTTTACTTGCGACCGCCGACGACTTAAGTTCCTGCGCCAAACGGTATATTAACATATTAATACAAATTGAATTCAAGTTTGAAATTATACCAGAGTAAATTCACGTATTCCTCGTAGTATTTATTTATCTTTACTGTGATATTTTTAGTCAATACGGTACATAATCCTGTTTGTTTTCTTTTGGAAACCCAACGCATACCGTCCTACTCACTCACCGTATATTGCGTTATTTTTCGGCATCTCGTAAGTTACATATTGCTACTAAACAATGGCCCAAAACGTTAATCCAAGACTCGAAGGTAGTTCGTCAAACTCTCCTAAACGGAGCGAAGATATGAATGACAGGATAGAATCGAATAAAGTCGTCCAAAGGTAACATTAATGATAATGCAAATTAATAGTAATACATCCATCCATTGATTTGGTTTCTATTAATGTGGTATTTTGTGTTTGTTTTAGATTGCAAAAAGAATTAATGAGTTTGATGGTAAGTTAAACCTAGCCCTATAATGTTCTTTATTGTTTTCTATGTACCTAATATTATGTAACAATTTTAATTTTTACTAGAAATAAAATATGTAATCTTAAACTAAATATAGGTTCTTTTGTGTATTATATATTATACAATGTGTACTTGTGTACACGTTTTAAAGATAGAAAATGTTCGAAAAAGTAATTCTAATCTGTTCTGAAATAAGAATGGCCTGGAATTCAGATTAAATAAAAAGTTTTGAACTTTTTTAAAATAATTTTAATTGATCAAATTCAACGTTTATGGTATTCATTAAATACCCATATAATTTATTTAGGCATTTAAAAAAAACTCCCTTTTTAAGGGACATATGGAAATGATGCTTGGCTTCATAAATTGGGTGTAATCTGTATTTCTAGTATTTTTGCCATGACACTTGTAACACATATCCCATATTAAATGATTTGCACGGAATCCTTAGAGCTTATAGACTATTTGCGTTTCGCTAATCTATGATTTATTGTGTTTTGTGCATTTAATTTTTTTAATACCTTGATAAAAACCTACATGATGGATACATACAACATTAATATGTCCAATTCTATATGACAGTGAGTTTTGGACAATTATTTAATTTATTGTACTCATTGTGAATTTTAAAGAATAGAACCTACCCGTTTAACCTAGTAGTCCTCATAAAATTGTAATTATTTTTCAGTAAATAGGTATGAGTATACAATATCTTAATATAAATAAGGTGTGTTTGTTTAATTATCATTTTAGTATAATATATTTTAATATCTTATCTATTAGAAACTCTGATACTAAAATATATTTGGTTTATGACTTGTTATTGTAAGTAAATTATATTATTATGGAGTTCCCATAGTTATTATTTAAAAATATCTAATTAGTAATTACTATTAATATATTTGGGTGTGTTAAAGATTTACACTATTGATTGGTCAATAAAATATTAAACAATCAATTATTATTTTACATAATTTAAATTACAATAATTTATCACAGGAAAAAAAAATATTTCTATGTTTCACTGTTTTAGATGTCATGTGATGAATCAGTATCAGCTTTTCCAGATGGTGATAATCTCTTTAGATGGGTTGCTACAATAGTTGGACCTAAAGATACTGTAAGTTTTCATTCATTGTTAAAAATGTAAAAAAAAAATAATCATCAGTATATATTACTTAATTACATTTTTTAAATGTTTTTAGGTATATGAAAATTTAAAATACAAATTAAGTATGGAATTTCCGCGTGGCTATCCATATAAACCACCAACTGTTACTTTCTTAACTCCTTGTTTTCACCCTAATGTGGACTTTGCAAGTGGTGCCATATGCTTAGATATTTTAAAAGAAAAATGGTCTGCTATGTATGATGTCAAAGCAATACTTATATCATTACAGTCTCTTCTTGGAGGTAAATATAATATATTTTTGTTATAGGCTCAGTTATAAAACCCTGTAAAAATCAATAAACAAAAAATAAACGACAAATTGTTCAAAACCCAAAAATAACAATATTAAGGGCTGCACCATACATAGTGGTTGAAACACAACATATAGCGTAAATCCTGGTTGAACCCGCTATGTGTGGCGCAGTCCTAATTGTACTATAAAGTAGAGTCCTAAGTATAATAAGATACCATATATATGTAATAGAACACTTCAAAATTATGGGTATTGTCACATTACACATTGGCGGATATCATAGCTAGCATAATATTAAATAATTCTATCTTAATTTATAATATTACTCAATTTATGCTTCACCTAACTGTTTTTATAATACCTTTTAATTATAACTAAGAAACTGTTTAAATGGAAAAAATAATCTGTTTTTATTTAAACAATATCAGAAAGTATCATCTTTTAGTTGCATGCTATTGGAATTATTGTTGACCTTTAAATTTTGCTTCATATCATTCTTATGATGATGCTTTCTTTAAAGTCTAGCTTTAAAGGACAAAAATATTGTTAATTATAGGAATACGATTTATTTAAAATGTCTTTACCCTCCCATATGTTTTCATCAATATTGATGAGGGTAATTTCAAAAGGGTTTAAAATCCCTGAGGATCAGTGGCGTGGTATGAATGTGAGTGATACCACCACCATACCAATACGCACAAGTTAAATTTAATTAGTTATGAATTTTACAATTGTGTATTTAACATAGAAACACATAATTAATAAAATCATTTTATTTATATATCAATTTTTTAGTGAAATAGTCAACTACATCATCATTCTATTTTATCCAGACTGTTTTAATAGTAATTTTTCAATAATACAAAAACATTGTTAGTAACTGAAGAGCCCATTTTTTTATAATAGGATTTTAATATTAACATAGAGGTATAATACAGACACGCTCACACTTGCATTCGAAGGTTCTATAGCAAAATATACGTTAAACAGTGTCTGGTATGCATTATGAAAAATGCTTACAAACTGTTTAATAATAATGTGCTCTCTCCTATGGTGCTTTGCCTATATTACCTTAATAGACTCACGTAATCAGTTCATTTCGGGCATCAATGATTTATGACTGTTGGGTGGTGGCTCGGCAGTCCTTATGCCCTACTGTGTAAGCAACCATCAAACATGTTACACATTCTAAAAATAACTGAAAACTTATTAAACTAATCATTTCATATTTGACTTGATTTTATTAAAAAAAATTTCCTTTTTTCTTTATTTCAAATGTAAGCAATCCTTACATGTACTAAACACTGAAGATAGTATTAATATATGTTTTATTTCTTTGTATGAACTAAAATAGAAGAAACTCACATATTCACCCCTATATATTTTTAACTGTTATAATTTATAGGCTAAAGTTAGCATTGTGTTTTAATGTGTTTCTATTCAAATTATTGAACACTTTTTTCAAAGCTAATTATAAACATATTTTAAATGCATATTATTATTTTACAGAGCCAAATAATGAAAGTCCTTTAAACGTTAAAGCAGCGCAAATATGGCCGAGACAAGAAGTTTTTAAAGCAACATTGTTAAGTACATACAAAGAGTCTGAATCAACTTAATAGATTGTGTACTGATTTGAACGACTAAATTGTTTATTGTTCAACTTATTATTAATTTTCCTTTACTATGCAGTCATCTATAGGATTATTACTGTAAACTACTTTAATCAGACGTCAGAGAAATATAATTATTTTCTGTAGTATATTATACAATTTTTTCTAATTTTTCATATTATATTACACTTGGGTTTACATGAAAATATGTATTTATTACTTATCCTTTTTCTTACTATTAGATGTATAATCATATCCCTGCTTATTTAGGTGTGATTCAAAGCTATTTTATATTTAATTTGTGACTTGTACATGGGATTCATATTATTTTTATTATTCTACTTTTCTCTGTTGTAAATCTTTAATAATATGTATTGTTTATTCTGGGTTTAATAAAACTAAAATTATGAAATATAATATTTACACATTTTAAGATAAGTTAATACTTTACTTATTTTTCTGAATGTCAAATTATTTGTATGAAACATGAATATTATTAATTGTTAATAAAATGTTAATGTTCACCTAAAAATTGAAGCAAGAGAATGCTGTATCTATGAAAAGAGCTTATAATGTGATGTTTAACTGAATGTTTTTAAGCATTATAATTAAAAAAATGCTTTTTTTCACCAATGATATCCATTATCTATCCAAGACTATTTAGCGTGCAATAAAATACTTTTTAAAGTAGCATTTTTATCATCAAACCATATTTTGAAAGGAAAGTAGTTACTCCTTTAATAACAATGTAGAAATCGATAATTTTGAAATTAGGAATTGTGTAATCTGAAATGATTGTAAGTGGTTGTAACATTTATTTAATTTTACTGAAATCATTTTTTTATTACAATAAAATGTAAAGGTGAGCTATATAGTTTTTTTTTTTTTTTATTCATGAGATTTTAACATTAAATTATAATATCTCGACAATTATATGCTTGAATCTGAAATAAATATAAATTGGTAAAGCTCACACTCTTAAATTCGGAGGCCTGATTGCAGAATAAAATTTAGCGTATGTTTGATTATATTAACATTGTCAGTTGGAAGAGCGTCAATAAGGGAATAATTAATACCAGAGGTGGAAAAGAGAATCTTTAGCCGAGATCTTTGGATAGAGAGATGGACAATTTATGAGTAGGTGTTGGAAGTCGCAGTATTCTCTACCACAGTTGGGTAAGGGACAATACCGTTGAGTCCCAATTTAAACGAGTGGGGTGTGGGCTGTGCGTGATCTCGTGAATTTAGTTATGGCAGCGCGGCTCGTCTTTAGGGATTGAAATCATGGTTGGGATGTTTTAAATAATGACCTATAACCAAAAGCGTAGGACTCTGGTAGAGAATTCTATAGCTCCTCTATAGATGTGCGATGTCTAGTGACTAAATCTGTGTAGGGACATCACAGTGGGTCCGAATAAGACTGGTTGGCGGTGGTGCCAGCTAACGAATCAACGTGCTCATTAGTCATTACCATTTATGCCTATATGCCCTGGAGCCCATAGGAAGGAGATGGAGAATGACCTGATTTTGAGGGATAGTAATAATGCACGGATTTTTAGAATTAAGGGGGATCACTTAGAAAGGAAGGGGTTACTGAGTATTGACGATTGCTAAAATACTGGCCATATTAAAACTTACTATTCGCATAGAACGTGCTCTATGCTATTTTTAGACATAATGTAATAGGCGATAAACACATATAAAATGTAATATCAATTTCAGTAATTTTTTTGTTGCTAAACCAAACGATTTTAATAATATATAAAAATGTTGCTACGATGTTTGACAGTTATTTTCGAGAACCAGAAAAATGTAAAAATTATCGGTTTAAAGTTTTATTGGCCATTTGATTGTGATTTTATTCACATGAAGTGTTGAAGTCCAACACATTGCGTATTGTGTGAGACTGGTAAAACCGCTAAACAAACTTACAGCAAAACCGCTTTGGAAACTGGAAAGCATGACCTGATAAATATTTATTTACTTATGCTGGAGAGTACCTACTCACGTACTGGAAGACAAAATATAATGTGTATGTGCCTATTTAAAAATTCTCGTTAGGTCCAAAGATGTTCGACACCGCGGCGATCTCATAGAAGGTCCCTGGATGTGGGTAATGATTTTTACAGATGATACTGAAAACTCGGTCCGGCGCGGAGCTTCGGTCGAGTGGGGGTCCTGGTGGGAGTTTGTGAACCCATCCTACAGGCCGCAGAACCGACCGGCGACCGCCGACCACCCGAAACCACAGTTAATTGAGCCGCTCGCTCCGTTGCCCGTCGGCGATAATACGAACGTCGTCTCTTTTCGTGACCGTAGCCGAAGACGCAACATGTGCTTTTCGGCATTGTCGATCAATCAATTGTTCCGTCGTAAATATTAGTTAATAAAAAAAAAAAAAAAAAAATCTTCTCTAACCTCTCCGAAGTAAGTAATCGAGTGGTACCATTGGTCTTATGCGTATGCCTACGACAGTGTGTGTTTTTATGTAATGCATTCATAATAATACACTTTACAGTCTGTTGTCACTATATAGCTGTACTCCGTGTGGTACAGTTTATTGAGCTCGTCGCTATTATTATATCGTAATTTATATGTTATTTTTATTCCGCATTTAAACTAGATCTCGAGCTTGAGTGTTTCTGTTGTACCTACTTGCATATTATACCTTTACGCATATTTTGAGAAAAATGGAACACAACAACAAACACGCACAGACCAACGGCTTCTTGCCAAGTATGTATTAAAAAATTATACTTAAATAAATTATTATTTATTATTTACGAAGTAAAGAATAATAAACAAACATACTGATATTTTTATAAGTATCCTTTCTTGCATGTGACAACCAAATTAAATAATAGTAGGCATTTATTTTCTTCTGTGTGACCAATATTTCAACCAGAAATAATCGAAACAAATATTTGTCTTTAACGAAAAAATTCATGAGAGCTATCCTTTGATCTTGAATTCTGGGGCAATGAGTACCTAGCTTAGAATCTAGATCACTCTTTGTTAAACCTTTCTGCCTGTCAAAATATGTTCAGTCGTTTTGAAAATTAGCTCAGAATATGCAGACAGACACTTACATAGTATTTATTTTTATAGGTAGATAGATAGATACCTGCATAAATAATTAGAATAATAAATTAATAAAAATTTTAAATTGGTACTTGATAAAATTTACATTTGAATATATGATAAGTATGTTGCTTAAAGGATTAAAATTGTGTATGCACTAATTACTGCATTTAGTTATAATATATATATATATATCAAATTGTCTGGTTAAATTATCACTGAAATAGGATATTTATAATTAAATAGTTTGTGTTTGCAATACGTTATAACAGATACAGAATACAAATATTTTAATTATTTAAATTGTATCTATATAAATTATAAACTAAATTATAGTACCTATTAATAAGTTATGAATTAATTTATAATCATGCTTAAGTTCACTCATAATATAATGTACCTATACTTTTATACTATTAAAATGTTTGCTGTAAACTTTCTGAAGAGCTTGAAACATGAGAAATCATGAATGAAAATTTTGTAAGGATTATATTAATTTAACATAGGTAATTTATATTTGGTTATGTTTTAAGTTTCAGACTACAATAGTATTTCAGTGTTCTCAATTTTCCTAGCTTTTTACTAAAAGTATTTATTAAAATAGATACATTTAAGCTGAAAAATCTACCTATTTATAACCAATAAAGAAATTATTTTTGCAAGATGTGCAATAAGGAATAAGGATTATGTACCTGTTAATGTTTTATATTGCAATAGATAATTTATTTTAATGAGTTGAATACCTACTTTATATCAATTTAATAAATACTTGGGTAGGTACCTATAATATAACAGTTTAATATTTTTATTAACTAGGTATTACAATGAATTAAATAAAAGTAAAATATTTTCACTTATAAAAAAAAAGTTAACCTACCTACCAATGTTCCTGTTTTGTTAGTACCTATTATTATTCATAACGTCATAACTTAGAGTAATAGATACAAGATAATATTATGTGCACTTGAAACTTGAAAATTGTAGGTGTATGGACTGTATAGGTGAACCTATATATATATGCAAGTATATTTTATTATCCTATTATCAAACTGACGAGCTTATTCATTTTTTTTACTTACATAATTATCTAGCAACTACTAAAATCAAAACATCTATATAACTTTTAAAATATATAGAAATAGTATCTAATATTTTAATATACCTATTTAACTTACCATAATTCACAGTGTTCAGATGCCAGATTAACAACTTGCACTGAGTAAAAATTTACCCCATGACTAATATTATATACCTACTATAATATTTTAACTCTTTATTATTATCAGACCGACAATTTAATTTATTAATTTTTCAGTGTTCTATAAGTCTATTTTATTTGTTTTGTTACATATTTTTTTTTTTTGGAAACTTCCAAAAGTAGGTAATAATGATTTTTTGAATATAATTTATCATTATACATAAAATTGAATTTACAGCTCTGTAACTAAAAGTGTTTTTATTCTTGATACTTTTAAAGTTGTTTATTATTTTTAACAAAAATAGTACACGTTTGTGATTAATATTTTATATTATGTAATGAATTATAAGTTATATTTTAACTATTTTTAAGGTTCGTATTTTTACAAATATAATATAAGAATAGCCAGTAATATTTACTATATTTTATGTAGGTTAACTTCATACTACCTCAATTATTGTTAGAATTAACAAGCAACGGATATTACAAATTTTTATTTCGTTGGTAGGTATATCTTTTATAAATGGTATCTACAAAAAACATATTACACTGAAAATAATATGGTATTTATTGAAACTTAATTTATAATAATGTAGTATTGTGATATTGTTGTTTTAGTTGACTAAGCATATCAATTATTTTAAAATACTACTTTGACCTTAATTTTTAATGATTATTACGCGAATCTCTATTCTCTGGTGTTGTGTTATCGTACAGCACAAGTTATAATTTGTACCTATTAATTATATTCAAATTCAAACCTTGAATAGTGGATATGAACAGTATTTCATAGTTTAATTTGGCTAAGGTGTCATAACAATTTGCTTTGCAGTTTTTTTATTTTATAAAACTCCATTAATATTTATTTGTTACAAATAGCTAAGGCAATTTTTTAGCCTGCTTCTGTAATCTGTAGTGCATTTGAACAACATACATAACAGGTTAAATAATAGTTCTATTACAGCAATATTATATCCATTGAAAATTTTGAAGCATGCTCACATTTGAACAATCTTAAATAATTTGGATGGGTCCATACTTCTAAACTCATTGGGTACATTCTAATTTTTGATGTGATTCAACACAAAAACAACAAAATGTTTAATGGACATTCAGTATACACAATATATTATATTATACACATTGTATTGTGTACAAAATGTGGTTTCCTGGGGTGGGACATCACCCTCCCCCCCTCCTGTAGATACGCCACTGATTCAATACATCCATCAGAAATTTCAAAATTTGTATTTTACATAGTATAGTGAATCACAATTACCGCATAAAATCCATTTCTATGTGGTGTTGCGATTATTACTCGAATTACACTGTTGAGCGTACCTGCGTACCCAACCTGTGGGTTGCAATATATTATGTATGAAAACTAAAAAATGTATATGAATTTAATAACAATCTATATATTCAACAGATTTAAGTATTCATTCTTCTATACTGCATTATACTATTGAAATTAAATGATAAAATTGCTTATAATTAAAATTATTACTGTGGCTCGGTGGTTGGCCTCAGTCACAAATGTGTTCGGACTTTCTGAGGCAAGCATCAGCCCGTGCCATTAGTACAGAATGGATGACCATTTGGGTTCTAGTGACAAATCCTCGCCACATACGTGTTACACACCAACCATAGCCCCCCACGGCCCACAGTAAAAACTGGCTAATAGCCATGCAGTTGATGCCTTCGAATTAAAAAAAAAAAAAAAATGTTTAATATTACTAAAATGTGGCATAGTTGATTTTTTGATTTTTGGTAGAGGGTCGCTTACCAAAAAAAAATACATTTGTCTCGACATTTGTGGGTTGCCATTACAAAAGGTTGAGAAACACTGTTGTATATAGTGTTATAGATTGAAATATAATATAAATATTGTAGTGTACTATCGTGTACCTATTTATAATTAAAGTTCATTCAAACCGCGTATTTGAAATTGTAATGTTTCGCCGAAATAGTAAATTCGGAACAACCAATATTATCACCACAAATCTATATAGTATTTATATACATTTTCTATTCTACCTTGTCCTCTTAAAAATAGTCAGGAATTCTTGAGTTAATTCTAATTGTTATTATTTTTCCACTCTTCCGAGAATTTACAAGGTATTATCTATTTCTTGCCCAGCAAAAGTTTCCCTCGTGAAATTCGGTCCGTTCTTATAAAATATTATGTAGTCCCAACATAAAATATTCAAATGTAGTATCGTACCTACTTTAATGAGACTGCATTATAATTTTTATTTTTTATAACTAGTAAAATACTCTGCTAAAACACAACTTATATTTCATAATATAAAAGTTGTAATTGAGAAGAAGAGGTGTTTGAGTGTTTCTAGAAGGAATTAATGTTACCGTACTTATTCGGATCCACACTATTCGTATTTCGTGTCCTGGCATTTGAATAACCATCACTTATTCATTTGACTTGGGTAAAAATACCGCGAATACTAAAATGTACCTACATAATTTACGAATACTATTCAATTATTGTATACACTGACAAATAACGATAGTATAAATATATTTTATTTAGATTGTATTGGGTTTATACTTTTATACTATTATTGGAATAATTTGTCCAATTATTATTAATTTTACAGTGATGACTAACAACATTACTAAAATCAACTTTTACCGTCTTAGTTAGTTTTTAATTTTTATCAATGTAAAACCTCGTATGAAACTCGTCACTTAACATTTTGAACTTTTGAATATAATATGTAGGTAACTACAATTATAATATTAATTATTATCTTAAAATTACTCAAATGGTGTAGTTAATACTAAACAACTAAACTAGGTTACCTACATTATTTTATACACAAGTTTTTTTAGTTATGTTCTCATGTTATAATATATTTAATAGTATTCGTGTAATTCTGATTAAAAATTTATCAATTTATCACCGTCTGAAATGTGATGCTATATTACAAATTTACTTTTAGTTGGACCATCACTGTTCAATATTGTAGGCATTGACGATTGACCTATAGGCTATTATTCTAGTTTTATCAAACAATTTAAAAGTGAGAACATTATATCTGCTGAGCTTTTATATTTTAATGTTACGTTATACATTTTTAGTTGTCAAATATGAAACATATTACATAATACTAATTAAATTAACTATTGATTGGGGACTGAAATGTATATTTATTCAATATTAGTAACATACATGATAAGGATAATATTAAGTTTTCTATATCTTATTAGCATAATAGCTCCTCGTTTTAAAATAGTATTTGCCAATACAATGTATTGTATAAAAAATAAATATGCTGATTTGTATTAGCCCGTAGCCCGTAGGTGTTTACTTTTAAGAAGTCTAACAATATACAGTCGATACTTCTATAGTAATTTTATTATTATTGACCTATTTATTTTTAAGTATTTTTTTTTTTAGACGGTAAATGTTTGATAGATAATATTATGTTGGAAGTTGGCGGATTTGTCTTGTTTAAGTGCGTCATTCGAAAATCAATAAAACGTTTATATACATAAACATAAATTAAATATATATATTAATAATTTAAACTAGTCACGACATTTAGGAACAAGGTCAATATCGAATATGCAGACAAAATATTAAGTAAATCCAATATATTATATATTACGTCAGGGTATCTAAAACTTTAAAGAAAGAAGAGGGACATGTCAATTTGTGCACCTCATCCATAGTTTAAATCAAGGTTATTCCCTTGACGGTTTTACCCCCACTACTGTTTTTTTTTCTTATTGTAGCGCTTCAGCTGTCAAATCAATTCTTCAACCCTTGTATAGTCGTGAATTGGTGTCATAAAAGCAGAGTTTACATTTTAAAATAAATAATGATCGAGTCGCTATGGTATCATTATTTTACATCAACAAACTTAATGTTATAATTGTTGATAATTGTTGTGACTGTTGATGCATTATAAAATTTAATCATTTTATTGTGTAAGAAATGAACTGTCGATATTTTGTAGTTCTTTTAATAAAAGAAGATTTCTTTGTTAAATTTTAATTAGGTATATAAATAGTATACAATTATTGAGTTGAATTTATAGTTATCTTTAAAAGATTTCAAGAGTCCTTGTCACTCATTGATATTTGTTTTTCAACTTATGATACCTATCTCTATACTATGAAAGCTAATTCTTATGATCTATTACATATTTTTTTTTAAATGTAATTTCGCAAAGTGCTTAATTATAATATTTTACATACAACATAATATGAACATAAACTATCTATTGTGAACATTTCGTTTTTGTGACTTAAATAACTTTATATTAATTTGAATACTAATGGGTGAATATTTATAACATAAGATAGGAAGTTTAATAAATTATTATCTATTTACATTTTTTAAATAAGTTTCAATAACATTAAAATCTATAAAATAGTTATTATGAAAATATTTTTTTATTAGTTACATTGAAATGACTTACCATAATAGTTATATTGAATTATTTGAATTTCAGATGGGCATAATAACATAGACAAAGTTGCAGCTGGCAAAAATATGAGTCCCGATTTAAATGGCTGTGATACAGGAGCTATGTTTGTGATGGAAGATGAAGATCATCAAACGGTATTACTAAATTCACTTAACATGATGCGCAAAAGTCGAACATTTTGTGATGTTATATTGAATGTAAGTTAAATCATTGGTTATGACTATTTAACTTATTGGGCCTTCTTGAGTTTATTATATTTTTAATTAAAATTGGAGTATTTTTAAATTGACATTATTTATGCAATTAAGAATAAATTATAAAATTAGATTAGTAAATTTAAAAGATTGGTTTACTGAAAATTTGTTATGGGAATTTTTATTTTTTTCATTTTTATTGAATAAATTATTTTGTAATTTGTGGGTTGGACGGGAAGTGTTGACTATTTTGAAACGTAGACCGACCACCATGAGTGTGTGTAGGTGGGAAATTGCGAGTTACACGGTCACCGTGCTGTGTTGGCCAGCTCGAGTCGGTTTCTGATGGAGATGTTTAGCACTGATGATGAAGAAAAGAAAGGTTCACAGCGAGAAGCAATTACAACATATGCACTGAATGCCACTGGTCCACTCAGCGATTGTTCTGCTGTTGAGAAGCTCATCGAATACACCTACACATCTCGGTAACGCATTGTCGCTACCATTTATTTATCTAACTCTAACAGCCTTACCTTCTTGATGTCTAAGTAGAAACATTGGAAAAAAAAACATGCATACTTTATGTGATTTAGATACTGTATCAAAATAAAATAACCACTATGTTTTCCTTATAATAACTTATACTATTTTGAGGTTTGGACCAGACAAGTAAAATATAGTGTAAAAATACTCCCAAAAAGCATAATATTATACCTAATATTAAATTAATAATTTTTTAACCCTCCAGTATGAATATTGAATAATTTTAATATGTAACTAAATAATTATTAACTGTGCATAATATATGAAATTAGCTATTTCTATAATTGGTATACCATGTGTACAAAAAGCTTTTTTTATTTTTATCTGACATGAATTGTTTAATTAATATTATTTTACTTATTTTAAAAAAGAAACAATTTAAATTTAAGCCCACATCATATATTATTTTATTTTTAGTTTAAAATAATATATAAAAAAAATTGTAAATTATTTAAATAAGTAATAACAACCATTTGTAATAAGAGGCCATGGGAAGGGTGTTGCATGTTTAAACTTTGAATACATTACTTTATTTATTGCTTCTGATTAAAATTATTTAAATGTTCTTATTTAATAACATACCTTTCCAATGCTATAAAAAAATCTGTGCTTGGGTATCTTTCAGTCCTAAATTTTAAATTATAATTGGTGTTAATTTTTTTTTTTTTAATTTTATTATTTACTTTTAAAGTATTAAAAATAACATAAAGAATAGATTTTTATTGATTAATCTTTGTTTTTCAGTCTGGAAGCAAATGTTTATCAAGTAAAATCAATATTTCAAGCAGCCTGTTACTTAAAAATGGACCGTATTGCAAAAGAGTTAGCTCGTTTCATGCTGAAATACTTAAATGTCGATAATTGTATTGAGATACGTTCTCTTCCTTGTATATCAACAAACATATCGTTTATTAATCAAGTCAACTCATTTATATCAGCACATGTAAGCTTAATACTGCTTAGTATTAAGTAAATTAATTACGGTTACTTTTATATCTCTAACTTTAAATTTTAGATGAAAGAGATTGCTGAAACTTCAACTTTCCTTTCATTACCCTGCATACAAATAGAAATTTTAAGTCAAACAAAACAAGAGATGACTTTGAGTACAGGTGATTCTGTATCTCAGTTAGTTTTAGATTGGATTAAACGCTGTTATGATGAGAATGAACCAGCAACATTCTTTAATGGTCTCATGGAAAAAGTAATATATTAATAACAAGTATTTGGATTCATTTTCATAATTATTTGTTTGTTTAGACATATATGTTATACTTGGCATTAGATAACATATTGCAGGATTGTTCAGAACTTCCGTCTGGAGAGTTAAGTGATACTGAAATTGTACAGGATTATAAAAAACTATCCAAGAAAACAACATCTATTCCTAAGGTACATAAAAATATGAAGTATATCATTTTAAAATAACTTTTGTTTTCTATAATATTTGTATACTTTAGACTAGACGTAAAGGTCAAATACAACCGGCTAAATCTAGAGTTTTGATATGTAACCGTGAAATGCATGAACGAAGAGAAAGTTTTATTGATAGTGATTGGACTATACTTGGTGTTACTTGTGTTGGAGGTACCTATTTATTCCTTGATCTATCATAAATAAATCTTAATGTTATTTATTTTGTGTTTAGAACATACTTTTTCTGCTTTGGGCTCATTAAAAGGTCAATTATGTTCTTTGAGCATAAAATTAAAACTAAATATATCTATGTTGTCAAATCCACCTTCTACTCAACCGTCACCATTACACAGCCGAGCTGAGTCTCAAGAATCATTGCCAGATCTTTATTGTGCTTTAGCTCTCATGACATCTGGGAAATGTGCTATTGGTTGTGCTAATTTTAATAACCATCTATTAGTATGTGGAGGTTATGATCGAACTGAATGTATAAAAAACGTAGAGTCTTATGATCCTGAACAAAATGTTTGGGAAACTTTTGAACCCATGTGTGAAGCACGTGGGCGATTTAATATAGCCGTATTGAATAACAAAGTATATGCAGTTGGAGGATGCAATGGGACCACAGAATTATCCACGGTTGAATGTTATGATATGATTAAAAAAAAGTGGATTCCTGTAACTTCTTTACCACTTGCTCGATCAAATACTGGTAAATAATAAATTTGATGGTGTACAAAATATTTGAAGTTACCCAAGATATGTATACAACTTTTTAGGTGTTTGTGAACTGAATGGTAAAATATATTGCATTGGCGGATGGAATGGTCAAGTTGGAATTAAACAGAGTGATGTCTATGATCCAGACACTAATAAATGGACTAGTATTGCTCCATTGCAAACAGGTAAGGTTGAATGAAATACAGTCATTAAATAAAAAAAAAAACTGTAATAAAAATTTTAAACCAATTAGGAAGAAACCAAGCAGGTGTATGTGCAATGAATGGTAAAGTATATGTTGTGGGTGGTTGTGATACTTGGAATTGTTTAAACACTGTCGAGTGTTATGATCCAGAGACAAATTCATGGTCATTTATTAAACCAATTATTACACCTAGACGTGGTTGTGGGCTTGCACAAATTAAAGGTTAACATTTAGTTTTTTCTGTAAATCTTACTCATACCATCAAATCAATATAGTAATATATTTATTATGTTTTTACAGGAAAATTATATGTTGTTGGTGGTTCTGATGGAACTCAATCACTAGCTACTACTGAAATGTATGATCCAAATGAAAGAATGTGGATTCCGGGTCCAAAAATGATTACACCTCGTGCAAATGTAGGAGTTGCTGTGATTGGGAATAGATTGTATGCTGTTGGGGGATTCTCTGGTAATTATTAAAATATTTATTAATATTTATATTACTTGGTCTCATTGTCTACTTTATTTAATGATATATTTTTTTTTGTTCAAGGTAAAAAATTCTTGAACAGTATTGAATTTTTGGATGAGTCTATGGATGAATGGACCAGATTTAGTCCAAGAAATAACTGTTCAAAATCAGCATCTCCACTCCCTACAACTGATACAGTCTGTTATTTTAATGATTGTGAATTTTCAAATGGTTCTTCTAATGGTATCTCAGATTAAAGAAAAGAATTTAATTTTATACATATATTACATATATATTATTTTTTTCAAACATTTTATATTTAAATAATATTTATTTTAACCGTGTCGTTATTTTACAACGCTCACACTGAATTCTCTATTTGACCCATCTTTTGGGATTACTCTGGAAAATTTTATAATACCTAAAACTGCTGACCAATCATACACTATCGCTATTTTCTATCGAAAAAAAAACTATTTTCTTAATTTTTTTATGGAACAGATAACGTATAATCTTATAATTACTCATAGTAGATATAATATTTGATAGTTATAACCAAAAAATAATTACAGTACTTAAATTAATTATTTGCATTTTTTTGTTTATCCCATTTAATATCCCATTACAAAATATTAAATAATAATACAATGTGTATTCACATGGATAATGCAATAATATGTAAATGTTGGTCAGGTTATTGTCAATTTTTAGTTGTCAACAAATTATTAAAATGTTGAATACTAATGGTATTTATGATTGGTAAATAATATATATGTGCGAGTATGAATACTTATGGACGTTTAGTTTTTAGTAATTACTAGTTAATGTATTTAAGAACCCAGTTTCAACTGAAATGGCTATTTACCAAATAATTAATGATAAACCATACATTTAAATAACTAATATATTTACACTTATGGTCAAGTACTTACTCTAAGTAACAAATGTTTGATGATTTAATAGATGAATTAAAAAATTATCTTGAAAACAATAACTTAGGCCACAGCTGACCTTATTTCAAGAATAAAACATCTTGGAAAATATAAATCCTATAAGGTTAAAAACTAATACCTTTGTACTTAGTATTGAATCATTTATTGTAATGACTTAGGTAATACATTTAAAATATATTGAACATAAATATTATTACTAACTAAGAAACAAAAAAATAACTTTAATGTATTAATTGTTGAGAAACATCACTTGGTTTAGTTCCTGAATGTATTTTATTATTTAACAAATAGTTCATTTTAAGCAATAATTATAATAACAGAATTTTCTATGTTAATGATTGTCAAACAATTGTATATTTTTTTTTTATTTGATTGGTTTTAAAAACCAAAGAAGTTGAGAATAAAGTGAAATGTGTTTAATTATTCTTTTGTCTTAATATGAAAATAAAATAATATCCACATCCTTATATATTTTTTTATAGTTCTCTGGACTCGGAATAGTGAGTAGTTCTCGCATTATATTTAAAATTATAAGAAAATTAAGTTCAGTATATTGTGTAAACATTTTCTTCCGATAAGTAGATCGTAGAATAGATATTATATTGGTCTAGACACTATAGACTATTCAAGGCGGATTTATTGATAAATTTTCATATAAATCCACCTGGAATTTATTATCTCAAAATGTATGTTTAAGTGTTTATCTGCACTTTGAGGATGTTTTGTTTTTATTAGTTATTCATAGCGTGATAAATTTATATAGGAGCGCTTATAGCCTATTATGTGTCTGGTTCATAATATTTTCTAAAAATGTAACAAAAACAATTTATGAGAAGGGTGACCATAGACCTCCCCCCACCCATTCTATTTGTATGTAGCTACTTTATATTCATAAATCATAATAAGTGTATACACAACTTTATGATTTTTCAAATTGTGGGTATTTCAAACATTTTATTTTGCATATTATCATATCCATTATTTTATACACTTTTCAAAACAAAAATAACATTAATGTTTCTCTGGTCCCTTTTAGATTTTAAATGGAGCGATTATACAATGATGCGTTATTTTATTTTTTGGGTCTGTCATCTTTTAGGACACTAAAACTGCTTCAATTTTGTTCAATGGGAAAGTGAACCTAGTTGGTGCAATCTGGAGGAAAATTAAAATTTTCTCAATAGTTTTCAAAAGCCCCGGGAAAACAAAATAAAATTAAAGGAAAAACGGTAATTCTTACGCAAAATCGATTTTGGTTTTTGGTGTAACTAAACAAAATAGGTACCGTATATTATGTATATATCACTGGTTGCTTATATTAGTATTTTCTGTACACAATAATATATTTTGATTTGTTTGGAACTGTTTATAGACATTCAGTTTCCAATTTTTTTAGTATTTTTTCTATAAATGTCAATAAAATTTTATGCGTTGGGTATAAAAGCTTGAAAATTGAATGCAAGGCTCTCAATGTAATTACAATATTACATTTGAAAAATATTAAAAATCCAGACACAATTTTTTTTATAAGCATTTAAAGTAAAAATCACAAAAATGTCCAAATTATTTTGAGTTAGTAATTCATAAAAAAATTTCTTTTTAAATCTAAGATTTGAAAATTTAATTCAAGATTCCTCATAAGTTTGCCTACCTTTTTCAAAAAAAAAATATGTCTGCCTGAGATTCAAATTAAATTTTTACAAGTTTGGATATTTACTCGATTCCTCATGTAGCGATTTACTTATTTTGCTGTAATCAAAAAATTATTGAACATAGGTACTTGAAATTTACTCTATGTGCTAAATTTTATAAAATATACGAATTGCAAATATATACAACCAGTGAATATTATCTTACTATTTCAATTTATTTATTACCTTTTTGTTTAAATTTTATTTTCATTTCTAATAACATTTTAAGTTAACTTTATATAATGGATATAAATATATAGCTTTAAATTATATAAATATAAACTAAGCTGATATTAATATTTCAGTATTTCCCCCACGTGTAAAAACCTACTTAAAATCAAACCCTACCACAACCACAACAAAAACCTACAAACAGCTAAAGGCCACAGTTGCCGGGCTTAAAAAAAAAATAAAAAAAAATATTTCAGTGTTTTACTAAGTATGTATTTTATAAAGGTTTTTTGATTGTTTATTAAACATACAGTGATACTCTATTACAAAGCATACACACAAATAATAACAAGTTTGCAAGGCTTAGTTAAATAATACTAATTCATAATTTTAGATTCAGAGCGGAGCGATTTTACAATGATGTGTGTTATTTCATTTTTTTTTTGTGTCTGTCATCACCTTTTAGGACAGTAAAAATGCTTTGATATTCTTCAATAGTACTTTTTCTGATAGGAAAGTGAATCTAGTTGGTACTTTGGGGGGTCAAAATTTCCCAGTAGTTTTCAAAAGCGCTGTGAAAAACAAACGAAAAATTAAGGAAAATCGATTTCGGTTTTTGGTATAACTTTAAAAGAAATGACCGTAGATACATGCCATTTTGACCGAATGTCTATATAAGCATTTTCTACACATTATAGCATTTTCAAAATATTCTGACTTATTTTGAGCTGTAAACGGACATTTTCAGTTTCCAATTTTTTTAGTTTTTTTTCTATAAATGTCAATACAATTTTATTTGTTGTGTAAAAAATCTTGAAAATTTAATAGTAGGCTTCTAATATATTATTACAATAATATATGAAAAATCCGTACCTAGTCACAAATTTTTTTTATAAGCATTTAAAGTTCAAATTTTGACAAAATTCGTAAAAATGACGAAAATTTGCAATTTATTTTGAGTTAGAAATTCATAAAAATTTTTCTTTTTAAATCTAAGGTTTGAAAATGTAATACAAGATTCCTCATAAGTTTGCCTAATTTTATCAATAAAAAAATAGTTTATAAGCAAGTCATAATAAATTTTTATCAGCATTTTAAGTTCAAATTTGTACAAGATTAGATATTCACTCGATCTTTCATGCAGCAATTTTCTTATTTTGTTGCAATTCAAAAACTAATAACTTTAGATGCATGAAAATTTCACTAAATGTTTATATAAGTATTCTATACACCATCTGATTTTTAATATATTTTGACTGTTTTTGAGCTTTTTACGTATCATTTCAATTTTCATTTTTTTTAGTTTTTTTTTTTATATAAATACCAATAAATTTTTATTTGCTGGGCCAAAAATAATGAAAATTTAATACAAGGCTCCTGATATATTGTTAAAATAGCAATTGTAAAATATTAAAAATACATAGGCACACATTTTTTTTTTAAGCATTTAAAGTTCGAATTTTGACAAAATTCATCAAAATCTCGAAAATTATCAATCATTGTAATTAAACAACTATAAATTGATCAGTTCTTATAACTAAGGATTGAAAACTTAAAAAAAAGATTTTAATAAATAGTACATACTGCAGTCAAAAAATTTAAAAAATATATAAACACCGTTATTTTTGTAGACAATTTAAGTTCAAATTTGGACGAAATTACATATTAAAATTAATTTTAACGAGTAAAAGTACCTATATATTATAACATTTTCCAGCATCACTGATAATTTTAGATTAATAATTAAATAATATTAATTCAACTTAGCAGCTACCTACCGTATAATAACAATATCAATATAATTTAAAATATCCTAGACTGACATACCGTCTCCGCTCAGAATCGTTTTTCGTATACAATTATGATATTATATCATTGAATTTAAATTTAATACCATCCATTATACAGCTATCTACTTGTAACCAGTGTTTGGAAGGAACGAGTTCCAAAAGGGGATTCCTTTTTTAAGGAACGACACGTTGAACGAATTCCTTTTTATTAAAAAAGAACGAGGAACGGAACGAGTTATTTTTTTCAAGGAAAAATTACGAAATATTTTTCGTTCCTTTCGAGTTCCAATTTACACAGATATAATATAAATAAAAATATTTTTTTTCTTAGTGTGAATATTCAATATTGCCAATATTTGTGATCGTTAATCGTTATCAAGTTTCAAATAAGAATTTTTATTTTATTTGGAACTAAAAAGGAACAAGGAACGGAACGAATTCCTTTTTATAAGGAACTCGCCAAACACTGCTTGTAACCTACTGCACAGCGGAGCGACATCCACTTGACCCCTTTTTTAGGTATTAATTATTATTACTTATTACTTAACACATAGGTAACTAGTAACTTGTATGTTTGTATATTTTATACATATTTTTGAGAATCTGGAATCATTGTCTTTTAGTTGTAATTTATGACTTGTAGATTGGTGTTAACCAAGGTAATATAGTACCTAGTACTTACAACTGATATTGATATATTATTTTTTGAAAAATATATATTTTATTAGGAATATTAATTTTTTTTCATCTAAGAATTAAATATAGGAATTACAAATGTAAATATTAGATATCATAATAGTTACTTCCTGGTTTTACGAAGGTAACAATAAAATAATCTGTTACTTAATGAAGTTATTATATCATAACTTGAGTTGCATTATATTGTTACTCTAACACCAAAAATATATGAGATTCAGCCTCAATAAGTAATAAGCAATATTGCTGCTGATTGTTTACTGGAAAAAAAGTTTGAAAGTCATGAGTAACAAAAATCAATAATGGAACGTATATGTTTTATAAACATAAAAAATACTCTGTATTGTGGTAACGAATCCTGGAATAGTTCATATTTTAAGTCTTACAAAATGTTTACTAATAACTTATAAATTTAATAATAATATGCTATTTGATAAAAAAAAATATATATGTATATATAAGTAAATTTAAAGTTATACAATTTAATTACAAGTACTATTGCTATCACAACATTGAAGATTTTGATATATTTAGAGATTGTAGAAACATAGTATAGAGAGACAAATGTTATCTAAATTCAATTACAACGAATAATTTGGGACATTTAAAATATATAAATATAAGTCTGTCAAAGATATAGATCATTCAATTATTTTAGTTGTATAATTTGAATGAAAAAATATGGAATCTACACTTACTAACAAAAAATATTTTTATATGGTATTATTTTTTTTGAGATCATACATCGCACTTTATAAAATTTATGTTAAATTATCTACTTAAGTAGTTTGGGCTAAATTAATAAATATTAAAATAAAATTAGATAGAAAATGACTATTAACTAAATAAATTAGACAGTGGTAATTAAAATTGTCAAGTTTCTATATAAATAAATATAATTTTAGTAAATTAAATTAACTGTACAGCAATTAATGGATGTAAAAATAAATAAAATATTAAGAAAACTTTAAACAAACATTTATAGCAAGAAAAATATACTGCTATGTATATACATAAAATTATATTTTAAATTAAAAGCTATTTGAACACAATTTTTTTTTTCTCCAAAAGATTTGGAAATACTTAACATTTTATTTTTAATGAAACTTGACTTCATTCTTAAAAACTAGTTGTATAGGACCATTCAAATTATGGTTTAGTCTCAAACTAAATATGCCACATACAATTATGTATTGTGTACACATATAGACATAATATATTATATTTAAATAAGTATTTTTTTTTTTTTTTTGGACACTGATTGGGTATGCATTGAATTTTTTGAATTTTTAAATACTGTTAGTCATGGTAAGAGACTGATTGGTTATAAAAACACATTAAGGCCACTGGATAAGACGTGGCGACTAATTTTCGTCATACATCATCTTCAATGTCGTTCTTATAAAATGTTATAGAAGCAATATGCTGATTTTGCATAACTTCAAATACCATATCTTGGTAACCGTAGCAAAATGTTGACCCAAATGGATTTGTAGAGTTCTCAGATGATCCACGATTTAACACAACAGGTCTTTCACTATGTTTTAGTCTTTCAGATATCTCATCCCATTTGGTAAAAGTATTCACGGTAATTGCCTTTGGTTTTTTATCATACTTTTTACAATCATTGGACAGATTGAGTTTTGATTTTTCTGAAGTTAAAGCAATGTTGAATTCACATCTATGATAACTAAAGAAAAAAAGCCACCAATAGTAGTATAATTCGTTATTAAAATGTTTTAAACTTTGAATACTTACATATTGAAATTATAATGACCAGGAAAATTGGTATGTACTATAAATTTTTTGATCTTGTGTGTTTTGGCATCAAAAAGAATATCCTGTAAATTATTTTTATAAATATTAAATTAGTCTTTTTAATTAAAAATATTATACTAAATAGATACTTACAAAACCCAAGGTAAAATAATTGAAAAAGTAATCCGATCTTCTAGGAACAGATATGTGTCTATGAACATTTGGTGAATGTATTTTCATTTTGTCTTCAGATTTATAAAAAATCTGTGAAGGGGTGCCTAACATGGAAGTTACATCTTGACACGACATTCCAAAATTAATTTCACGATTATAAGTAACTTTACGACCACGGTTTGAACCTATATTAATCAGTTGATTTCAAATTAATGACTTTTCAAATCAATTATTTTATTTAACATTACCAGAGCCTTCCAAATATAATTGTATCATAAATCCTTTGGTATTCTTAAGATCTCTTTGAACCTCTAATCGTTCTAAATAAGTTAACCCTTTGTAGCAAGACAAAGGATGTGATGGAATATTTAGAATATCTTGACCAGGAAGTGGACTCCCAGAGAATATAATAACACGACTAACATTTGGGGATGTTCCACTAGCAAACTGCAAAGATCCAAGCCCACACTGAGCACTACCAGCCTTAAAAATAAAAACAATGTTAATTATACTATAATTGTTTATAATAATATAAATTATACCTGAAATTTAGAATCCACATTAAAACAAAATGAAATTCCTCGAAAGTTTAAGGTAAATGTTTGTTTCTCAGCATCAAAAACACCAGGATGAGTAGCACCAAATGTATGTTCCACTTGTTGTATGGTGGGCATTACTTCTGGAGCATTGAACACCATACCACTATGTACAAATTCAAATTATAAAAATAATAAATGGGAATTTATTTAAGTTTTTGTAATTTGAACAATAATATTTATAACTATGAATGCTGTTGAATACTTGCCAATATTTCAGTTTAATATTTTTCAGGTTAACAATTTCAATCATCTAAAAAAGTTATAATGCAAAATTGGCTAGAATGTTATATTATTAAGACATTATAAATTAGTTTACCTTTAAACGTTGAAATACAGGATGAAATATAAATCGAATACCATCTTGAGGAAGGTCTAATATGAGATCAATATCTAAAGGGTTCTGTATAATTTTAAGAATATATTATAAAAGTTAAATTATAAAATTAATAGAAATTAAAATATAATAATATAATACCTACCTTATCACTATATAAAACTTGAACTCCTTTTATAATGCCAACTTGAGACTGAATTATTGCTACAGCTTGACAAAAATGCATACCTAACATCAAATACATATTTAGGTATTAGGTAGGTAGTTATTTTTCTTACGTTTTCTAAATCTGAACATTTTTTTATGATTTATTAATTATTGTAGAAATAAATTAGTGCTATATTTAATATTTATTAAATCCAATTAGATTCCAAATTTTCAAATCAAAACATTAAGATGACAAAAAAAATTAACTCTGGGCTAGTTGTATCATTTGATTGAGCTCGAATACCAATTAAACAATTTAGTTTTCCAGTTATAGTATATAAATTATAAATAAATTATTTTGACGGAATAATTAGATGTCAATAATAAATATCTCTTTGTCAACGGGTTGTAATGCAATGCTATGCAGAAATCTACACAGTCTTTTGTTTAATTATCACATTTTAAATGGTAGGTATACCATATCAAAACCACATAATTTAGGAAAAATTAAAAGCAACTGCAGGTATTGTTTTGAAAAGCTAAAATAAACAATTTAAATAAAACAAACTGTCCGAGGTCTGTGTGCAGATGTCGGTCCTCGACGACTTTTGAGGACTTGGTGGTGAACCGTACGAAACGAATACAATATCATTGTGTTTAGGTACTTACCCAGGACGAATTCCCATTGTTCACATCCCAGAGACCTTTCGGGCACGACGTCCAACGTCAACATTTTGCTCTCACGCCCAAAACGACCAAATATTGAAGGTAAATAAAGAAAACCATAAACGATACGATTGGACTAAAAGGACGTCCGTCTCCGAGAGCGAGAGTTATTGCAGTGGCGTAGGCGCATAGCCCGCGAAGTCCATTCGGCAAACCACAAAAAAATTAGTGAAAAAAAAAAAAATTGCGTAAACGACCAATAATTGGCCTTTAAACGACGGACCGATTATAATAATGTTACGACAGAGCGAGGAAATGATCATGAATTCGCGAACGTATTTTTATACAATTCTATCAAGTATAAATAAATCAGCTGCTGCTAACTGCGAAATAGCCTATTAAAAAACACGAACTGCTGCTGGGCATATTATACCTATATCGTACACAATAATATTATACAACTCGGTCGCGTAATCAGTCCGTGGTCGGGGGCAATCAGCTGACGGATCATAAACATTAAGCACGGCGTAGATGTGCGGGCGGCGGACGATGTACCAACCGCGGTCGACGGGTGTTGTCGCGGTGGAGGAGGCAACGGTTGTTTTTGTTATTGTTTGTAATCAAGGTGTACAAGTACAACAAACTATGGTGTACTATAATATTATTATTGTTAAATATTGTTCGTATTACGATAAATAAATTGAGACCTATATCCGCTTTGCAATAATTATTGTAAAAGTACAAGTCAACATTGTATTTGTTAGTTGATATTACGCATGTGTCGGGTACGTAATATTGTGCATCACCTCGTCGCCGAATCGTCGTACTCCGTCAGCTAACCTACTGACCTACCTATGTATAGGTAGTTTCAATTTATTTTGTCATGGGCGTAGTCATCGACGCGTGTAGCTGACGAGGCGTACTACTAGGTATAATAATATTATAATAACGTCAATGAGCACTACACCAAATCCAAATGTACAGATCGATGAAATACTAAATACTGCACTCGCCTTCATGCCCATGGTCCACATGAGCCGAAGCAACGACTTGGGCCTGTGTTGTGAGTTCTATTTGCTCTCCTCGAGCCCGTTGCTTTCGTTCACCAACGGTCGGACCTTGCCGAACTTGAACGTGTCTATTCTATCGCAGCCTTTGACCATCCCCTTCCAGATTCAAAGGCATATCTAGTGGACTTAGAGGAGGGAAGGGGGTAATTATTGTTGTCTGTTTCGTTCAGGTAATTGTGCTTATCATATTGAACTTGACATTGACAATACTCATTAATATTATCATATTTGAAATTATTTATCATAATCGTGTTTCACACCAGAACATCATTTTAGATTCCGAGCAGACTTTTGAGAGATAAAAGTTGAAAACTCCCAGTATCCGGCAAAAGCAAAAAAAATTATAAATTATAAAATATACAAAGAATTTACTATGTTAAAATGTTTATAACTTGCTTTAAAATTAAAATATTAAAAAAAACTTGTCATCAACTGGATAACAAGGTACAAGTGTTATTCAGAAGCCACCAGGTGGTCAATGTTCTAACAATTTATAAGAAAAAATCAATTAGTTAAATTAAAATGAACATGACTGAACATGGGTGGCCGCAGGCAAAAGCATTTTAAGAAGCAAAAAAAAAAAATAATTTAACTAGGAACTAGTGACTGTAGTTAATTTGGATAAAACCAATACTATTGTATACACTAAAATGAACGAAAAAATATGGTCAGAGGTCATCTATCCCCATTGCTTCAATGATTTAGCAAATATATAAAAATTATTGACATTTTTTAAGACTATGCAAAACATTAAATGCATAGTGGTCCACAGACGATCTTAGATAAATTAATCCTACAAAAAAAACCAAATTATGTTCTTTTTCAAGCTGGAGAATAGAGACAGTCAATTTTTAATTTCAAACAAAAAATACTAAATACAATTAAATGCAGAGTGGTAATAAAAAGATCATTACAGATTATTGGTTCACTACAGTTAATACTAAAATATAGATGAAATAAAAAATAAAATAACTTAAAAATGAGAGCAAATGATCATGGTCATTAGTCATTACTTGTTAGTTGTTACTGTGCATCGAGGAACACCAGGTAATACATCAGCTACGGTAAATAATGTAATATTATTGTTTTAAATTTTTCGCACGAACAAAATGGACTGCCCGGCGAATTGTATAGGTAAAATAAGTGCATTTCTGAAATGTTTAATATTGTCCATAGACCATAACTACATTTTTTCCAAGCATACTTCGTTCGCGACAGACAGTGGTTGTGCACAATACAAATCCCGCCACAACCACCCAAATCCTCATTTCTTAGATCCATTCGAATGTGTTGAATAATCACATTTTCTCGGTGAACGGAGTAAAGACATATTATATTGTAGGTAGGCTACTGGCTAATTAGGTACACATATTGTATCCACTATCCGATATTGTAAACACATTCAAATACTAGTATATCTGAACTTTATATTGAATCGCTCTAACTGCAGAAAGGGGATAAATTCAATTTTCATAACTTTTCGGGAGAGACAAAAAACGAAATATTGATAATATTTATAACTTTTCAGTTTTCTGTTGTATAGACTATTATTTTTGAGCGCTATTTTCAGATGTTCGGACAGTCGGATTTGACTCCTTTCTGTAGTAAACGATGTATTTAAGAAGTGGAAAATATAAACTAACGTGCTACGTTTATGTCACACGATCACTACTTTATACTAGATATTATATTGGTTTTAGATTCTAAGCGAAGCGATGAATGTATTGACTTAACAATGATGTATTTTTTTATTTTTTGTGCTCACAACAGAAGTAAAAAAAATGCTTCGATTTTCAACTCTGAGGGTGGTTAATAGTTACCATTGATTTTAGAATAAAATTTTATGTTGTTTGTTTTTTTATGTTTATTCTAAAATCAATGTAGTTACTGATAGCAAATTGGATCTTGTTGGTAATTTTAAGAAGTCCAAATTGAACATTTCCAGTTAAATTCTTAATATTTGAAAAAAAAAATGTAAGTAAAAATGGCCATTTTGACGCAATAAACAGTTGACGACAAAATCGATATTGTTTTTTAGCGTAACTCAAAAACGAATAACCATAGCGATTTTCCCAAATGTTTATCTTATAATGTTCTATATGACTGTATGTACATAGTACAATTTTCAAAATATTTGGACTATTTTCGAGTTATTAAAAGATGTTTGAAATTTTCATATTTAAAAAAAAATTTTCTAACGGCCTTACTAATTACCTCGTATAGTACTTACGTATGATAACCTTATCGTGTGGGCGGATGAATAGTGATAAATATATTATTTTCAAATAATATTAATAACAATCGTGTCGATGGTGATGGGGGTCAGTAAGTGCGGCCCGCAGCTTTAGATAATGTGGTTATTGGTTGCCCTTGCCCATCGGCCATCGTTCCAATACTTGAAAAGTGTCTACCGAAATAAAAATCTCTATAATCAATATTAAACAGCTGGACATTGCCACACTTATATCACAGAATAATTTCATAGGTAATATAGGTATATCTTAAATTGTGGTAATGGTTTATAGACCTAATAAGATCTATGGTAATGGTAGAATTCTATTATCAGCTATGGTGGTCGTCCTCGACGAAAGGACGATGTCGAAATGTCGAATGTTTTGAGAAATTTAATCGGACGGCACCGGCTCCCCCAGGCCTCGACCGTGCTCACGAATTATTTGCGACAAACCAACGAGCCACCTTGGACTTCATTTTTCGTTAAATACACTTCAGTGATCGACGACCAAAGGGGCCGGTCGCACTTCAATTGGAAAACTGGTCACTCAAACTATCACGTTCTGCGCTCCGGCTGTTTCCCGTACATTAAGTACCATTGCACCAAAAGGCCATACGAAGACCTGCGAGTAGAGGACGGATTGTTTAGTATTTTAAAGATCATCAACCTGGGTGAGCGACTGACGGTTTAAAGGCGTATACGATGTTTTTGTGATTTACGACTCGCAATAAACGGTCGCACGAAAGTCCAAGACTTTATATTTTTTATCGTATTCAGATTTAAATATTTAATAAACCGTTTGAATATTAACACCGTAATAATTTTGCGATAAATAAATATCAAATTGTTATATAATAATTGTTTTAAGAACTCTGTTGTCCATGACTCACACTAGTCTCATAGTACAATTTATTTAACAAAAAATTCAGAAGCCTAACTGGTTTTTATCAAATGTAAGCATTCGTTTTATAAAATTATTTATTAATATATAATGCAATGCTGTGGATTATGATTAATTATTAGGTAATTTATATTGGTTATATTATGTTGGTTTTGTGGTGCAGAAAATTAATGTTTGCTTATTTTTCTTTAATACGTTGCCTCAGTTTAAAATTAAATTTATTATCTGTAGATTGTTTGTGTCAATTGAACTATAGTCTATAATCATTAAATTGTTCCATTGAAATTGCAATAAATAATACCTTATGCCATTATAATGTCTTATAAGATATACATTTTTTTAATTTAATTATTAAATACATTTTACTAGTTATCAATGAGGCATGATATTTAGTTTTTCCAGCAGCCTGCCATGCATTTAATACACATAACTGGTTTTTTCAAAAATTAACAAAATATTGTTAAAAATATTGCAAAAATGCGTTTGCGAAATGAAGTGTTTGAATAATAACCCATAGTATTAGTTTAAAATATGTACCTAATACCTATAATATGTAATGGTTTTTTAAGAATATTTATCGTTATTAAATAATGTAATTTTTCAGGTATACCATTGCTTTTGTATGGTTTATCTGCGGTTTTTATGATTTCATATAAAGAAATAGTGAAGACACCTGAAGGAGATGTTTATGTTTATTTTCTTTTAAAAGAAGATAAAGGTTCAACACACTAAAACAATTTCAATATAGGTAGTATGTCTTAGACAAAATTGAATTAAATGTTGTAACTTTCTAAATTATTTAGAGTTATTTAATCTAAGTGTTAAATATACTATAAATAATGTAAATGACAGTAGAAAATATTGTCAGAAATATAATATTTGGCTTTAAATATGATTAATATAATAAGCCTTTATTATTTATAGTATAGGTTACAACATAATTTAAAAAATATGCTTCCATATAAACAAATTATGATAAAAACATGATGTAACAACTTACCTTTAGTGAAATTTTTAACAAGATAAAAAAGTCATCCCTGGTTAATAATTCATAGTTACTACTAATACTAAAAATAAGTTATATTGAAGGAAAAAATTAACACAAACTTCATAAAAATTTTAATTTTATGTCTTTTTAAAAAATATTTAACAATAACCAACAACAATATTTATAACAATTCAAATCCAGTATAACATTGTATAAACTAGAAAGTTTCAATAATATAATTCATAGTATCTACGCTAGTTTGATTGATAATAAGCAATACATTTCTAATATTTTCCAAAAATGTGTTGCTTAAGAAGTGACATTAAAAATAATAATTATAATAATACACCCATCACACCAATATCTTCTTTTTTTTTGAAAGAAAAATATTTTTCTATAAAAATAATTAAATTGTTAAATTAACAACAGCAGAAAATAAAAATCCTAATCACAACAAGGTTGAAACCTAACCTAACCTATTGGTTTCATAGTCACAGAAAATATTTTAATCATTCTCTGGTACCATCATGGCACGTCCAGTTTCTTTAACAGTAGATTTGACAATATTTTTGGGACCAAACTCCTTTACACTTCTAGTGAATCGTAACCCATGACCAACTGTTTCAAATGTATCCTGAGTTACTTCACTAACGTTATTGCCAAATCTAAAAAATAATTTTTTTAAATTGCAAAAATTGCAACAATGTTATAATATATAAATATTTTAACTTACTTGTGATGAACTATAAGAACAGTATTATTTGAAATACTGTTACCCAGCATTATCCCTGATTTCTCAAGTCCATCATAAACGATGCTAAAGCCTTCAATTGCACCTGCCGCTATATCAAATACATTTGTCATTTTCTGGGAAGCTTCATTTTTGTTCATATTAGTAACGCCTGTCAAAATCTTAGTTCCACCTTTATGAACGTGTGGAGCGAGGAATTTTCCAACGGCACATGATGCTGTACCTATTTTTCCAGCTGAATAAAAGTATTTTCTTATTAGTTTAAAATTAAAAAACTTGTTCTTAGTAATTAATATATTATATCATACCGACATAACATGTTACATCTGCAGCAGTACATGTTACGTTTTTAGCAACTTTAACACCTTTTTTCATGGGAGAACAAACATGTGTATCACTTTGAGAAGGATTAATGTAATTGAGTAAACCAGGAGTAGAGTTGTTCATGAAATTTGTCGTTTTTTCAGCACCCTTCACTAATCCGTTTGATAGAAAAGTAGCTCCCTTAACAATATGTGCTGAGATGTTTTGACCTTTTTCTCGGGCCTTTCCAGACTCCTTTCTCAATGATTTTTTAAGTATATCTTCTAATACATCTGTGAAGAGTTCCAAATGTTCTGGAGGAACTAACACACCAATAGCTGAGTTACTATTTTCAATATCAGGAAACAAAAAAGCCCCAAACTCTGTTCGAAGACATGGTGAACCATTGGCGACAAGTGGATAGTAAATATCCTCAATACAAAGAAAATATCTCTGTGTGCTTTCTGAATTTGTACCTAAACAAAATAGTTTTATAATATTCTTAAATGAGTTATGACTTATGACCTGAGTTATAACATAATAATAATTAAGTTAAATAATATTTAATATGTAGTTACCTTCGAGCATAAAAATTTTAACATTTGATTTCTCTGATGGTGATGTTACTTGACCATCAGCGGCAATAAAAAATATTTGGGAATTATCACAGCTAATTAACAGGATTGCCATTGAACTCTGTTCGATGTCGACACGTAAATCATTGAGCATCGCTGATAACTGATTGTATGAAACTGGAGGTTCTGTTTCGGAAATATGAGATTGTTCTTCGTCTGACCGTGTAGCTTCCTGATATGATGGAGGACTTTGCACAGGCCTGCAGTCAATGGCCATGTTAGAACCACTATCCCTTTGCAGCTCAACGATACGATTTAAAATCTCTTTTCTGAAACAAACATGCCGTATCAATACAATACAAATCGCGATAATTATGTACACTTACTTTTCGGTTTTCAAGTACTGTATTATGTTGTCAACCTCTGTCCATTCAAGACTCAAGTCGGTTGGCTGAGTTAGTGGAACTGAAAAGACATTGTCGATGATGTTCAGACACTGTTCATACTCCAGCAATGCCTACAAACAGACATCAATAAGTACAGTTCAATCATATTAGAATAACTACGGACTCACCAGATTCGTTTTGCCTTGGGTCTCAAGATTTCTGGCTTCGCGCAGAGTGGCGAAAAACTTGTCCGTGGCGGCTTTCACGCGACCGTAGAGTTCGGCGGTTTCACCAGGACCGGCCATGTTTTCGGGGAGTTGAACCGACGTTTTAAGCACAAAACAAAATCCAAAAATAATCGGCGTGAATCAAGATTCAAGACAAGTGACAACTGACTACGTTACTGGTTACGAGTTACGACGCTTACGACTAGAAATGAAAGCGACGTTATCACTGCAGATCGAATATTGTGAAATGTTTTATGTTTCGTAATGACTAGGTTTGCGTTCCTTGACCTCTCGCACGGACGAAAAACGCTGAAAATCGAAATTTTAAACTTCTATTATCTGCTCCGGTCTGTGATAACGCTCGATTGGGCGCGAGTCGTAACTTGTACGACGAACGCCGAAGACTGAAACAGTGGTCAGACAGACGGACAGTCACAGTCCACTGAATAATCATTGATTGTGATTATCATCGAATATTTAAATATTATGTTTTTATTATTGTTGTCGTATGACTCATCACCCCGCCGCTGACATCATTTTTGCACATCGACGTTGAAGAAGGACGCCTCATCGTTCGACGTACTTGCATACCCGATTAATAATTATTAATTATAATTAAACATTACCTATGTGTGTCGTACGTTAATAACCGCATCGGACATCGGGTACAGACTTCTGTTCAGTGTTCTACACTATTAAAACTTTAATTTTTTAAGTACCTACCTATATCATCTACCAATTCTACCATTTATATTATACGATTAATACTGAGCAACTCTTATTTGAACTGCTACGGCGACAGATCTAGAGTTTTGTTATTTTTTTTTTTTTGGTGGGGGCGATAGGCAACATTTTTAAAAACAATATTAAACACATATTTATTACAAAAAGTAAAAACAAATTTAAGTAGGTACTAGGTACCTATAAATGTATGATTTATTAATTATGATGAACGTAAATGTACGTGTACTAATAGTATAAAATATATCTGATACCAGAGTTGGTAGGTTAGTTGCCCTAGTTGTGTTAGTATAAAATTAAAAACATTTGTAAGTTTACAAAAATAATGAACTTATACCTACACGTAGAAATTATAAACAGAATGTTGTTTAGTAAACAAAATATCTATTACGTCTTCTGGTTTTACATTAATTTACATTAATTTCACAATGAATATTTAATAGGTAATGCTTAATTGTTAACCCATTCAAACGATTCTATTCAATCTATCCCATCATCGTTATAATAATATAATATACTGAATAACGGAACAAAAAAGGTCGCACGTTGGGAAAGTCAATTAACAATCAAGTATTTAACTATATTTTTTTCCGATTACCAATCTATTATCTACATTCTAGACTATAAGTCTACTATATAAACTTATCTTTATAACCAGATATGACCCAAAAATATTAGGAACAATTTATTTTGTTTAAATTGGTATACTCCGTACTCTTTGATTGTTAACAATTGAATAAAATAAGCTTTTATGCGACACAAAAATAACAACAATTCACACACACGTCACATTTGAATGGTATGTCTTATAAATTATAAGTCTGAAGAAAGTGGGAAGAACATTTTTTTTAAATTTTAAGTTATAGTATCGACATTTGATCATTTTCCTGTACCTATATAGAAATATATCTTTATAAATGTAAGAAATAACATATATTAAGATTTTATTGTGTAAGAACTTGAGTTTTGTTGTATCAATAGGTGATTTTTAGTTATTACAGATTTCTTATTGATCCCATGAATTATTTCAGTGGCGTACCTGAAGGCGGAGCAGGGTTGGAAAAAAAGGGTTCATATTTCATTTTGCTTTACTTTTGAATTGTCAATTGTTTTGTAGTGAAGCATTAATAATTTGCTTCTTCCTCGAAAATGTTTTACAGGTACGTCACTGAATCATATATTACTATAGTCTATAATATATTTTGTGTTAAGTATTTTAAGTATTTAGTTTAATTGAGTTAACTTATGACAAACTATGCAGTCTACGTCTACCCTATAGTTGTAGTCATTGGATTGAAGTCAACTGGAAAACGATTTGATCACTTTTTTGAAATTCACACAAATGATCCATTTACTACGCAGCACGAAGGTATTTAATGGACCTACACGCAATGCCATAGAAAATTGCCTATATTGAACTCCTTCGAACGGTCGGTATCGACGGTATAGAATCTCTTTAAACCGTGGCAGTGTGCCAGTGTACAATAATACATAATCTACACCGTCTTTTTACGGTGACTGACAACCGAAAGTATGAAATACTGGTGACGAACTTCATGAAAGCATGGTACAAAAATATCTAATTGTCAATTTCCGTTGGCCAAACAATTAACAAACGATAAAAATGGTGGTTCGTTTGGTTGAAAAACATTCTGTGATAAAAGTGTATAAACAATTTTTTTTAGATAGGTATCTAAATATCTAAGTGTCCGTAACTATTGAATGGTAATACAATTTAAAAATATATCAATTAATAAAAAAATAATTTAAACACATCAAAGAAAACAATGTTGCTGATTTTTTTTCTTAAAATATTATATTATACCTATACAAACTAGTCAAACTACACAAAACCAGGAACTATTAAATATCATATTCAAGTAATCTAGTTTTACGGAAAGACTGAAAACGGATATAGACTCAACAGTATAAACATTGTTTGGATTTCTTCTTTATAATGTGTCTAAAATTAAAGCCTATATTACTCGAATTTTAAATATTTAAAGCCAATATTATTTGTATAGGTAATTTTAAAATTATAATTAAAAATTTCGAAAAAATAATTTAAAAATTATAATTTATAATAAGGATAAATTCAACAATATTTCTTTATTGAGAAATATTAATTTATTACACATTCATCAACAATAGTATTTATTATTGTACAAAATTCTAAATGGGAAACCATTACTTTCCTTTACTCGGTTTCATACTTATGTAGTACATGTGCCGGCTGTGACTGTCTCAGTAGTGGTTGGTACTCACAAACTCAAAATTAATAAATACTTCCGGCTTCCGTTGAATTAAACCACCATCGTCTGAAAGTAAAATCAATTTTCTAATTTCTTATTTATCCACTAAATAGTGATCGGTGGACCGTGATCATAAATTCATAAGCAATAAGCATATTATATATATTTTTATCATTATTACTATTATATTTTGTTCTATTGTTTCATCTATACATATAATATTATATACTATTTATATAATATATTGTTTGTAAAAAGCCGAATGACGTTAATACATAAATAAAAAAATAAAAAATGCTTACAAGTCAAAAGAAAACATTATCTTAAACACGACGTAAATCGGAAGTCTTATTGAAAATAATCAAATAAAGAACATAAATCTATGCTGAGGTCGGGGCATTAATATAATGATATTACACTCATTTCATTTAGGTACTCATGAGTGATGAGTCATGACGAAATAAATTGGACATTGGTTTGATCACCACACATAGAATTTCATTCAGTCGCGCGCAAGAGGGTGGGGGAATTCCGCATCTTTTGATCAGCTTATAATAAATAATAGTACGTATAATAATTGTATAACAATATCATATCAACAAACAATGAAACGCAGTGAAGACTCCCACCTTTTCTTTCAGTACTGCGTATCACTAAGTTACATCATACCTATTTATTTCGTGTCATGTTTAAACTTGTGGATATGACATAGGTACGTAATGCATGAAAAAAAGTTGTGGAATTTTGTCAAGGGTAAGGGACTGAACTCCTTGATACTGACTTATAGTAACATTTGCCAAATTATCGTAACCGCATGATTTATACGATCAGTCTATTCTATTACTATGTTACAACCCTTTAGTATGTCTAATCGTAAGTTATTACCTTCAATATTTAGTAGTAGTTGATTGAACACCAATAAAAAATATTCTTTTATTTTAGGTTCACTCAAATCGTAATTTTCAAGTCTCCGTAACGCGGGGCTTTCAAATTTACAGGGCGCTTTAATCTGTAGCCCTGCCTATCCGCAGGCGCTGGAAAATTTGTAAGCTAACACGACTCTGATATCTTAGATAGTAGACACCATCGTTAAAGCCACAACACCGTTACATCTACAACACCGTTACATCTACTTTCGCTGTTTAAATGTTAGGTAATTTCTTTATAACTTGGAAGATTCCGCGTGAGGGAGAATCATCGTTTTTCTTTCTCTGTTATGTTGGCCTAAATGCTAAACGTTTATGTTTACAGTTTTGTGAAGTCAGGTGTCTATGCTGAATGAATAAAAAAGTTTTAGCAGAGGTGCCGAAAACAAACGGTTGTTTAGATGATAAAAATCGTTTGGCTGTTATTTTATGTCAAAATTGATTACTAATTTACTAAAATATCAAAATAAATACCTAGCTTTTTCCAGTGTGTCCACAGAATTGTGTTTCTGTTAGGTACCCATATTATAATATATGATCATACATTTTCGTTATAGTGACCACATTATGATAATTATTGATTTATATCAATAAATACCATGTTTCTGGTAGTACCTTCACGAAAACTCGTTGCATATCTTTAATATCAATGACTTTTAGAGTTATGCGTGATTTTTCACTTCGACACGTTCTATACGTCTTCAGTTTTTCATGTACTCTTCGAGAAAGGTATAATAAATTACGGAGGTAGATAGCGCTGCCGTTATTGTCCGGACGCGTCGTTTTAATACAAATAACGTTATGACTTATAACTATTATGTCATAAATCATAATACATTTTAAATTTCTAATACATTTTTTATACATTTTCAGCTCAAAAGCAAAATCGCGATAGCAGTCTTGATAACGTTTAACAATATTTGCGACATTTTATTAAAGTAAAACTAAAATATAACGTAAGTAAACAAGAAAACAATTTTTAAAAACTTTTTTAATTCATTATAAAACAAAATTAATTTTGTTTTTTTTTAATCCTTGTCTTGGTTTTTACCATGCATTTCCACTAGGGCCATTCGTGTTTGAAACTATAATCAATTTATAACACATATTTTTCATTCGTTTTAATACTGAATATATTATTATAACAATATTATTCTTGTGTAATGTATAAAATACCTATATATAATATATATAAGCTTTAAATTTATAATTTTAATATCAGGACCGTCGTGGCAATACTACTCGACTCACATTTTTCAAATTGTTCAGGAGACACAATAAACTAAATAAATCGGTTTTCAATCGGACAAATTTAGTTGTTGGACTTTAATTCTATTGAATAACACTAAGACCTTAGGCCTATATATTGACTAGTTTTTAAAATGTTAGCTATTTTACTTTTATTTGATGAGATAAGTGTTATAACTTAAATTTATACGAGATACGTGCTAATTCATTGGCAGTTAATAAATGTTATAATGTACCATTAATAATAATATTAAATAATTGTTAACTTGGTTAGTTGTACTTTAACTTAAAATATAATTAATATTATAAAAAATATATGAATAGAAAAATTATTAAAAATAAAAACAGTCTTGATATAAAAAACTTTTTCATATAACATTATATAGGTTATAGGTACCTAATAGAATATTATAAAATACCTAAGTGGTTATTATTAATGACAGCAAAACAGCAAATTAATGAAAAAAAATGGTAAGAACTTGGATCAAAAACTCCGTTCACCACCAAACACAATAATATTCTTATAATTAATATTGATATTGAGATTTAATACTAAGATTCTATACTTTTACTACAAACTATTTTTCGGAGGGAAAAAAAACAATAGGATTTTCAGTCATAGATAAAAAAAATAGGCGCAATAATAACACTTAGGTATACAGTGGTACTAAAATCTTATTTTCAAAAAAAAATGGAGTTTAGTGGTACTGCAACGACGGTCGCGATGTGATGTTGGTTCTACTGGTTGGTATACTATAGGTACCTAATGTACACATTATTTTTATAACTTTATAAGTATATTATTACGTCTGTATAACTTATACATTTCATATTTCAAATAAAGTGTACAAATTAATCGATTCGTTGAGATGATATAATATATTATATATAGGTACTCAATGTACGATAATCAAATTCGTATCATTTTTTAAATTTGATGATGGAATATGTGCAGATTATAGATAAACTACATCTGCAGGTGCGTCGAAATCGTCTTGCGTAAGTTCACACTATACCTATATAAGCACACGTGACTCTGTAATGTTATTATAATATACCAATGGACAACGGCACGCGTACTTACGCATAGCTATAGATGATATTTCAATATAAATTATAATAATAGTATGTATAAGACGTATATTTAAAATCTGAACGTTCATACCCATTTCGAACGCCGTTGCCCAATGCGTTTATAAACATTATATATTATTATACCTATTGGTTTATTAATTACAATATTTGGTTCACGACGTTCACATAAACATATCATAACATATCTAGGTATAAACCTACTATCAACCTATATATAGGGAGTTTGATTGAAAATAAATTCGACTTTACAACGCGTATCAATCAGTGTTTAAAATAACGACTATAAGTCTATATCGAATCAATGTATATAATATAATATGTACCTAATTATATATGCGTATATATAACCCTATCAACGGCAGAGTAGGGATCGACCTCGATGTAACTCAGTAATGTAATTGTACTAAACCTTATAGGACGCGTGCGAAATTATTATTACTTACGTTTTCTTGTAGATGCATTATACGCTTGTATAGTATATACATAATATATACGATATCTATACGTATATAAATGTCGAAGGACGTAGGTACTTGTAGAGGCTGCTGAAGTTTCAGCCATTAAGTTTCGTCTAATATATATACTTAGCAATCGACTTCGCAATTAGCCATATATATACCTATTACCTATATAGGTATCTATACAATTTATAAATTCGTTATTTCGTATAGTATGCGCACCGCATGTATAATAACTGTGTGGTAATCGCTTCCGGCTTGCAATTGCACCTGCGAGACCCATCATAGGATGTGATCTGCAAGACAAATTGGGAGTAGACACCTATATATGTGCAGGATGGTTCACCAAGCGTGCTCATCTCTATTTTTTCCTTTAATGATGAATTTATTCATATTAAAATCTTTGAAATTTTCAAATATATATATTTAGTAGATATATCTACTTAAAATTTGTAGACCATACTTTCAAATTCTTTAGATTTTTCTGCTACTTGACGAGTGTTCTGCAGTGATAAAAATTTATATTTTTCAAATAAAAACCTCTTCGTAAATTATTTAGTACACAATTTTTTAAAAATTTTGATGTACCTACCTAATCCAAAATTCAAACGAGTAGATCTCATACAATTATTAAAACGTTTATTCTATAAGGATAATAGTCCTTAAAAATTGGTTTTACAAAAATATAAAATAGATAGAACATTGGATCTAGTATATTTATTATACTTGAACCATTTTTAATTTTTTTTAAATATGTTAATAGATTAATATTTACTATTAACATTGTCTAATCATCATATTTCCCATATTACCTTCCTAACCCACTTTGAAAAATATAGACCTAATATCCCTATACAATACACAATGAGTTAAATAACGCAAAAACTACTCGTAAAAATGTTGATTTTGGTACATTGAAATGTTCAGAAAAATTTGGCTAAATAATTTATAACATTATTGAAGAAAAGAGTGGTGAGCATACTTGGTGAATTAACCTATATATATTATACCTAATAAGACATGTAATTATAATATATATGGATATGCAAAAGGTTATGTCACATCCATATCGCGTTATTGTATGTTTCACGAAATGGACAACGTTTGCATCCATTTCACGAAATGAAACCGCGGTTTCTATACACTTCACGTAATTACATAATATGGATTATATTTCGTGAAATGGATACATAAACCGTCATCACTCATCATCGGAACTTTTTCCGTCATTTGGATGTCCATATATAGTAAAAATTAAAAAACCTTAATTTCGATGTATTAATTTTCATTCCGAAAAAATCTTTTATAATTAATTTAATTATATTATTTTTATCACACTTATTTAAATAAATAATAGTTTGTATTAAAGTACCTACCTATTTGTAAAATATTTTCTAAAAAATAATAATAAAATTACATTTTTTAAATTAATTATTAAAGATTTTTTAAGAATAAAATTAATATTATATAAAAATTAAAGTTTTTAATTTTTGCTATATGAACATTCAAATGACGGAACAAGTTCCATTGATGATGTCTATTTCACGAAACATAATCCATATTATGTAATTACGTGAAGTGGAGAAACCGCGGTTCCATTTAGTGAAATGGATGCAAACGTTGTCCATTTCGTGAAACTTTCAATAACACCATGAATGCGACATATATACCTAACCAACTGTTACTGTAAACATTATTTTTATAAGATAAGGAATAATCCAAAATTGTCAAAAATATCTAGGTACCTAGTAATTATATTATAAACTGTATAATTTAAACATAATTTATTTAAGTTAATGCTTATCCCTAACTAGTATTTTTATTTCATATAAGTATACGAGATAAAGTATTTTTATATTATTCTACTATGAATAAGATAGTTAATGTATGTTTCATATTCGAATATAACTACTTTGAAAAATATTTTAAACAAAGTTTTAATTTTTGTAGTTAGGTAAATGTATTTCTTTCACCTGCTATGATTACTCAAATTAATTTTCTTTTACTGTAGATACCTGTATTATAGTAGCCTAATTATTCTACGTGTTGTAAAATTATTATTTGTAATTTAACTTCATCTTTTTTTTTTTTTTAGCAGGTTAGATTTTTCAATCATATAAATTTGTTTTAAATATAATTATTATATTTTTAATGCATAGCTTTATAACTATTTCTTATATGGTATTATACGTATATATTATATCCCTGTACAAAGTACATGGTAATGTGTTATGCATATAAGTAACTGTATTTTATATTATAGTTTTTAAATACGAGAGCTGGAGAGCTCCCCTATTATACAATCATGCAAGTATTGATGTATATACTATTGCTTTATGTAGATACAATTAAATCGAATAACTATTTTGAGTAATAACATAATAAAAATAATTTTTTGCAAAATGAATCGAATTCTTTTCTAATTTGTATATCTATTAGGTACCTATATATATATATACTCCCATATTTTTAAACATAAAGAGTCGTGTACTCATGTGATATTATTATACATTTATAAAACAATTGTTTAGGTATTATTTTATTGTAAATGATATGCTAGTGTAGATTTTGTTCACGGCTAAGTATCACAAATATGTGTCGTGGGGGTGTCTTTAGGTGGACCGGAGTCACGTATATGTGACATGGTGAATATTGTTTTCATATGGGATTTATTTTCACTGGTTTATTTTAACAATCAATATCAAGATTTCGTGGTCTATTTTAATGATTTTTTTTACAGCAAATTTTGGTGACCAGATAGTTAATATTTACGTGGTTTTTTAAAGATCACTTGGTTTTATTTACTACGAGAATTTACTCTCGGTCGTGAACATAGGAAAAACAGTAAATAAATATACCTATAGATTATAAAGTTGAACGATGCTATATAAATTAATTAATTCTAAAATTTAAAAATTTGGAAGAAATTATTGATCAAACTCAACTAGATGGTCTATCCCTTAAAAAAAAATATACGTATATGACACAATGTACCTACCTATATCAACTATATCCAGATATCCTATAGGTACCTCATTATACAGTCATACTTATATAATATATATATAGGTAGGTTTGTTAAATAAACTTCTAAGTTTAAATAATTTGTACACTGTACAGAATAATTCACCAACCATGCTTACCCAATTTTAGATTCTGGTTTTTGAAATTTTTAAATATACTTAAAGACCATATTTTCAAATTCTTGATTTTTTTGTACCACTTAAGCAAAATGTTGATGAAAAATTTGAAAAAGTATTTTTTTAGTTGTAATATTGGATCGATCCAATACTAGATTTAGTATTTATTAGACTTGAACCATTTTTATAAATTATTAATGTTGATGGATTAGTTTTAATCACTAAAATTTTAAAATCACCATAGGTATAGCCCTCGTATCTTCCAAACCCATTATATCATGGATCTATTAGGTATCCTTATGAGTACACAAAGTTAAAGAGCTCGAAAACTACTTGTTCGAGTTTTGAACCTACATAAAAGTTTTGAGAAAAATTATCTGAAAAATAATTTACTATAAAAAGGGGGGGGGGGTTCTCATTTGAAAAACAGAAGTTTGTATCTTCACGCATAACACTCTTTAAGTAGTACCTACAAAAAATCTCAAGAATTTAAAATTGTTTCTATGGTCTTTAAGTACCTAGGTAGGGTAGGTATAGGTATATTTAAAAATGCTAAAAATTAGAATTTGAATATAACTGCATTATTGAAGACAATGGGGGTGAATATGCTTGTTGTAACACTATCTGTATAAAGGTAGGTACTGAAATGTTAGTTAAAATGTGTAACATTTACCTGGGAATTGACTAACCAAAAGAAAAGAATAACATGTTTTATTTATTATACATTTATTCCTATATATTTTAAGCGTAATATGTTCTTATTTTTAAAACTGAGTACAAATAAGTAATTTTGTGTTAAAATAGCACTCAAGAGTGATAATCTTAACAGACATATAAGTTGGTGTACATAAAATACTTTCAAGTTTATTTATCCATTAGAAAATAAGACCATGAAATGCGTGTACCCTATTATGTGCGTTAAAACTCTATATAGTTCGCACTTATAATAGGTGCGGGTCATACATGTATATATAAACCTATATAATATATTGCCTCTATATTGTGCCTATATACTATATGTAAGGAGTAAAACCTTTTATTGCTTACAATAAATAATTATTGTCGATGTAATGCTTCAGCAGTTCCAGGAGCGTCGTCGATGCTACAAAAAAAGAAAAAGATTATAAAATATAGTTTAATGAACATTTTAAAAATTAGTATAGTAATATCAATTACTATAATTTATAATTAGGTATATATTATACTATAGGCATCTAATATATACTTAATACTTTTAAACATGATATTTCAAGCGTATAAAAGATAGGTACATAATATCATATGAAAATGATGACTTATTAACAATTGACTGTAAAAAAAAATGTAAAGAGCTCGAATTAAAATTATTGAATTAAATAAATCACGAAAACATAACGAACTTTTCAATAAGCGAATACTTTTCACAATATAAAATATATATACATATAGGTACACGTATATAAGTACGTATTTTACAACAATAATTCTTCGTAACTTTCAGTCTATATATATATACGAAAGTCGAGAGACTACTTAAATGTATAAAGTATATATTATATGATAATATATATATAATATATATCATGTGCAAACATATAGTTATATAGACTATACCTAAATCTGTATAATATGTCTGAGATCATTCACTGCAGATGTTCATCTATAAGACCTTTTGTGGTCTGTGTGACAAATGGATTTCTCCCGTCTTGCCGAACAAACATAAAAATCACCAAGTGTAAAAAAATTGAAGATAATCAATTTTATTGTCGTCGAAACAGTATATACGACAATATGGTCAGCATGACTGACAACATCGTATAATATTATATTTTATAAAAGGAGTAAAAAATAACAAACTCATATCCAATTGAGAATATATCTGAATTATATATTCTGTAAATGCGTTACGTGTATGCGTACATAGTATATCTACCATGCATATGATACGTATATAATATTATATAGTGACTATATATACACACTTTACCGGAAAAGTAAATTAACGATTTTGAATCGGGAACGGGTTAAAAAGTTTGTCAGACTGACAGGTGGCGGCATCTGACGACGTGCCGCCGTCTCCGGTTGACGGATAGGTATATACCTGCAAGTATATATATATACCTACCTGTGTATATATATATTATGTACAACGTCGCTGGCGCGCGCGCGCTCGTGTATATGTGCGTATGTCATGATGGCCGAGACGGCCGGTCTCATTAAGTGGGAGGCGCCATATTATGGCCATTTCCATACACCTTCCACGTGTACACACACACACACACACACACACACACACACACACACACACACACACATATACACTCGAGTCAAATAAAATAATAATAATAATGAAAAAAAAAATAGTAGAGAGAGAAAAAATACGCATATATATACGCACGCACACGAGCACAGAAAAACACAAACACACGGGCACACACGCGCTCGGAATGAACCCACGTACGTATATCGTATACGTAATAACGCTGAAATTATCGAGGGGAAGATAATTGTCGCCCGGCGGAAACCACCGCCGCCGCACACACACACACTAGCCGTTCACAGAAAAACCTGACAAGTCGTCGCAGCGTTGTGCCGGTGGTGGGATACACGCGCTCTACGCCGCACGGACGCGAGTAGGGAAGAAAGGAAAAAAATAAAAAAATATACCGACGAAAAACGAAAAAAAAGAGTAAAGCTAATAATATTTTCATTAGTGCGAACATGGTTTGCTCGTGTTTCGTCCGGCCGCGGTGGATGCGGGAAAACGCACGGAAATGTGATAAATAAAAATAAAACGTCGTCCGCGCATTTTCGTCTTCGCCGCCGCCGTCCGTCGGCCGTGTATAGGTATACGATATTATAATATTATATCATATAATATAATACGCGCACACACACACACATAGACACACACACACTACACACACACACACTACACACATTACACACATTCGCACGTACACACGAAAACGAGCAATATTAATCGTTTGTAACACATCTCTCTCTCTCTCTCACACACACACACACATACACACACACACAATCGTTCGTATACACATGTTATTGTATTATATTATTATATATGTATAAATAATCTACACATGTGCGCGTGGGCGAGTGGCGAGCCGCAGCAGAGTGCGCGTGTGGGTTATGGAAGAAAATGACCGGCGGAATCGAGCGGACAGTCTGCAGCAGCAGCAGCAGGAAAGGACTGCAGAACTCCGGCATCGCAAGAACGACGACCGCGACGGAGCGACCATCATGAGCGTAAGTCCGACCCGTACCTACGCTTTTAATAGTCGTTATTTTAACAAAATAATATTATATCGTAACACTGCAGAGTCACCTATATAGAGGTGCCTACTAAGCGAGTACGTCGATCGGTATTGTATACAATATTGAAGTACAAATAGGTAGGTACTAACTACTATTATTATACGCGTACAACAGACGCGCCGGTAACGATTTTTTTTCGAATTTTCGGCAAAAGTTCTAGAGGATAGACGACGCGCGCATCGTTTCTCGTTCGACGTTTTCGAAAAAAAATTCTACAGGCGGTTGTAGTTACCTATACATATTAACGTTTGTTCGTTCCGCGGTTTCTCCGTCCCGGGACCGGAGAAACTATATTGTGTTTAATGAGCCGAATAACAATAATCCGCAGCAAGTCTCAAATCTCAATGATATCGCAAAGGCGTATGACGTTATGCCATATAGTCTGGCGCAGACCATTGGCGCAATAACCACGATTCACTGCGATGCGCGTTTCGTCGGAAAGTTCGTTCCGTTTTGGCCGGTATGTTCGCCCGAAATACCCGCGACGTGCAGACGATACAAACGTGTGTACGATGATATATTACCGTGTCGCCATTTATGTTTATAATATTACGTTATTATTGTTAGTGTACGACGAGGATGGTGTTGTCCGTTGTGAAAAACAGATGTTTTGTCACATCGCGCGTGTTTAAATTGAGATGAATGCGTGCGCGTCGCCTATCAAGCGGGGCCGCGCACGGAAAGGATATCGCAGGTGTGTGAAAACGTTACGAATGCCGGGGTTGTTTTTTATTTTTCCACAACATCAGAAATAAATTGATTGATCGACAATAACGGTGTGTATAATAGAAAGAGCAGCCGTATAATGATTAGACGCCCGTTCGCCCATAACAAGCGCGTAACTTGGACGTATATCAAAGGTGTCGAGTCATCTGGTTAACAAACTCGATAATAATAACATCTTCATTGTCGGACTCTTTGGCGTATCTGTGTAGATTTATATATAGGTACGATAGACCATAACAATAATCATATATAATAATATGTAGGTACCTCCTATGTACTGTACCTGTATAATACAAATATAATTGAATCATTATTGTAGTCACATGTTTTAAAATATTATATTATATAGTATATATATACACATTATACTTGTGGGGTAGCCGAGTAGGTATATAAGAACAATTCGATAATTGTTTATACTATTACTAATATTATGTAGTAGTGTTCAATGTTCAAAGAGTTCAATGTTTAATGCAATCTTCATAAAATGATAAATGCTTTGAAATAATAATGCAAAATAACTATTGTCACCTTTTTTGATACACTATAAAAAATAAAATAAAATAAAAATATACTCATAATCTTACAATAAATATTTAGATAGTTTCAAATCTATAAAAATATTATTAAAAATGTGCGTTACATTGTCTTAAAACCAATAGTAAATTATTTAATTAATAATTTACTATATAAATTAATTATTTATTAATTTTGTTCCTTAAAAAAATGAAAATAAAATGTCATCATATCATTTCAGAATACCTACAACTGTAAAGTTGTACGTTATTGATTTGATTTTGTTACAACAATTTAATTACAACTAATGCATATCGGTAGGTATAATATATAATGAATATAGTTACCCATATATAGGCTATATAACATATAGGTATTATAAACTCAATATACCTACCTATTTACAACAAAAATAGACTTAAATTATGTTTTTAATTTTATATTCTTTTAACTACGATGGATAATGTTTATATTATTTTATTTATTGGATTATCGACGTAGAGAGATACTTGTATATTTAACTTAAAATAAATTGCAATTTTTAATATATTTTTGTTTCAAAATTAAATATTAGTTATACAAATATATTTTTATTACAGTTTGCCATGAACTTATGAAAACATTTAGGAAAATAGACAAAAATGTAGAAGATTAATTGCATTAGTATATTGTAATAATTTTTAATTTTAGTAAAATGTTATATAAATATTATAATTATTTTATATAAGAAAATATCTATTCCGCACCTGAGAATTTGACCATGACACTATTTTCCTCATAAAATATTTTTAATTTAGTGACATTTTTAGAACATCTGGGTCAATAAATAAAATACAATTTTGTATATTATATTATACACACGATTAAATAATAATAATATGATATAATTTACACCATAGTAATTAGTAAGCAACAAACATCGTAAAATATTGTTCATAACTATATGGTTACAACTGTTAACTGTTACAAGTATAATATACTTACACGACAGTATATTATACTTATAAAATCTTGTTTACTTTTTTATATTAGGTAAGTGTGTTTTAACCAAACTATTGCACAATGATAAATTAAAAGTTAGAATGGTTATAAGGCAAATTGACGAAATAATCGTCATAAACATTAGGGAGAAAATTATGAGCTATTAAAAATAAATGAATCATTCATAGTTATTGATACAAACCATTGTATGATATTATATTATAAGATACTATATCTAATACACAACAATTAACTGTTATATTTATGTTCAACTCTGTATTTTCATTACATTAGTAAGGTATTATTACCTTAAAAATTAAAACACAATCGTAGTAAATGAGATGAATGTTAAGAATAACATATTAAATATGGTACTGTAATATGATATAAGGAATTATACACATGTAATATGTATGATATATCTATATAAACTGTTGAGATTTGAGACTGATGAATATCAAGTTATACATATTTCATTAATGTATTATATATATATCTTATAATTGAACAGTGTTCGATACATTTATTACATCAGGGTTTTTCTAATTGTCTTCATGTCGTTTTCTCGTTTGAAAGTTAAGTATGACTTCAGCAAATAAATAATAATAATAATTTAAATTGGATTAAGGTTTCTGTGTATTATACGCGTATATACATTACACATTCAGTCAATTGAATAAATCGAACACGCCGTATTTTCTAATTTGTGTCTTCGTATTATACAACCATGACAAATCTCGGGGCGTTTTTCGATCAGAAAATACCACCCACTTCGTGTGCATGTGCGTTCAACCAGATTATATTCCCGTAATCAAATAATATTTGGGACCTCTCCGTACATTTTGCGATCTCTCCCCGATGCAACCACATCGGTTCTACACATTTGGGCGTTAAAAATTATGTCAGAAACTAATATCATAACTTGACTTAGAGGGCTAGTGTTATACTTGATTTGTGTTTGTTATAAACACAAGTAACGCATGTAGTTATTTCGATTCTCATTTTATAATACTGTACTAGAGTATTTTTTTTAAACAATATTAAAATTGAATGTGTATACATCATACTTACTATCTACACATAACTTATTAGTTATTATCACTCTGCAAGTCTATTTCGATTGTAATTATTTGATGCTTGAGGTTATAGTATATTTACAGATCAATTCTACTGTCGAATAACTCACACTAAAAAATGAAATGTTTTTTTTATAATATAATATGCAATAGAAAATTTACTGCAGATTATTATTAGGTATGTAATATCTACATGTTATTATTATTTTTAAACATTTTTAATATGATATATACAATTTGTAAATGATTTTTTTTAAATAAGTGTATGAGCTGATATAGGCAGATGGTTACCACGAATTGGCTGATGTACAGAACCCAGCGGTGACACGGCTTGATATTAGTTGCGTTAAGGATTAATTAGGATTTATGAGGTACTGTACCACTGGCGAGCTAATCTTGTAATATAGTAGATTTCTAAGGATATTATTTGAGTTGAGATCTCTAATGCTGATTTGGTCGGTACTTGGTTTGTTTAGTGGGATCAGAATCGTTTATAGAAGGTGGATGTAGTTTTTGATATGGTTTATACATGTAAATCAGAGTGTAAAATATAGTGTGATTGGAGACATAAAAAGGTGCATCTGTTATAAGGCGAAATGTAGTTGATTAGAAATTGGAATGATTGGATTTTTTGTAAATGTCATGGTTTGGCTGCTCCCCCTATATTTGGATATCGTAAGATCAATAGCCATCAACAATATTTAGTATAAATAATTAATTAATTTTTAAGATTGATATTTTACTTAATTAAATGTAGAGGCTCCTGCGTCTTTGGTTGAACAATAATTGTTTTATTTGTAAGTATATCAGAAAATGTGTAATATCGTTTTGCAATTAGATTCTGATGTCAATGTAGCCATTCTAATTATTTTTTTTAAAAATATTATTTAATTACTTTTGAAATCCATAAATAAATTTATAAATTCATAAATTTATATTGCTTAAATTTTTAAAAAATAAAATAATACCAATAGGTATTAAATAAAGTTCCAGTACAATTTCTTCATGTATACCTCATGTATATTACAAATATATATATATTATATATAGTTTGTGTAATAGGCCACAAAGTATGTTCCTATAAAAAATTTAATATGTTAAGTATATAATAGGTGTATAGGTATATATAATAAGAAAAATCGTAAATGTCTGCCAAAAATGTATAAATTATGTGCATTTATAATAAAATGTAATATATATCTGTACTAATCTACAAGTTGACTATAATAAAATACAACTATTTACTATCTAGCATATTACCTACTATTTTCCATACATATATTATGTATATAATAATGTATATAATAATGTATATACGATAATGGCTATGACACACGCTGTGACTTAAGTGGCACTAAAACTTAAAAGAAAAAAATGGCAACAATATTTTTTCGATGTGCACAAGCTTATAACATAGTTATATCATATACATATATATAAAAGTGTGAAATATATGTGGGTAGGTCACAACCTACAAAATATATATACAGGCTGCTTTGCAGGAGTTGATAAATATTATACACCAAAGTTGCGCCGCTCAGCTGTTAATAGCTTTGTAACAATTACTAGATTACTCGGATATTTATATTTTAGTAAAACCATTTTTAAGGACTTTCTTTAGTAGGAATATTTATATATTTTAATTACTCATTTTAACTACTCGTTCGAATTGTAATTAAAAATTGAAATGAACATCAAACAATTTATCTGCTTAACAATCATTTACAGAAAATAGGGTGCTTCTCATCTGAAAAAAGAAGTTAGTATAACCAATACATAGTATATGATCCTTAAAAGTATACTTAAAAATTCTAAAAACCTAAATTCGAGTAATTTTATTGTTATAAGAAAAAAAAGGCATTGAGCATCCCTTCAGCTCTGTTTAGTAGCCATTTGGTTTACACATGGTCAAAAAATAGCAAAATCAAAAACGCTGTCGAAATCGATTTCGTATAATATACCGTCGCCTATATTATATAGATCCATATCGAAATCTTAAGATGCTTAATAAATATACACGTAGGTACCTATATAGCGAAATCGGGTACCTTTATAAACCACGTGATTCTTCAGCGATATATAATATACATTGGTATATATATAAATACACAAACATGTACCTGTGAATAAATGTTTTCGACGAGCAACAGTCTGCGAGTATATAGTGGTATATACCTATATCGGGTCGCAACCGCATTGCGTGATCTCCTTGACGGAATAATCGGAGCTGTCCGACATCACCACAAACAAATGGCTGGTTCTCGTGTTGACGCCGCATAATGCATAGGTATAAGTTGGTATATATACATACAAATGTACACACACCTATTGTACCTATACCTGTATAGTTTATGAGCAACCAAACTCGCAAACGCGAGCCACACACAAAAGCCACACACACCATCGTGTGCGGGTATGTTGACCTGGCGAAATGTCGACCGCAACACAGCAGTGGGAATCTACGTTTAAATCACTGTATTTTTTTTTTTTGAATTTTTTCCACAAGAAAATAAAAGAATAACATCACACCTGCCCGAAAACAATTTCGTATTTATATTATTATAATATTTTCTAGAAATTCGGTCGACCGTTTTATCGTATATAGGTAGTGTTTCTTATTCGCTTGCAACACGCAGTTTACTGTTATACATATTATAGTATAATACCACTACGATATGTAAAACCTACGCAACTATCCATCAACAACTACATCAACAACAAAAATAATAATGATAATGTATAATATTGTTGTGTAACGTGTTAATAATTTTCATTTTAGACGCAAATTACTTGTAAAAATAATTGTTTAACATTTCCCGCGCGAGTGCAATATACCTGGGTATACGGGCGTATACCTACGCGTATAATGCGCGTATACGATATAATATGTACACGCTACAAATATATGCGTATACCTGGTAGTATCAAAACGTACACACACGTATGGTTACCGTAAAACGAACGGTATAACATGCATTATAATAATATAATATATATGTATAATACGATATTATGTATTTTTACTCAAACAACACCGGCGGACGTGATCGCGCGGAGAACACGTCTCGTCGCGGGTCACGATTGGCCTCAGCCGATGGATCGGTTCAATAATATACGATATAATATAATATAATATTATAGAGGTACCTATACCTGTACGCATTATTTTTATTTTTTTTTTTTATTCTATTTCTATGTATCACTGATTTATCGGCAATAAGATAATACGACTAACCTCATCCATTCCCATGGATTTTCGTAACGCGTATAGGTTTATACAGGTATAGTCATATGTATAGGCATACACCGATATTATAAATATGTTGCACCGTCGTATATAATAACAATATTATAATACACGAGAGGGGAACCCTTACCTTTTGGGCATCGAATATAGGTATGTATAAATATATGTGGTGTACTTACAACGTACCTATATGTCTGTTCACACAAACTATATGGCGGTCGTGAGCCCCGACGTTTTTATCATAAAATTATCCTAATTTCACAAGAACAATAGAAATTGGTTTGTATTTTTGTCACGACTATAATTATCGCGCAGGGACCCCAGCAGTGTACACCGTCGCATACGACGCGTACCTCTATATAAACTTAGACACATACAAACACACGCATATAAGTTACACGTCGAGTCTCGTATATCATGTATGTGTCCGTTAAATATTCGAGTGCATAATGTGATATAGAAAATCTCGAAAATAATGAGGCTGAATTATGAATACAATGGACGATCTCCTCGCACGTCGTCGCCAAAGCTCCGATACACGCACGATGCGTGATGTACACTCCGGCTTATAATATATTTTGTACTATCTATATTGTGTATACATTATATTATATTATATACCACGTGTTATATACCAAATGAAAGCACACAATATTATACGCTATAATGTAATGTCGTTCTTATTGGTCGGAACAAATGAACAATAATATGAGACATTATGTTTTTGTATGCGGCACACGATATTACGTGTATACATTGTATACATTATATTACATGCGTCATCTACGCGTGGGTCTGCTGCAGTGTTTTGAGCAAGTTGAATGTATTTATACATATAGGTATAATATTATAATACATATTTTACAACAATCGAGTGCGTCAAGGTTGTAGTTTTTTTTTTTTTTTCATATCACTATAAAAATATACAATATGTTTATTAATTATTTTATTTTATGACACCGACTTTAATGAAGATATATTGTAAATGGTAATTTCTACCTATACATCATATGCCACGCATATATTATGCACATTACACACAATATATCACGCGGACGCGACAAGTTATAAACGTCTGCGATTTACCTGCAATATGCCTGCAGTAGAGAGATCTGCAGAACCCATAATCGAATAGGTATGACAAATTACTGTTATACATAGATTTATTGTGCACATTATTAAATAAAAAACAATTTCGTTTGTATACAAGCGTATGAATACATTTTTATAAACAGATAAATTTTCAGTAATCGTACGGTTTATATCCATATATTTAGTGATGTGTATAGGTACCTATATCACACGAACCGAATACTATTTACGAACACTCGTTGTGCAATATCCAATTAAATATATCGGTATACCCGCGTATATGATAATAATTAATATAAGATGTACAGTAAAGCGAAAATAAAAAAAATAAAAAACGGTTTATTTTTCCGACAAAAAAGCGGTTTAATTAAAATATGTTTCAATTAAAGAGTAAGAGTATTCTACCCCGGAAAACCGTCATATATAAATAACGCTATATTGTTCAGCGTTTTGAAAGGGGCAGTCGGGTCGGTGAAATACACATAAAGGCGTTCGGCCGACTCGCACACACACGTGTGTATAACATCGACCGCGAAATGTCTTTTATATTTTTATTACGTTATTATTTTTTTTTATTCTGTTTTGTTTTATTAGTTCTGAAAGGGGCGCCGACTGGCGCCGCTGGATGGGTAAGCGCACAGGTAACCAACGAAATTAAACATGAAAAAAAGATAGCCTCTGCCGCTACAGAAGGCCGGTCTAATTTGTGTGAGCGGCTTGTCAAAAAAAACAAAAAAAAAACGTAATAGCGTATTGTAACAGGTGTAAAGTCATGAAAAAATAAAATAAAATACTGTAGTCTGGTTTCGAGAATGCCAATCCGCACAACATAAAAATATGTCTAACTTCAGTATAGGTATAATTTATTGTATAAATTAATTTCAATTTTCTATTAGCAAATATGTTATTCAAACTATCAGCGCTATAGTGGATAATATCTATTTTCGCTATAAATAATGCTACTTATATAATCGTATTACTTGTTGGCTATATTTGGTTTCGAAGGTTTTTCAACATTTTTTTTTCTCTAAATTTCATCAAACAAAATCTCATATTATTTAATATTTATTCGCGATTACGCAGATAACGCAGGTGCTCATGTGCATTAAATATTTATATACAAAGGAAACAATAATCTAGTCTGGTACACATTAACAATACGAAGGTATGAACATTGGACACGTAATGAAATCGCTATATTGTGTGCATGCAATTCAAACTATAATTATAATACATGTTTTATTGTCAATTCGAGTTTATACAAAATACCGACATTCAGATATTGACTACATTTATAAATCATATTATATCCAGTATTAAAATATGTATGTATATGAATTACTCCATTATATAATACATTTTAGGACAAATATGGTTTGAATATTATATATTTCATAATTGATCAAAGCCAGTAAGTACCTAACCTATTTCAATTTAACTTGAAACATTTCATTTACCAAAACGGTTTAAAAAAACATTTTTTATATAATATCTACATCATAGCGATAGTATACAAATTATAGAAGGTAATTCAAATAATTAGGTATGTTTCGTTTTCATACCGTCTGAGCTAACCGAAACGTTAAGTTTAAAGTTAGGTATGATAAAAACGTAGGTATTCAGGATGTATTTTGATTGTATATAAATTAATAAATTATAAATGTTTATATAAATATATATAGATAATTAGGACAAGATTATTGAAGATAAAATAACCTTGTGGTAATACGGTCGCGATAAGAGTTTATTAAAATCTTATCAAAACGCGAATTAATGTTATTACTGGTTAATGGCTGTAAAAAAATGTTTAAATGTATATTGTTTAATTACTAAGATAGACACTTATATCTTCGTTCATTTAATAATTTTATATAGTGGAGAGTGTAAAAACATATTTTATTTAATAGCGCGTACATAAGTCACTACCATAATATAATATTAGAGTTTCTAGACATTTATCGTTTACACATTTTTTATCTTTGTAATGGAGATTAAAGATTTATGTACACAACGTAATAAAGTATGAAAACAATATTATGTGGAGTATTATACCGCCAGTTCTTTTCAATACTATTTCAAATTAGAAAGGTAGACAATGAAACTGAATCGCGTTTCCACTTCAGGCCATAAATTTGGCAGCGGAAAGATTTATATGGTTCGTAATACCATAAAAGCGGTGTTTTTGCTACAAAGGGCGCTGTCGTAAGAATACAGTATAATATTGTAAGAACTAAATAGTTTTAGATTTGGATTCGTGCAGAAGTCAAGAAAAAACACATCCCGATGCTCATCTAATTTATTACTTTTAATTAATTACTAACATATTTAAAAAATATCTAATTTATCTTACAAAACAAATGGTATTTGTGATGATAGTTGTTTGTATATTTGCAGGTTGAAATCGAATTAAAACAAAATCAATTGCTAACTTATTGAGTATATTGGTAAATACACGAATGCCACGTGTTTAGTATATTACGTACCTAGTAATAAAATTATTATTTTTATTAAATTATTCAATACAAACTGTTTTTTAATAAACTAATTTTCACATTAATAGAATATTTTCAGATGTCGGCAATAATTATTACGTTGTTTATTTTTTCTCTAAAAAATATACTGAAAATCATCGGTAATTAAAGGTTATAATTTCATAGTTGTACTCCATATTTTGGTGGATCGCTTATTGAATTACCATTACCGAATAGTGTCATTTCTATATATTGAATGTATTGTGTAGGTGCTAAAAAATAAGTATATGAACCTACATAGAACATACTGATTGGTATTCGGTCGCTGTGTATTATTATTTATTAGTATAATACGAAGGCTTTATACTTTATAGAGATAATTTTATTTTTAAACACAATTAATAATCTCATAGTTGGTTAATAATATTATATTGATCATATTTACTTGAAATATTTAAATTTGGAACATTTATTGTTAAAAGTAATTGAAATATGCGTAACAACTTATCTGCAGTGTCGTTTCTCATACGTCAGTCTTTTATAATTGTGTTCATTATAATAACGCAATAATATTAGCGTGTAAATACAACAACGCAATAATTATTGTTGTGTCGAATCACTATAATATACCTAAATGTAATTAATTTTATTTTTCAACACTTCCCTAGAAAATAAATGAAATCCAATTAGGCACCTATGTTATAAGTTACAATTTTATTATATTAAACTATATAAGATAATTATATTTCATATATATGATAATTAAAGTTCATTATTATTTAGTATTGTTCATCGTACCAGCAGGTGGGTAAGTATATATATATATATATCTCATATGCATAAATTGAGGCATGTATATCCAAGAATTTTAACTGATTCATTTTAGATAGGTTTTTTCTAAACTAAACAGTGAGTCAGTAGGTATATTTATGAGACATACAAAATACCTAGTACTTATTGTATAAATGCAATGTCGAGATCTGTGGCTCACAAAATGCATAACATAATATCAAGGCCTAGTTCCAATGTTGATAAACAACATAATTTAGTTTAAAACTAAAAAATTGAATTGATTGTATACAAATCAATTTAAGTGTATGTGGAAATATAATATTACATGACTGTATTTTATAAAATATGTACACTTATTATCTATAATAAGGCAAACCCTCTCTTTAGTGGACACGTGAGGCGGGAAAGATAGTGTCTGTTTTTAAGATGGCAAAATAAATACAATAGTATTCTTCTATTGGATAATTGTTGAGCATTATATATAGTAGGTACCTGCTATTTATCAGCTTTCGAGGGTTGTCTGTAATAATGTATAAATAGACAATTCAGTATATTGCAGTTAATTCGATATTCAACACAGTATACATTAATAAAATGTATTATAATATATACATTTTCATGAAATAACTATGGAAAATTTAAAAAAATTGTATTAATAATATGTTTAGATATTTACGTAAGTAGTTTTAATTGATTGATAAATATATTAATATTTTTTGTCCAAACAAACGGGCTTGGAATATAAAAAAATGAATTACATTTTCAACTTAACTTGTGTTCAACTTATGTGTATGTATTTTGCCCAGCTAAGCAAAAGGCTCGTAACTAGAAAATAATTAAAAAATGAGTTGGACTCGTCATCTGATAGGTTTATCAGTTTTACGCAATGTTTGTACAAAAAATACTCCCGAAATGACATTGAATAGGCTATAAACTCAATTATCGATCATTGAAAACGCCGTGGGTAACAAAAAAAATTAGAAGTACCGAGTGAGAAAGCCGAATCCTATACACTTATACTAAGCATAAACGGCGTAAATATGTTTACTCTGTACGTTAATAATTACCCCGAGTATTCACGACCTGTTTAAAATGGAACGCGTAGTTGTCGTACAACAATACGTCGATATATATACGTTTTTATATACACCGGAGAGTGTTTAATATCATTTGATTTACACGATTTACAACGTTTGCAAAATTAAAGTGACTTATTCCGACCCCTGCAGCAGCCGGACAAAGGCAACAGTGGGGGGGGGGAGGAGGGGAAAAAAAAAAATAAGAAAAATAAGGAGTGCCGGATGTATTAAACGGCGACCGGCGTTTCTGTAACGCAGGAAAGACTCGGCACTTTTCCCAAGAGAGCTTTTGCTGATAATAACATCCGGAGGTCAACCGTTTTTCCCGCACACACACAACTTTATATCCCCCTAATGGACCATTGAAACTCACAACGTTTTAACCCACTCTGTCTCCTCTCCACACCACCCACACGCCCTCTCGCAGTGCACACATAACAAACCTACCGGGACGACCGTTGTCCTCCTGCGCCAGCACACGCACACTTCCCGACCGGACCAACCGAATTCCTCGGCGAGTGCTGCTTATATGTATTACGTACAATACGAGGAATACTGCGAAATCAAGTGTATTGATCGCGTACGCGTGTGATATAAAATATTTTACCTATTATACAGTGCACATATTTTTATGCTGGCGATGCGTTTATGTTATTATATGGGTATGTTGCATTGTGCATTATAGATTAATACATCGTATTTTGTAGCCCGTCGTTAGTTTCGTATATCTCATTCGTAAGTTTATCATATAGGTACATATTATTATGTACAGGTAATAATATAACTGATATTATAATATATAATATTAAAACAATTTATATTAATATATAGTTATATATATTATATATATGTATATACACCTAAAGTCGCGGTATAATTATTATTATTTTACGCGTATACACATTACGTACATGTTTTAAATAATGTTTGAATTTTGTGTTCAATATAATATAACGTCGAATCTAATTTGAAAAATAATAATAATACCGATAAAAAAAAGTATACACGCGCGTAGCAGTGCGCGTATTATATGACTATATGCTCGACGCGACGCGCGTGCGTATGAAATATTTCATTACAAATTTAAATTAACAGCAAATCGATTTTTTCTCGTTTAAAAAGTCTAATCTACCGTCTTTAATTATTATTACACGAACATCACGGTTAGTGTCCATGATACGGCGGCGGCCATATTAAATTGTCTAGACCGCATAACCGCGCGTATGTTCCCTCAATTGCTTACTTAATAACTAGAACCATTATGCAACGAAAATTATTTCCTTTTTCAAAAAAAAAAGATCAATTTTTATATTTTAATAAACGTGCGTCGATCTAATCATCCAACGGTTTTGAGTTTAATTTTAGATGATTTTCGTTTAGAACACATTTTTGGTCTATCGTTATACATATAATATGATAAGCTTCATTAATCGAATTTAATAAGGCAATATTTTTAAACTATATTTTAAGAATGTATGTGGTACTGTATACATATATATATATATATATATATATATATTAGTAGTTCTACCATAACTTGATTAATGTGTTTACCTCGTGAATATGAAATGTAATTAACTAAAATATTTGTTTTAGTGTGTGTTAACGCCTTAACGGTATACCGTCGTATGCAAATAATTGTATGGAAATGAATTACACAAAATATAATATACAGTTTTACCGTAATGTAGGAGCATAACCAAATATGCAATTATAAAAGTGCAATATAATGGTTATGAACATAAAAAAAACTTAATGAATTCATGTAACAGAAATAATTGTAATAATCCTTTTAATTTCGGCCTTGGATGGAGAAGTACGAGAAAATGTAATAAAAACTATAGTTTTTCGATTGCTGATTTCCGCGTGTTTATTATAAATAATTAAATAAAAATATATTTTTATTTCATCAATTTATAAGCATTTAAATTTTTTTTTAATTAAAAAAGCTTACATTTTCTATGTTTATATACACATATTATTATACATCATATTATATACATGCCATAATAATATACTTTTGGGCGTTGATATAAAGCTTTGTGTATTTTATATGGAGAGAGTTTTTATTACTTCAACATTACATTTTATGAAACTCTGTAAATGCATTAAACAGAAGAAGTCACATTTTTTTATACCCGCATATATATATTTTCAAAGATATTATATGAACCCTCGAAAATGCTCTTCCGCCATGTTAAACGGTGTGAAATAAACCAGAACGCATTTTAGTGTTATTATATTTACTTAATACTTGTTGGGGCGAGGGACTTTTTTTTGTAGTAATCTAAGCGAAAACATTATGACTCTTTGCCGACATAAAATGTGTTCCGGACTTTGGAGATCATTTTCGTCAACGACCGTCGAATCACCATACAACTGCAGTATATATTGTAATTCACAAATATAACCAAATAGATTATGTTGCGAGATTTATAAAAATACGTAGCCTATAGTATTATTATTTCTAGTTTTGAATGCAATAATAGATATGCCCTATCTATAGTTAATAATGGGAATAATAATAAAAAAATCATCCACAATAATCACATAACAAGACGTCAAGACACAGTAGCATTCGCGTGTGATGTACGCGTGTATCGTGCGTTTAGTATGTGTGGTGTGTATTATATAAATAGTGGTTTTAAGTAGCTTCAAAATATCACAGGTGCTATTGTAAACAAAAATTGTAAAAATAATATAAAAACATAAATGACAGCAATTATTATCCTTCACTTTGGCTTGCACGATATCCAAATTTTTTTTTAATAATATCAATCTTTTAAATAACTTATACAAGGTCTTTTTTAACATGTAATGGTTTATTCAAAAAAATGAATAAAAAAATACAAATTAATCTAATCTGTTAAAAAAAAAATAATTGAAACAAGATATCGTAATTACCTTCGTGTTGCATGTTTGTTTTCAGATATATTTTCTTCTCTTTTTACATCCGTTGACCTTCAAGGGGTCGAGGATAACCTGTTCCCATCAACTCCAGCTCAATTTTTCTTTAGTCCCTCGAAATATTTTTCACGTGATCTATAATATGGAGATCAAACTATTTTTTTAGGTATATTATATACCTATTATATTCTTCTTCTTGACGGCTGTCATGTGGTATACAGTATACACGATGCATGTCTAAAATCAATGTATGTATAAGGTACCTATGGCAAGTTTTAATAGTATTATGTATACCTATGAAATACGAATGTTAATACTAAATTACTTATATAGGGCAGAACGAGACTGCTCTTAAAAATAGGGCAAAAGACCTTGTATAGCTCTAGAAAATTACAAAATATGCAAGTATATTATATGCCACTGCACAACTCAAAAATATGCACTTAAAATTAATTTTGAAACATTTTTGTAAATGAATAGTAATTCGTGGGTCCATAAAATCTAGTCACGCTGCAATGACACACATATTAACACTATATGAAGGAATGGATGTTAACATAAACCTAATATAATATAACAAAAGTATAGAACTATTAATCTCCGTTTTGACAGTTTATGTTATTTAATTTTAATTGGCATAAAACAAAAATAGACATTGGTTAAGAAAATAACTATTATATTAAATTTCATGAAATATACAAAAAAAAGTTTAAAAAGGAGAAATATACCTCAGATATATAAAACCCAAAATAAGCACTTACGTTCAAAACAAAAATACACGCATTTAAAAGGTTGCGTCTTAACATAAAACGTATCTCTTTCTTACGCTGCTGTTTTTGTGCTCGTGCAAAATAAATAAGAAAATGCTGCAAATCAACTGCCCAGACTTATTGCTTATTAAATTATTTTTCTGTTTTTATCTTGGAGAAACGTTTTGATTTTTTTTCGATAAATGAAAATGAAAGAATGTACCTAATTGACTAGAATATTTTAGTAAATTCAGTTTAAACTTCGCGCTGAAAGAGTTAACAATCTGGGTGATTCACCTGAAGCAAATATTACTTCAGACAAGAATCTAAACATGATTTTATTTTATTATTCACCGGCAATGTGTTTTATTATCATAATTCCACGCTTTAGGCGATGGGTAAAAAGCGTTTTTGTGAAAACCTATATTGTAAATCAAAAATATCAGACAACAAAATTTGTCAAGGAAAAAAACTAGCTGCTAACGACTGATGATCTTTTATGAGCTATTGTCTTAAATTTGTAACCTTGTCTGTTTCTTTTGACTTTTAATTATTATTTATTGAGTTGATTTTAAGATATTATACATGTTTGTATTACCATACTGTCAATGTCTTCATTGATATATGGTTTCAATACGGTTTTTTTAAGTTATCCTTTTTTATTATTTTTTTTTTTACTGTCTCCAAAATTAATTATTAGGAGCTAGCTGATGGTATTAATAATTTATGTGTCTTAACATTTATTTCTTAGCGTGTTATAAATGTTATAATAATAGTTCACAAAGGTAACGAGATTTATATGATTATTTTTTTTTATTATTATTTTAAAATTAAACTCGTACTGCTAATTGTTTCGCTATGAACTAAGACCCAGAATATATATACATAAAGGCACATGTATTATACATTATACACAGCACACACACACACACACACACACACATACATATATATATATATATTAATATATTATATATAGTTTTCTTCATGTAGACGTGCTCCGCCAGATAATTATAGGTTGTATGCGGCCACAGAAAATGTTCACCCAATCTTTGGCCGTGAGAAGAGAGAGGAGACTTATTTTTTGTATTTGATCATATACATTATAAATATGTATATATATATATATGGTGTGGAAAAATATTTTATCACAGACTTTATAATGGTCACAGAGTTTTTGAAATATATTTTAAAACCATATATAGTGGTTGAAATGCTGTGCCTCTATATGTCGGTTATACATCTATAATATACAGTAAATATTTTTGTTTTTTGTTTTTTTTGTAAATACTTATTTTTTGGTACTTATCCACCAAAAGTTACAAACAATTCTGTACATAAATATTAGATAGAATTATATTTTGTGTCACTATTACACATTGTAGGTACCTATGTAAGTAAAATAATAATACAATATTAAATATATAGTTGAAGATTTATCACACTAATAAGCTTTCATGTCGTATACCTATATAATACTACGAACAGTGTTTATGTATACTTCACAGTCTTACCTCACGAGTATAGAAACAAGTTGTGAGATCATAATTGGATAATAATAATAGTAATAATAATAAATGAGAAAAAAAACATTTAATTAAAAGAAACGTAAATTGAGCAACGGCCAACGAATACAACAATGTTTGTTGGATACGATCTTAATAAAGGTTTTACGTTGATTCCGGTGTCGTATCGAATATAATACATGTGGGTGGAGTTTCTGGGAATAAAAAAACCGCTTTAAACTCTTTTGGTATACCGAAGAATATTATGTTCGTGGCGAACCTATTTATTATATTATTATGTTTATCAGAATCGGAGTATCTTGGATAAACAATGCGTCGCTCGAAGAAACCAATACAGTATTTCAGGAACCTATATGTAGGTATACCTATATATATATTAACGAATGAATGTTATCACTCATTTCAAATTATATATTTATATAATTATATCTAACAGTAGTGTAAAAAATAATGTGAACATTTACATGAAGTTTTTTAAACTGTGTAAAAAAGCTACAGTTAAAAAAATTCAGTATAAAATATAAATATAATTTTTTTTAATCGTGCCATTAAAGCCATCAGAGTTAAATAATAAATTATTCCCTTCAAAAAATAAGCATACACAATAATACTGGCGTTTCAAAAGGTGTTGTCATTTACGAGTGTTTGGTGACTGATGGCCTAAGGTAAAAAACATAATGGGAAATCGAAGGGTTGAAATGTAATGGGTTAATGTTGATTGATGTCATCTGTTTTGAAGTACGGCTATTTGCCGGTTTATTATTATTTTATTTCATTTATTTGATATCAAACATAGCTTTTGATTGATCGCTTGGTTTTTTTCTAATAAATGTTATGGAAAAACGGAAATAAACCGTATTTTATGAAATGTCAATACAATAATTATGGAAGTAGGTACCTAAAATCAGCCATTAAAAATAAATATAAATCACAGAGTAAACGAGTACCTAATAAATTATATTTATCAGTTTTTTTTTTTTATTTTATCGTGAGTATGATGGTGCTGTTTTTTTTAGTATGATTGATAATCTCTGTGAATAAAGTTATGCTAGGTAATGTATTATGATACTTCTTATAATATAAAATATTTGTTTTTATTTTAGTTCATAGGTAAGTGACCCGAATAGTTTTTGGTGTTATTATTGCCATTATTCAAATTTCAAAATAACGAATACATTTTCCGACATCTTAATTGCGTTTGTTCATAAAAAACGAGAAAAGATCATTAGGAGTTACAAAAATGCTTTAGGCCACACGAATACTATTCTGCTAACAACCTTATTGAAAAAAAATTCTTTTGCATTTATCCACAATATAATATTAAACTACTATAACTAATTTTATATAACTAGCGTTCTCGTTAAAAAAGGTAACCTAAAAGGTATCTTGTATTATTTATTAGCAAAATTGAATGTAGAATGTATAAATAACAATATATTTATTCAGAAAATAAATTCTGTTTAATAAGCTGTTCTATATTTAGTTTTTTCTAATCGTAGACTTTTTACCGACGGGGAAGATTATAAAGATTTTTTTTCGGTGGTTATTTTTTAATTTATTTATATTTAAAATATAGATAGTTATTTAAATTTTTTATTTCTTTAACGATTTCAAAATAAACAAGTGTTTTTTATTGTTGTAATAAAGGATCTTCTTTTTAAATGCATGTCTGCGTGATAACGATAATTATAGGTTATACACTTGAAAGGGTAAAATGTAGAGTCTACATTGTAGCCGAACCACATAATATGCATATCCAAACCCTGTAGGTATATATCTACCTGTTAAAATTTTGTATGTATCAGGTTTTAATCAAATATACCACTATATTACCACTGTAACATTACTTAAAAAATAAATGGACAAACTAATAAAAATGTCCTTGTAAAAACATAGGTATATAAAAATAAAAATTATACTATACAATTATTGTTCACTATTTTTTTTTATGTTTAATAGAGTTGGTTATTGAATTATTCACAAAAATATAATATGAAATTTAATTTCATATCCAATTATAAAAAAATATAATTATTTTGAAATTTATTATTTTATGTGTTGATAAATAATTCTTTATTATTTATTAGTTATTGAGACAAAAATAGAAAAATTAATTAAATACTATAAAATTTTAAATTTAATTATATTGTGCATTAACTAGTATTTATGAACAGAATATATTATCAGAAAAATTAAATAAGTTTATACCAAAGAATTGAATTAATATTCAAGTTAGGCATATTGCTTGTTTCCCGTTAAATAACCTCTATTATTACCTATAAACTATTTAATTAACTATTAAATCATTATAATATTACCTCACAGAAATGCATTTATTAAATAGTGCTAAAAACTTAAGTTACTTTTGAAATTAATTTCATTAATTTATGTACCTAACGTAATTCAAAGTTTCTAAAGAGTAAATGTGTCTTCTTTTTGTAGGCTGCACCAAGTAACAAGGATTCGCTTTATAAATACGGTATTATAAGCGTTTATAATTGTATAACTTTTTCTATAGGGTCGTTAGAATCATGATTTGGAGGGGGAGATGATAAATAGTATGGGCAATTTTACCTGACCTAATTATTGTGCTTCAACACAATTTATACGGTTCTTTTCAAAAAAATGTACACCGTGTATACCTAATGTCGAATCCCTTGATGAACTCGTTAAACATCGATTAGCTTCATATAGGTACCTGTCTGGCGCACTAACCCAAACAAAACAATACTTTTGCTTCGTCCCGAGCTCGTAAAATCATTAATCCAAAACTCCGGTAGTTGAGTGGATGATAATAATTTGTCAAGACTCGCTTAAAACGTTTTTTTTCCAGCCCCTCCTCCCCCCAGCTTGACGTATTTCTGTTGCGCGGGGAGGTTTAAAAGTAGTTAATATATATATAATATAGAATAACGACCCACGTTATACGATGACGGCGAAACGGATTAATGATGCGAAAATGATAAACGATTATTATATGGGTCCCGCGTGTTTGTATATTATACTGTTTACGTATATTTTTACGTAGGTACGTCGCAATATAATATAATATATTCTATACTCGTGGTATACCTTACCTGTCATTCGGAATTATTCGATTTGATATAATGCACACCATATACGTCACCGCATAACTGCGTGGTTTTGAAATATATAAATATATAATATGGCTATACGAGTAGAAGGCATTGGTCAGTGAACACGGCGCTTTATTTATATATTTTACAGTTTAAAAGTTTGTGTTCTACCAAAAAATCATTCGACGTGTCCACTGCCCACTGCCCATTGCCCGATGGGTGTGTATATTCGACTATATGCACAAGATACATAGATATTATGCAGGTATTGGAGTGGCTTAAATAATGTTTCAAGTTGAATTTATTGATTGCAGCTGCAGGGTGGATATAACAGAAGATAGTGGCAATTAGATTACTATTAAGTAAAATGTTAAATGAAGGCATCTGAAATCGGCGATCCAATCACTGGGTGTGAGCATAGCAAGCGTACTTTGGTATATCTCTGACATGATTGTAAAATCCGTCCAGGTTATTAATATTAACGGTTTCCGTAACTCAAGAGCATTAATGTTTAACCACTTGGAATTCGAAAATATTTTTAAAAAAAAAAGGTTATCATATCAATTAAACGACAAATATTTGTACGTTTTTGGGCCTAGTCCGTTTTTTGTAATACTAAACTAATAAGTAATAATAAATACTTAATTTAATATAATTGTTAACTATTGTTATAATAGAAATATATCAAACATCCTTACCATTCAAAATGTCTAAAACCTCAATGTATCCTCCACAATATTATATATAAATTAATGTTTGTCTGCGTCCTAAACGACTGGACCGATTTTGATGACATTTTTTTGTGTGTCTTTAAGTGGTTCTCGAGATGGATTTAGATTCACAATTGCACCCGGTAGGTCCAACCCGGGTAGGTGCTCAAATAGTGATTTTGAGATTTAAAATGGACATTTTTGTTTATAAATGGTTGCTATTATGAGAAATAATTAGTAGAAATCATTATTATTATCTTATAGGTTGTTATTTTTTAACCGAGCACATCAGGTACAAGTTTCGAATTTTCACACATTGCCTACCATATGCTCGAGTTGCACTCAATGAAGCGAGTTACACTTAAAAGGAGTTGAAGAATCATAATTTTTTTTAAGAGTTGTCTTTTTTTACGGGCAACGAATCGCACGGGATCAGCTAGTATTATATAATATAATATATAATCATTAATGAATCACAAGACTGTGAATCAATGACATATATAACAAATTGTTTTACATTCGTAAGAAGCTATTTTGCAGATTACGAATTTTGATAATTACATGTTATAGAACGTAGGTACAAGCAAAATGTGAATTTCGTCAATAATCGTAGAAGTCCACATCGCGTGTTTGCCCTGTGTTTTGTAATCCGGACGAATTTCATAACTGTATCGGCTGGAGGACACGCATTTCACGAGGATGCATCGGCTTCACTAATAATCACCGCAGGACGACGCGATCGTACCAACAATATGCATATTAAAGTATATCGCCAATTTGGTCGGATGCGACGCGAATAAAAAAATATAACCTTAATATACAACATTTTTATATACCCACGCAAGGCGATAATGATATTATAGCATGATATTATTATATATACTTAAAAAAAAAACATTATTGATATAATACAATATATAAGTACGTCCCACGTAATATACCAAGTCTATAATAATAATATATATATATACGTAATATAGGTATTTATAGTATATACGACGTGTGTATATAAATAGAGGTGGGTACACATATACCATAAAAAATAATACCGTGTACCGGTCAATTATACCGCGTTTCCGACACGCCGATGACAGTCCAGTAATCCGGTAATCGACGCCCATCAATCAGAAATTACCGGGTTATCGCGGGCGGCCGATCGTGTGAGCGGCGCGCGCGCGCGCGCGCGAGCGTTTAGCATCGGGCCATAAATCCACGAATAAGGCGACTCGCCGCGCGCACAGTGGCTACCAAAAGATTACAATGCCTGACGGGCTCGAATGTACAGCATTTAACACACACACACACACACGCGCGCGCGTATTATATTATATTATTATATTATACATTGTAATTTCGAACGCCAGCTGGTATACAATTAAAATTATCTCCACCGATAAATTACTACTTTCGCGGCGCGGACCGGGGGGGGTTTTTTTTTTTCTTATTTAGCGGTGTGTGTTTTCTAGGCCTCCGACGGCTTCGGTTGGCGAGTGACCGGAGCGGGAGGCCGCGGGGACAGGTCTCGAAGAATCTGCCACGCCACCGTATAGGTATATACACGCGTATTTTATTCCGTTCGTATATTATTATTATTATTATTATTATTATTAAACAGAGCGCGTACCACATTGCTGCTGTTGCGGCGGCGTTTAGCATAGTAATTTAATCGAAACCGGCAATTTAAACGTCAACCCGACGAATCCGTGCCGTATTCGCCATCGTCGTCGTCATCGTCGTCATCGTCGTCGTCATCATCGTCATCATCGCCGCATCGTCCCGGCTCGGTGGCCGCGCCGATAGGTTGGTGGGAGGTACGCTGATAGACTATCATAATATACGCCGCGTTTATTATGAATACACACACACACACACATATTAGGTAGGTACCTATGTATTTTGTATATTATTGTACCCGTTGAGAATATAATAATATAAGATATATATTATATATTTATATATATACTTGCAGTCGTTCTGTGTTTTTATTATTTTTTTTTACATGACGATCGTGTACAAGACATTGTTCGTATAGGATATATCCTTATATATATACACATTATAGGTGGACGCAGTTAAACCGGACCGCAGATATAATCAAAACTAATAAATAATCGTTTTCGAATCCAGTGAAAAAAAAAAATATATATAATAACGATTGGACATCATCAAACCGATATTCTCACGAAAAGCGACTATAGTTTTTTTTTTCCATGCATAAATACAATTTACGTTTGTCGTTTTTTCTTTTACTTTTTTTATTCCACTGTTGCACCTGTCATTCGAAATGTAATTAATACGTGTAAGCAATTAACCAATTGACCTTTTATATACATAGGTATGAGCACTATCGATATTAGACTTGGAGTATTTTTAATTTTAATAGTGTTATGGGCGGCTTCGAATGTATCTCAATGGCCAATGTGCGGTGTAGATTTATAATTTGGAAACAATATTGATTTAATCTGAAACGAACAAATTATTAAAGTGTATAATTATTATTGTTTGTATCAAATTACGATTTAAATTATATTTTTAAAACGTTTATTTTTAAAGAACCACAAACATATGATGTTTAATCCTCAGTCATATTAATAATAATATCTTGCGTGTTCGTCTACTTTCGGCAAATAGTTTAAAGTTGATTAAGAAATAATTGCAAAGTTGTTATTTTTATGTCTATACTGTAGAACATATTATAATATAAAGATAACGTGATTATTTCATTAAAACAAATTTAAAAAAAATATAGTTACATACTTGCAACACGTTATAATTATGCGTGTAAATTTCGTAGTAAAACTTAAAAGACGTACACGCGCGTAACGATTATTATAAAAATATAAACATAGATTATATAGTAGGTATGTGCAGTTTTTAAGTGGAAATAGTTACAACTTACAACATTTAGAATTTAAATACCGGATTAGTAGTTGATATGAAATCTATAACTATGTCAAATATTTATCAATTTATACTTTATCTATAGATTTATATGTAGAATATAATAATTATTAGTATAAATTTAAAAAGAGAAGAAAACTATAAATTATTGTGTGTCGAAAAAATGTGTAATGATAACGTAAAGTCATATGGTTGACTCATAATACAAAATAACATATCAATATACAAGTATACGACCACAGCATCTATAATTCTTAAATTATCCTGAAAAAATTCTTATTTATTCACTTATAATATTGATAGTGAATCATAATGTAATAAGTAAACTTTGATATATTAAATTTAAACTATTTTTATTAATATATAATAAGACTCCGGTCCTGCGCTGAGGGGTATGATTGGGAGGTATATAATTAGTATGAATATAGTGAGTACTCAACATATACTAATATCTATTATCTATACTGAGTACCTATTGGATATAGTATCGCATATAGTGATCATCATTTAATTGGTGACAGGTAGCTATATGGGATAGGTTCGCATATATGGTATGATATCGACGTGTTATTATTGTAATGTTTACCTATTTATTACTATGTTTCTTTAATATTAATATTTTATTCTTGTATTTTTTAAATTAAATTTTTTTTTAAATTCTTAAGCGTATTAAACATACAATATTGTAATTTTTAGTTTATGCTGTAGTAAAATTTAATATTTTTAATTTTCAAATGTTATTATCTATATGTTTTTGAATCATCATCATAGTATAATAATGAAATATCTAGGTATACCGAGTCCTTAACACTAGTAATAATATGACTAAATTTGTATTTATAAAATATAAGCCTATATAAGTGATTTGATAATCTATATCTATGAATTAATTAAAAAATGATAAATTACATTATTTTGTTTTCAAGTAATAATAAAGAGCCAGCTCTTGAGCCACTAGTGTACCTATAGGCTATAAGTAGTATAAGTAACATTTTGATTTTAATTTTTTTATTCAACAAAGGTACCTAATGGCAGGCGTGCGAAAAATACCCATTGTATATATTGTATATTATATACAGACCGAATGTACACCCTCAAACAGGCAAGATGAATAATTTGAATGTTATACACATAAAGAATATTGCGGGATTCGACCTATACCCGGGGCATTTCGTTTTTGACATAAATACATCATACAGATATTATATGTTCATAATATACTGTATATACTTGCAACATGGTATTTTGCATGAAAATCTGTGAAACGGACAAATTTTATTTATTATTTTCTATTTGTATTTTGAGATTTATCGACGGACTATACATACCATATACATATATACACACACACATAATACGGACGTATAAAAATAGTTTTTCACTAGAGAATTCATAAACACATATTATATAATATATATATATACTATATAGTGGTGCGCGTGTAACATAAAAATTCATAGGGCTATCATCATGCACCGAGGGTCATGTGATATAGAAATTTGTTATTCATGGCGTTTACACACATACACACACACACACACACACACACTCACACACACGCACACATTGAAGTATACCATATATATATATAATAATATATATAGTACGTGTATGCGAACTTGTGCGCGAAGTCTGAGTGGAGTCCGCGGGGGTAGTTTATGTACAGTATAGAAAGTGACTCTCCGACGGCGTCGGTGGTGGCGGTGGCGGTGGTGGCCCAGGTTGATTTATCGTTAGGGCGGCACGCCCATCGTGCGCGAGCGTAACGCCGGTCGGGGGTTTTTGTGAAAAATAAGCGGTGCCGCCGATTTCAGACGAGCCAGCGATTGATAATGGGCGGAAACGGCACTTCTAGCAGACCCTGCCGACGTTCGGTATAATATATAAGACCCGTGATTAGAGGGTGGACGGCCCGGGGGGGGGGGGGGAGGTGGCGATCGCGGCGGCGCTCTCGAAGAAAATGCCACGCTCTACAAATAACAAGGGAGGTATATATATGATACGTCAACTTTTCCGCACACAAGCCGCATCGCAATATTATCATTACAATATTTTGAGAGCATAAATAAAAACTCGGTGTGCGCGCGTGTGGGAATGACGTTTGTCGGTGAATATTGTTGGCGAGGGGGAGGGGAGGGGGTAGTTGCACCACGGCGACAGATCAACGATTGCAATCCCACACGAGTTCAAAAATCGTTGGTTGTCAAAATTAAAGCCTCGATGCAAAAACATATAGGATATAATGCCATTAAAAAAAAATCATTTATTATGGCCCAATAAGCCTCAAAGGCTATAAAATCATCTAAAAATATGTTTGTATTTAACTGAAATCGTATAAATGTACACTAAAAGGCGTTTTAATTGACGCGATTCGATAAAAAATGGAAGTGTAATAGTTTATCGAATACAATAAATAAGAATATTGTAATTTACCACTTTCAATGTCACCTATCACAACGTATATGATATAATTCATAAGCTATATTTTTGTACTGCAATATAAAATATAAAATAAGTCTTATGCTGTATAAAAACAATTAGAGTAGGTATATATGTACTTAATAACAATAATAATTCTGGCATAAGAAATATGAGATATATAGGTAAGTATTATAATTCACATTAAGTTTATACTCTATAGCGCACAACTAAAAGCAATGAACATTTAATAGATTATAATTTTCTTCTATTTTATATAGTTATAGTTTCATAATAAGTAATAACGTACCTATAGGTAAATAATTACTTTCGTAAGATAATTTGAAAATATATATTTATTTTTTTACGTAAAAAAATATATAAATACCTATATATAATTCAAAAATGGTATGATATTTACATAATTATGTTTACGTGTTATATTTTACGTATATATTAAATTTAAATTATGTCCGAATCAATTAAAATTAAATAATTTAGTGATAAAATACTCATAATTAGTTTGAGGAAAAAAAATATTAATGGAGAAAATAATTACAATAATTACTCTATTCGACATAACTAATGTAATACACTTTAGAGATTATTTTTTTATTTTTTATGAATATTATTTAAATATTTTCATAAAAAATGTTACCCACCTAGGTACTTAATATTTTTTTAACGCTCCAGCTATGAGTCAGTTCATCAACTCGTTCACGGGTAGGAACAATTGTAGGTACGACAGGTGCGAAGACCTTTCGATAACCAATTTCCGATGTACCTATATAGAAAAATAAAAATCTTCGATCCTCTCCCAAAGATTAATTAAAACTGAATTTTCATTTTGTAAACCGATTAACCACCAAATCGTATCCCAAACCGGATTGTATTTTTCATGACGGTGGTCTGAGTGGTGAACGAAAAAAATTAACCCGAGAGCCGACTAATGTCTATCACGATGTGGATGAGAACGTGTTACGTGACCGGCAAGAAAGATTGGACTTTTTCCATATCCTAGTATTCGACGATAAACAACAACCTGCACACGGAATAGTGTAATATTGTATCTTTATATACAACCATTCAATATTCTGTGACGATCATAGAAGATAATATAGTATACATAGTTGGTGAAAATAAAATTACCGCATTGTATGAGTGCTTGAAAATTATTCAATTTCGTATCAGTACCTATACCTATATATAGGTGTTTACGTTATATAGACTATAATATATTATGTATAGTCTTTATACAACCTATACTTGTATAATAATATAGAGACAATTTTTTTAGTCTGAACTTTAATCATTAATATATATTGTTTTACCTTTTAAGGTAGGTATATACCTACCTATACAATATGCAATACATAGGTACCTTATATGGGTTAGTTTGATTATCTAAGATCGAAAATATAGATAGCAACGAATTTCCTGAAACTCTCACCCTGTAATTATATAATATTTATATATATTATAGACAGGTACATCATAAGAATAATGTGTTGGAAATTAATTTTTTAACAAGTTTAATCCTTGTTACGGTTATACCTGCCATTAATATTAAACACAGTATTATACGCATATACAGGGGATTATTGTCTTAATAAATATATATTTTATGTATTCATATATGCATACGCATATACAAATAGGTAGTATAGGTACCTTGTAGGTGACTTATAATATTATGATACGCATATATGGTATATATATGCGTACGTACATGCTACAGGATATTAAACACAATTTTCATTTGAAAACATTTTGAATTTTTAACTCTTGGGCGTTTTTAATTATTAACAATGGGTAGGTATATATCGCTGTTTCTCGACGTCTGACATTTTACAAAAGGTTACAACAAAAATATAAAAATTTTCTTAAATTTGGTGTGATAACGATATACGCTATATACAGTATACAAGCTACATCTATTTATTAATATGATGTCCAAAGTTTCAGTCGAATTAATAAATTAAAATCTTGTCGATTGCATTATATTATAAAATATAGTACTTTTCTTGACACATATTGTTAGCATTTACATTATTATATTTATACCCTAACATGATATTTAATGTACGATATATTATACTATAGAATACAGATGATGTGCATATTCAGTTTTGAAATACATAAATACATATTCCGTTTGGTGCAGAACCTATATATAGTATATATAATATGTATAATGTGTATATATTATATTATGTATATATTATATACACATTATACATATTACTATATGTATTGTTTGCTCGTTTTCGGTTTCTCGTATACCACACAGAACTATTTCGAGTTCGTGTAAAATATTTTATTGCCCTTGTTCTGCGGATTGTTGCCACGGGAAAATAGTTTTTCACCATTTCCCTACCCTTTCTGACACCGCCGCCGCATCGCCACCGCAGCGGAGTTTTCCTCGAGGGCACGCGGTTAACGCCCACTCGCGTCTCCCGTGGCAACACGACTTCCGACCATTGGCCGCCGCCGTCGCCGCCGGGCCCTCGTGACATTAATTAATGATTCAAGAAGACAGCTTGCTTTTGCCTCAGAGCTCCGAAGACGGTTCGGGACGAAGAAAAAAAATAAAAAATAGAAAAAAATATTGCTTTAAAACATTTGAAATTATTTCAGGAAAACTATATTCCTACAGCAAGGTCGAATTTATACGTCGCGGTCAAAGTTTTTATTAAATATTTTATGATAAAAACTATATTTAGGTACCTATACTTTTTGTATAACATAAAATATAGTGCAGGATTGCGCGTTCTTAGTTTTTCAATAATTATGCACATGTTTGTACAGCATATATATGTATCAATTGATGCCGATTGATGACTGACAAAGATAAAAATACAATATAGTACTTCATAACAATAGAATTTCTACGTACGTATTAAAAAACAAGTATATTAATTTCGTAAAATCAGAAAATCGGAAATGTCAAATGTATATTGTGTACCCATGACCGTGTTGGGTATTGGATATTTGTATTTGGATAGGTATTAACAAGTAAAAAAAAAATACTAATATTTTTTTTTTTATAATTGCACATGGATATCTATCTACCATTTATATAGTAGATGATATATTTTATAGGTACCTAATGATGAGAATATAAATACATAGAAATTATATTCATGAGTTTTTAAATAGATGTTATTAGTTATAGTTAGAAAATAACATTTGATAGTAAATAATTTGGGGTCAAAGCGTATGAATAAAATATAAGGTTTGAAAAATGTGAATATAGATATAATTGGTATAAACGTTAACTTTAACCATGTTGACCTGTGGTCAAACTCGATTCGGAGTAAATAATTCAAGTGGACTCAAAAGAAAGCTTAAAACGGCTTTCGATAGCAGTTTAATCGTTATGTGTTTCTGGCGAGAGTATAATCGCATTTCATACAATTTAATAAAAAATTTATAACTAATACATATTTGGAAGAAATTAATGAGTGATGACTGATGAGTATCTAACGGGAGAGTGAAAAACTGGAAAGTTAGAAAATAACTTATACCTACGATATAATGTAAATTGTAAATGCAACGATTATAACGATGACTAATGCTAAAGCGATTATATATTATTATTGTATATAATTGTTCCGACCGACAAAATGTAAACCAACCATATGGAATAGGTCAATTTATGTTAAAGGTGACCACCATCTGAATAGCACCAAGTTAAAAGTTTCGACGTTTACGACTTTCTTGCAGTCGATGAAACCGCGGACTACAACAGCAAGCTGGCGAGATAAAACACTTATTTCTTAAACGTATAATATTATCGCATCAATAATAATAATAATAATATGTAATAACTCGTTCATCCCACCTACTTTTTTTTTTTTTTAATCGTTATTATATTATAAGACAATATGATTATTTCGTTATATAAAAAAGATACAAGTGAATTATAATTTATTACAAACAGTTGTATAAAATAAAAATTAAATAAATAGATACATACACACACGCGTATATACCTCAATATAGGTGTACCGGTATAATATATATATGTAAAGTATAAATACGATTCGATGCGCGCTTTTTCCGCTTTGTCAGTTTTTTAACGCGCGGCGGCGGCAATGAATCATATTGGCGGCGGCGGCGGTTCGGTTAAAATTCGACCGCCGCCGCCGCAGTCTGGTCGCAGAGGATAATCCCCCTAAGCCTATAATTAAATACGGTCGCTTCCCCTGTAATTATAGCCTGTAAATTTTCGTCCCGTCCATCCGGACGGATTGTATATATATATATACACACACACGCGCGCGCGCGCACGCACACGTACGCACACAAACGCACACGCACGAGAGTCCACTACAGCCCGGGTTATCTCACGGAGAATCTCCGTCCAACTCTTTCTCGCTCGCACTACATTACATTATACCTCCTCACCTACCTACATTATACGCGCGGAACGATGATGCTGTGTGGCACGTCTCATATTTCATATACGGCCGGTTGTTGTACACACACACGCACACGCACGCACGCACACACACGCACACGCACACACACACACGCACACGCGCACAGTGTATCTAGGTAGGTTACAGGTACGCTTCACGACGCAACGAGACATTCGCGTATAATATATAATATTAATATATGACGCGCAATATTGTACAAAACATTTTTGTTACAAGTCGTAAATTACATGAACATTGGTAACAATATCATAATTTGTGATTTTATTTTACACTTATACGCCTCATACCTGTATACCTACTACGTGTGCGCGCGAGTAATAATAGTACGCAAGCACACGCATATTATATACATACAGTCGAGTCTCGATAACTCGAATGTCGAGGGAGATAAAAATTAATTCGACTCGTGTATTTTTCGAGTTACGTAACTCGAATTAAGGGCGTTGCATGCCGCGATCGTCTGTCTTTGTCTGACACGCGTGGAACATAGGAATGACGACCTAAACGCCTGACAAAAATCAAGGCGCTTCAAGTCGTTCGATTTAAAATATGTAAATATGCGTTTGTGAATTGGTATACAAGTTTACTTTGCATCGGTCGAAGCACTTTTTCGATTGTAACAATATTTTGACGAGAATAAATATTTTACGTCTCATAAATTTGTTAATTTTTATTGTTAAATGTATTAAAAATATTAAAAAAGTAAACTCGTATACCAATTCAAACATCTTTACATATTTTAAATCGAACAACTAGAAGTAGGTACCTTAATTTTTGTCAGGCGTTTAGGTCGTTATTCCTATGTTCCACGTGTGTTAGACAGAAACAGACAATCGGGGCATGCAATACCCTCAATTAAAATAATTTCCTATAGGGAAAAAAAAAAAATTCGAGTTGTCGAGGTTTTCGAGTTATCGAGGTTCGACTGTATATTATATTCTCTGTTCCAATGTATTCTGTATACTTGGCTGTATATAAGCAAGACACGTACAGAGACTCGCGAGAGATTTAAATACGTACAGGAACAGCTTTGGGCCGTATTATATTGTAACGTGTCATAATCTAAATAGTATTAGGTAGGTATATTATATGCACATTGCACACGCGCATACATACAGAGTATATATAATAATAATAATAATATAATATAATATGTGAGTCGTGTACTCCCGTGTGATGTATATTATGCGCGTGTTTGTGTGAGTGTGTTCCCGCGGCCAATCAATAACGCACGGTCTTAACCCTGAGGTCACGCGCGGTGAATATTTCATGGGTTTTTGTATTATTTAGTGTGAAAACGACTTGAATCAATCGTCGCGTGTGTATTATATTCGTATTGTACAACCTCTGAATATATTATATAGTTTTCAAAGCAGTCGTAAAAAAGTGTATTTTTTTTATGTTTCAGTTTTCTTAAAATAAAACAAAATCAATACGAAACCCAGTAATAGGTATGAGTAAAAATGGATAATGAAAAAAAGTTATGTTCTAAAATCGTAGTAGGTACCTATATACCTATATTATGGTATATTTTATAAATTAAAATCATAATTCTCATTTCCGGCCAACCCTCCGGAAGGGTCTAACATAATAGGAACATGCCCAAGTGTAGACGTGTACTGTACCTATACTATATAGACACAGCAATAAAGTAAATTACAAAATTATAAAATTCTTGGTCCATAAATATTATATGAAATATGATAAAAGCCTGTCTATTGTAATATGGTGTAAACATAATTGATTTATAAGGGTCTTGTACACCTGCTGCAGAGTTTTTTCTAGGAAATCATATTGAGCAATAAAGATTTTTGATCCGATTTTTAAATATAAAATTTACAAACCTTAATATATTCAACCATTGTTTAGTGAAAAAGTGAAAAATATGCACAATGAATTTATAAACTATAACTTACCATAAACAGTTAACCTACTGCCCTTTTTAATCAGTAACTTCGTAGCATCCAAACTTTTGGTTCGAAAAATGTGGGTACCAATAAATCGTTTAAGCAATTGTTATATTATATAGTTCCTTCCTAAACGTGAAGTGATATTATTCATTGTGGTATTCACTATTCGCCAAACTCTTCATAAAAGAATTCTAGTAAATATATTATATTAGTGCTGTAATTAAGAATACAATTACAAAACAAAAAAATAATTGAAACTCGTACTGAAATATAAAATCTATGATCACCTTGTGAATCAAATGCTGTATAACTTAACTATAGTCTATAATTACTTGTGTAATAATATATCATTATAGGTTAATAATTTATTTATAGGGTAATATATATTATTGATTCCTATAAAATTGGGTTCTATACTTTGCTATTATATTTTCATCGCTTCAAACGAGGTTTAAAAATTTAACGATTCGCTGCAACCATCATCAGCTGGTACTGTTATTATTGGTTATACGTTTAAAAGGAGCAGTTCTTTATATTGTACAACAATAATTGCGATACTAAAGTTATATTAAAATAAGTCTAAATTATGTATTATAAATATGTTTACTAACATTAATATTAATGCATTTTAAATTGTGGCAATTAATTTCGCTGGCAATTATTTTTAGATACTTAATACTTGTATAATATATTATAACATTTTAAAAACAAAACAATTGATGCATACGTTGAAGTAAAGTAGAAGTTTTACACGCTCGTTTCTGTTTTTTTAATTATTTGCTGGTTAAAAAACTTATAGGTACCGTCATAACATATCAACTACATGTACCAGCTACTATCTTATTATATTAAATAATATGCGAAGAAAAAAAAAATTCTCAGTTTGGTTTCGGTTAATGTATAAGTAATAAGTATATTACGATAACATACTTATTATATATTTATTTTTCATTGAACTTATTCCCACACTATAGAATATTTAGCCAACGATATAATTATGCAAAACGGTATAAAGGTGACGTGTTAATCATCGTAAGTATACCACGGCTAGGTAGCTTTTATAAACCAAACATCAGTTAGGTATACATAAAAACATTTATACTATAGCATACACTTATATAACCTATATAGGCAGTTGGGCATAAGACATATTATGTCCAGTACCTTATAACTGTTAGGCGGTATTGCGGCGGTACATATGTATATAAGAACGCGAAAGTTTTTAGGATATGTTATAATAATAATATGTGCCTAAATCTACACTGAAATACGTTCCGTGAGCCATTGCGATGGAAAACGATTCTTATTTAATTACATAATATGATATATACCTAAACGCATTCAATCAAGGCAAACTACAGGTAGGTATACTAAGTATAAATATATTTTTAAAACGTTTGACTTAAGCTAAACGGATTATAAAAATTAAAAATGTCGTATTGTATAGGTAAGTATTTGAAAAACCTATGCGGTATCGACATGTCGTGCGGCACAATTAAAATTAAAGTATATATTATTATTATTATGATATTATAAATAATAACTCGACGTATGCGTAACACAATCAATCGACACAAAATTGTCTGAAAGGCGATAAAGCACACCATACGATATTATTATGCCTCGTTTTCGCTGACCCGCGGTAATAAAAATTGGAAAAATCGACTTAATGCCTTTTAATATAATATAATACATAGAACGCCCACGATATTCCGTTATTTACACCGCGCGTCACGACCGCGCGGTAATAACCGCGAACGCTTGGTGGTCGTGACGTATGCGCGGGTCGGACACTCGAACAGTATATGAGTTTATGATGGCCGCAGCGGCCGTCGTCCAGCGGAGCTGTACGGCCGCTGCAGCGGTCGAGCGCGTGCAGCGGGGGATTGTAATGATATAATATGTCATCGGCAAAAACGAGCGGCCGCTTTGCGCAGCACAATATAATATTATGGTACATGACAAACGACTGCGCGGCGCACAAACGAACAATAACAGACGCGTCGCAATAATTATTATTGTCTGCGTACCCGTTAACAAGTGCGGGCGACAAACGAACGGGACGAACCGCACGCACACGCACACACGCTGTACTGCAGTCGATATAATGATAATAATATTGTATTATTTAGCGGGCGCGCGCGCGGCCAATTTAACGGCTGCTGTGGCCAGTGGAACGGACAGAAAGACCGCGCGGTAATTATTCAAACGCATCTCCTTACACGCGCGCGCACGCACACGCACCCGTTCGCCCTACTGTTCACGTGCGAACGACGACAACGGCAGAGCAGAAACAGAGCAGCAGCAGGAGCCGCTGCAGCAGTGGCAGGCGACGGGACGGATAGCTGCAATATTTTATAATATTTTTTTTTTAATGTAGAACTGCACGCGCGCACGCGACCGTCGTCACTATGATAATAATAATAATAATAATAATAATATACGAATATTTTTCATCGCCGCAGCGCGACTATATAGTCGACGACGACGACGACGACGAGGCACGACGCGTTCTCAAGACGGTGTGCCCCGCGGCCGCTCCCCATTCGCGGTGTACGGCGTGCACGCGCGGTCGCTCGGTCTGTCCGGGGCACCGGCGCCGCGTCCCCGCGATAATTCAATTCCTGGCCGCGCAGCCGCCGGTGGGTGTATCGGCGATAATCCGCACGTCGCCGGCGACCCCGCTAATATTATTATCGTATTATTATTGTATAACGTCATTACAGGTCATCGTTATATGTATTATTGTAACTGCGCAGTTGGTGTAACGAGTCCGCAAAGTTGATTTCGCATTATTATACGAATCGACCACCCTCTCCGCTGTGCGAGCGAGCGAGCGAGTGTTATATTATTATATTTACAGGAAACGCGTGTGGGAAATTTAATCGAGTGATTTTATTTTTTTTCTCCGCACCTATATTATATAAACGGTTATAATATATTTACCATTTCCTCTCCCCTCGCCGACCCCTTCAAACGACGATTTATCGTAATCGTGTTCCATCGTCGTACATCAATCGTGTTTTTCATTTCACGAATAATATTATTATTACTGAAGGAATACTCGCAAACACACTATATAATATAGGTTATTGCATTGGAAAATAATAATTTTATAGGTACACAATATTGGTATAGATGGCAAGGAGAAAATTAAGATTTTCCTGCCGCAATAAGGTACCTGTATATATATTGCCAATGATTAAAGTATCTTTTCGACGTCAAGACAGTCATACAAATAGCGCCGCTTAAAGATATTATATATAAGTTTAGATAATATATACAACGCATCTGTTGTGTACGCGCATTGTACCTCCTGCAGCAGCACATTACTTACACCTATATATTTTATTATATTATATACTATATATTATAATGTACTTTGCACAAACGTATAATAATGCGCAATAACTAATAATAATTAATAAAAATAAATTACGCTTTTACGGACAAAAAAATTGGATATCGTCGACGGAGACGCGGGGAGTGTTAAATGACGGTCATTATCACTCCCTTTTAATAGCTTAAAAATTATGTTAACGAAACCCTTTTTAAGTGTTGGACGATAAAAAATCGGGTTCCAACAACACGTTTTACCGACAAAAAGGGATTAAGGTCAACTTTACAGTATTTACAATGTACGTACATGAGGATATAAATAAAAAACAAACAATTTTTTTATTAATATCAGAAACACCTACCCTGAGAGGCACTTTTCTGACAATTTCCAAAAAAAGCAAGAATATTATTTTTTAACAATAGTATATTTTTCTCTCGTCCATTATATAATATCCACACGGCTTGTAACAAATTACAATTTTGATAGGTTTAGGTAGTACCTATATATATAGTCTAATCGCACTCTTTTAATTTTCCAAGTATCATATTTTCGTATTTGTATACCTATATACTATATACCTACAGTATATATAGATACCTATATAATATTAAGTCTATGATAGTTATATAATATACTTGTAATAATAATTATTATTTTGAATCATTTTAATCATAATTAGGTGTTTAAATATAGGTAGGTATACCTATAGGTACGTATAATATACTTTATAGTAAATATTAATTATATAGATTATAGTTGAAAAATAAAAATTAGCTGAATGTTACTACTTATATTTTTTCAATTTTAATGAAAATGATTTTGGTTGTTTGGGATGAAAATAGTATTTTTGACGTTCCCGTTAAGCACTGCCTCTATATACTTATATATTTATTGCGTAACTGCAGAGGACCAATAAATCCAATATCCGTGAGATTAGAAGCGCACATCACGGAGGATACCGCCTCTGGCGCCTATAAACGATTTTTGCGCCATCTAATTTAGTTGTATTTTTTTTATCGACTATATAATATAATATATAGTAGCATTTTACAATTTTAACACATTCTATTTTATTTTTTCGTATAGATATAATAATCTATCAAAAAAAAAAACAAAAATTTTTGATTTTATGAAAGGAATTAGGTATGATATATGATTTCTAGTTATATGCCTGTGACGATACAATTTGTCTATTGTGTGTTCTCTTTAAATATACACGCCCATGATGCCGACCTGTGTTTCGGGCGTTGGCCTAAGCCGCCCCTTTAACGCCGCTGCTGTTCGCAATCACTTAATAATTTCCATTACTTTTTTTTTTTAATGAAAAGTCAATATTAAACGTGCGAACGAGTGGTAAAATATGTTCTTTCTTAATATTTCTAAAATATTTTCAATTATATTATTACCTAAAAAAAAACAATAGAATATCAATAAATTATCAATACTTAAATTATAACACTTCTCTTTATAAATTATATACCTAATAATAATACAGGATATAATGACGAAAATTGCGAAAATAATATAATAGTATAAAGTCAATATCTACACTTCATTGTTCATAATTTAAAATTGAGTTGTATTGAATATGTTTGGATATAACCACCCATGAAAAGTAAATTATACAGACACAACTTTGTATAAAAAATACCAATATACTGTAAATGGTGAATATAGGCGTCATATAATAATTATATAGAATTAAATATGATCCCCCTTTTTTTTAATAATAGATACAAATTGTTGGTGACAAATTCCAGTCTTATTATTTCTTAAATGGGATGAATACTCGCGTAATACGTCATAATGATTATAATGTATGTAATAATGGTATATGAATTCGATCTAAGGTTATCTACGACTCAGTACAATTTTCCTAGGAGTAAAATTCACCTGTTACAGCAACGGCTGATAACCAAATAAAGATCTTGGAAATTGTATAAATTAAATTAACGACTCTTACTGTATAGAATTCATATATATTATAATATATCTACATTAATTTATACATTATCATATTATATAGATCTTATATATAGTTTACCCAGAAACATTTTTTTTAAAAAGATTTCACAACAGGGATTATATGTATAGGTATACACATAAATTGTAGTCAAATTTGAAATTGCTTTAATAGTTGCATAATGCCATAATGGATATAAACTGTATACCGTATGTTATATAGGGTACCGCATGTTTATTTATTTTTTACATTTATACTAATATTACATTATTTATACAATTTGTAATATTCATAGGTATATGTACTTACCTATACTTATATACTAATATATATATATAATATTTAGTGGATTTTAAATTACATTTTTTTTGACCAAAGACCATGTACAATAAATTACATAAAACGGTGTTCCATGTATATAAATATCTAATATAATATATATAGAAGGCTATTTTACGGTATCTGTATTCTGTACAACAGCTTATAATCATGCGGCAGGTTTAATTGTTATAAACCTTGTAAGTGCGGTATTGAGATGATTTCGCTTTTGTTTTTCAAAAATTAATTAATAATTTTTTTTAAAGGTGCGTAGAACGCCGGTTTGTGGGACTAATCAAAGTGGTGGTTATATAGTGTGGGTGTAGTAAACGACTAATTATTGTTGAGCCAATGAAACGGCAAGACTCGTTTAAACAGTCTTTCCTTTTTTTTTTTTTTTAACACGGGTCTATAGATACATTTTTTTTTCATAAGCCAGATTTTTATTAGTTATACTGTACCAGTCTTAAACGAAATCTCGACAAGTCTACAAGTTCGCGGGTTTTACGTGATTGTTTTTTCCCTCCAAATATTCATAAGTATTTGTAGCAGTGTTATATACATGCATGCACACACACACATATATATATATTGAATTAGTGCGTATAATCGATTGTCGAAATGACCACACTTGACATGTCGTATCCGTACAGCAGTTATCATTTGGCCGAAAATTGCAACGCATTGTACTGTGAAAAAGTAAGATCAATAATATTTATGAATTCAATAGTATAATTATTTAGGTAATTGTGCATCTGAAAACAACAATGTACATTAATATAGGTTTTTAAATATTAAATATGGTACCTATGTTTGTCGTATGGTTATTTTAGGTATATTATACAGTTATTTATTTTGAGTGTACATCACGATTATATTTTATCTTAATATTTAACTTTAAAAGTGTATAGGTAATAATTATTTGCAATACACCTGTATAAACAAAAAATAAAAATACACTTGATATATAGGTTCTCTATCAAGTATCATTAATAAGTGCATTTAGTAAACACATATTTACATATAATATAGGTACATATAGTATATCGAAATTATGGTTACCTATCCTTACTATTGTTAACCTGCGTGCATAAATTAGCCCATACTGAATATTTGAACTAGGTACTAAAATATATATACCTATACATATAGGTATACTATGCAGTAGTTAGAGTAGCCAGGAATATGAAATAGTGGGGAGGGGGTAGTAAGTATAAATTAAACAAAGTTTTTACGGTTTTCATATATAAACAATACATTTACGAGGGGTAATATAATGTCAATGGCGGGGGAGGTTAAATACCCGAAACCCCCCTGGCTACGTCTACTTAAAAATATTTAAATAATATTGATAGGTACTTAATACCCCACATAATAATAATATAATAAACATTATTCTGCGTTGTATTTAGGTATGTTTAAGAATAATGTAATATATTTTTAATAATTATTTAACGTTTTACACAAATATTAAAATATATTACATTATTCTTAAACATACCTAAATACAACGCAGAATAATGTTTATTATATTATTATTATGTGGGGTACCTATTAAGTACCTATCAATATTATTTAAATATTTTTAAAATAGAACTAATAAGTAATAACAACTTAATATATTTTTTTTATACATAATAAAATTACCCTCGGCAACATAAGCCATTGGGATACACTTAATATTTTATGGTGATTGTTAAACCTATAATTTACAAAGCAAAAAGTAATGATATTCTTATAATAGGGCTTAATTACTATTAAACTATTACAATTTGTTTATTTTTTTAATTTAAGTCAGATTAATCATCGTAGTTCCTAAGATTCATTTAGTCTCTAAATAAAAATAATAATTTATACTTAAAAGTTCATTTTGAGTAAATCTTTAAAAAGTTAGAAAATAAGTAATGCGACTATATACCTAGATAAATAATAGCTATTCTTTATGGAAAAAACGTGTCTCTTAAAATTATATTATAAACTTTTTTAATAACTAAAATTAAATTTAGAATCAAATAGATAATTTAAAAATCAGCAATACAATTAAAAAAACTCGTTTTTTATTTTAGCTATTATTATTACTTATTGGTTATTATAGATTATTTGTATAGACTGTACAAAATTATATAAAAAGTAAATTACTTGCGAATTTAATAACTCATTAAATCTTGTTTTTTTTTTAATTCCAACAACTATTATAAAGTAATATTAACATTGATTGAATTTTTAATCGAATTCTTTTTTTCTATTATTACCTAATAACTAATAAGTAATAACTCATAGCGTTACATGTATACATTATTACAAAGATTATCATAGATATTAATAAAAATAAACTCACATTTGCAGTATATACCAACCTATACGTCAGTGTTTATCAGTTATATCTATTCACTTTTCACATATTATGTTTACAATTTATATATAATAAAGACTAAACATGCAGATTTCTAAATCTTATAATTTATATAAGTACCCATTGTAAATATTTATTTTAAAGAATCTTTTTTTTTGTTCCAATAATTAACCTAATCGTATTAGGTTCATTATACCGTATGCAAACTGCAATACTATTTCATATTTGTTTATTTATTTGCCTTTCGTTAGTACTTATTTTTGACAGTGATTGTACTGTTTTTCAAAAAGTTCGCACACAATGAAATGATTAAACAGCGTGTGTATTATTATATAGGTATATAATATAAAGGACAAAGGTATAATAATAATATTTTATGTATAAATACAACCAGTTATTGTGATTTGTGAACAATGTTGTGTGTTTGGCTCACGGGCAAGAATCAGCGTAAAACCTATCATATTTCATATCTTATGTAGGTATACCTATAGCTATATATAGTATATTTATTAATGTTTAATATAAGTACTCCTACACTCGCCATATATTATATGCTGCGTCATAATATAAGTATCTATATCGTGGCGCTTTGATATTATTATAAATTTCCTAGGATATATAATGTAAAATGATAAATTTATTTATTTTTTTTTTTTTATAATAATTTATAATATCAACATTTTTTTTTATTTAAAAACCGTCCATGTGCACGTAAATAATTATACATATGTTTATGTGCCTATATAATAGTTATTACTCCATATTTGCAAATGATCGATTGAAATATTAAAGTTTACCGTTCTTAGATAATATATACGTACATATTATTATACCTACACCGCGCCGCGTGCAGTATATGCGTGAACTAAACGGGCATATTAAATTATATTTATGGGCTCATAAAACTGAAATCAGTCGCGGCCTTGTTTATGCACCGATGAAATTTATGACTCTGGCTCATTAACCCCCCCCCCCCCCCGTCCTCCACCCTTATACGCAACCATTGAGCTCCCCAAATTCTCTCGTATCCTCTTAACTTTTGATAGAATATAAATCAACACGCGCGCACCAGATAGTACATTGTCAAAGCCTTTTTTATATACATGATATATTACGTATATAAATGAATAATTATTATATTAAATAACAAAATTATTAATTTAATACATCTATATTTGCAAAACCATATATAATTTGATCATATATATAGGTACATTTATATTTTATCATAACTCCATAACACAATATATAATATACATATAAACATATACTCACTCCTTAAACTTCAGACTTCAGATTCTTTTTACATTTTGGTGATATAAGTATTTTTAAAAAAATGTCTGTAAAGGTACCTAAATGGCTAAATATACTATTTAAACATAGCTCTGAAGTTATGCCAACAAATAAGCGCTTTTACCTATCTGTTTAATTGTGTACGTGATGACGCCAATATTTTATAATCTATAATCTATTGTAACTTGTAAGTCTATAATTTTCCTAAACCACAATAACTTGTATGTATATACGTATAATATATATATATAGGTAGGTACATTTTAAAATTACTCTAATCGAAAACTGAAGGTTATATTACGTATAGGTATCCTAAACAATATAATAATTGTATTTTAAAGTAATGACATAAATATATAGTAGTATGAAATTTTCTCAGAAAATGTTGTAATTTGTTTGTATTCCTTAATACGCTTGTTATTAAAGACAATTTTCGTTTTTTTAAATTTAAAATTTTACAAAAAAAAAAAAATATCGATACAAATTATCTTATCGTTACGTAACTTATTAATAAACACAAGTTAAAGTTCACTATGTATTTTTATTTATGATGATTTAAAGAAACAACAGTTGGTTATTAAGTTTTCAGTTATAATATATATTTTTTAAATAAGCAACAAAATATAAGTTAAATGTCGTTGAACCAAGTTAAAAATATTATTGATAATATTACATAGAGTTTTACATTATACAATATAAATTATATACTCAGTAAATATTGAAAGTTTTAATATTTATATAGCTATAACTATTTTTGTTCTACTGTCTACAAATAATAACTGTACACTATTATCCAATGAAAATATATGTGATGTTCGTAAAATTCAACTACTTCTGTAGTAATACAAGTATTAATTAGAGCAGTTAAATATATATTTAAATTTAATGACAAATAAGAGCTATATAATAATAATATAATATTCGATATTTATGTGTCCACTCAAATATGCTGTACCTACATATTACACATGTATTTTTATTGTAGTAAAAATGTATATTTAATTAAATCACGTAAATTGACCACTTCCTATATATATCTACCATATAATAGGATATTTTGATAAGTGTTAACTAGACACTTTAGAGTCAAATGTCTAGTTATTTATTAATGTTTTGACGAGACGATGACAAATATCATTTGATTACATTTCGAGACCCTCATCCGGTAAGACATTTTAAATGCATAATAATAATAAATATGATATAAATACTTTATAATATAACTCTACATATGGTAATGAAAATTACTATAATGATGACGGTTACTTTGTTCATTTCCGTTTTGTAAGTATATGTACTATACAAATAGCCATTATATATTATATATTTTGGACTTCATCTGACGTGGGTGAAATACGTTTCGAATCGCATTTGGAGAGGTGGCGCATGTTATATTTTTTTTTTTTTTTGTTTTATTCTAGTTACAAGACAAATACAAATGTATATATTATAGTGTCGATTTCTGCTGTATTCAACCTTAAATTATAAACTAGTATATTATCTATACGTATTCGACACAACGACTTTTTAATTCGGGCCATAAATGCACACACATACCTATAGAACGCCATGGTATGCTGTCTCCAGTGGTATGCTGTCTCCAGTTTAGGTTAAGTTGTATATACTCCTGCAGTGGCATTCTTGCTCCAATTTATAGGAGGTGGAGGTAAATTAAATATATAGGTAGTGTGATACACTATACAGTATATATGATTAATTTTAGTTTTAAAAAAAGTAGATAATGGTGGGGAGGTTCAATGTGTCATTAAAATGGCCCAAAGTGGCAGGTTTGAGTTTCAAATTTTCAAACTATATAGAACTTCGTCATACTACGCTTATTATCGATGCACCTAAGGACCAAGAGTTTTATTTGAATTTTATGAACTTATTCATATTTATTCTGCAAATAAGACAATATATTAGTTCTAATGTATATAAATACTATAGTATGAAATATGAACATAGTAAATATAAAAATAAAAATTTTTCTCTTCATACAATGAACCTTTCACCTTTGAACAATATATAATAATATATATAAATTATAACACAAGCATATAGCTTCAAGGGATTAATACCTTTTTATGTGTTGTAATTTTTTAATTTATTTAAATGTAATGTATTAATTTGTCGAATAAAAAAAAATATATACCTATATATATGTGACGCGTCTTATATGCGTCTTACCTTGACGCACCCTCGGCACGTATTCTACTGAAAACGGAAAGTGATGAGGCTCGAAAATATTCGTAGCAGAAGATACTTTTCACCGGAATGTAGTCGTATTACATAACGCTATTATATATATATATATATATATATATAGGTATAGTTCACGGTTACATCTGCTTTTGAATACCGTAAAATTTTTATGTTAGGTTTTTATGAGTGAAAAGTTTGGAAACTCGAAATATAAGATCCCTCGTACCAACATTTTAAGAACTTAAAAAAATGTCAAAATACTTAAAGTATAAACATTTTTTAAAAGAGCTTGTTGAGTTCAAATATTGACGAAATTGTATGTTTTAACGAAAAACAACGATTTTGTTATATTATTTAAAAAATATTATTCGTAAGACCTCAAACTTTTTGCCGTTACATATATCATTGTTTATTATATACACAATAGAATTTTCAAAATATTTAGATTAATGTTTTGCTTTTGATACCGTGGTTCTATTCACACCATTCTACGGGTACACCACTATATTGATCTTTAAGTTAATAACAGCTACTAATAAAGTAATATTATATGAAATAATATTATAATTATTATTTAAAAATTTATGCGATTTGTTTTTGGAAAAAGTTAGTCTAACTTACCGTATTACTAATATAGAAATAAATTACTTATAACAATATAATATTAAAATGTCCATAGAAATAATATAATATAGGTATAGGTCAACAGACCGTCTCCGTTTAGAATTACATTTAAATTTAACACATTATATGTATTCCAGTTTATTATTGGTCACCTACTTATTACTATATATATGTAGGTACAGCAGAGCGACTTCCCTGTATTTTTTTTTTTTTTTGAGGAATTTACTTATGTAAAGGTATAGGTAATACAGCCAATACAGGTACATATAATGTTTTGTTATAAAGTTTTTTTTTATACTGATACCTACCAAATGTATAAACACTATTATAAACGTTTAAACTATATGCTGTAACTACAAAATTCCGCAACTTTAAACCTACTATATTACATTTAAAATATCATTTTAACTACAATTATCTACTACTTCTACAGTATAATTTCATTCGTATAAACTATAAGATAATGTAAAAACGTTTTTTAAGCACGTACCTATGTCGTATAGGTATATAACATAAGATTAAAATGTATAATGGCTATATAGTTTATGTTACAAATAATTTATTATTGATTGGTGTATATTATATACATACACTAATTTGTTCAGTCATTAGGTTAATCCTCGTGATTCACGCCCCCGGGCCTCTTTTTTTGGCAAAAAAAAAACTCCTAAGTCGACTCATGTATGGATAAAACTCGTCTATCATTAGTGCGGCGGCGTGTATATTACGATGTAATAATGGTCAGTTATATGTAGGAGGTGTGAGTGTGTGTGGCGTTTAAATTCGTTCAATTAGTCAATAATATAATATTATTAATAAACTCATATATTTAGGTACCTATACCTATATAGTTGTATCTATACACATCGGGGGCCTTGTCAAAATACATAAGTCCAATGTGCTCATTCTTCGTATTATTATTTTAGCTCGTAATATATATACATATACTATGTTATTATTATACAATATGAACACATCCGATAACTATACCGCGTGTACATATATTATATGTGTGTATAAGCGTTATAGTGCACACCCATTTAAATATATACACTATAGGTGCTTAAAAGTACTCCGCCCCGCGTTGTATACATCGCGGGCTGTTTTTGTATATATGTATATATATAATACGATATGTGTAATGTGTACGTCGTCGCGCCCCGTCGGCAGCCGTCCGCGTTTCCCTAATAATCGGATATTTTTACGCGCCTCGCCAAGTTAAACGCGCTCGCACGTGTCACCTCCGGTAGCAATCCGTCACCGCAATCCTGTCAAAAATTGCCTATTGTCTACGCAACTGTAATAATAATAATAATAATAATGATGACGAAAATAAAAACAACAACGACAATAATATAATACACGTACTTACTAAACTTACGTTATATACCTGTAATACGCGCCGTATAGTCTATACCTAATAATAATATGTTGCATAGTTCAGTGGACTGTGAGTAGCATATATAGGTATCTACCATGATGCAGTTTCAATATATTCAGCAGAATGGAATGGAATGAATGCGTTGACATTTTGATGTTATTATAATTGGGACAGAACAATTTAATTTTGTTTGCAAATTAAAGATTTTGCATTTTGATTTCGTCCCTACATAGAAAACCTTGTTTTTTTATATGTTCGACATGGTACAAATACATTTTAAATTACAATAATTATATAGTTAAACTTCATTATATTAGCTTTTATAATATATAGGTATTCTTAATTATTATTTTATCAAATAATTTCTATACTACAATTTTATTTTTATACATATGATCTGAAGATACATATCTGTGAAAAAAAATATCTCTTTACACGCAGAATTGAAATATGTTTGTTGTTTTTTTTATATTTATACTTAATAATATTACCTAAATACCTGCTATAATATGTTATAGATACCTATACTTATCACTGTTATGGTAAGCAAGTACAAATACTTTTACAGTGCAATCAATTTCGACTAAAATATTGTATTGCTCTTACTCTATAGTATAGTATCCAATTTAAATCACGTGTAGTGCGGTTTATAGCACTACGTCAGCAAACTTTGAGTTAGACCATGTGTCCACGTACCTATATTAATTTTAATATACATATATATCTAAACACAGCTAGTTTGTAACAACAATCTAACCATAAGTATTCAAAATATATATACGCATTACCAACACATTATAAATACCTATTATATATTGTATATATAGCTGGCAGTGGCGTCATTTTTAAAACAAATGAAACGGCCCGCTGAAACGCAACGCGCGAGTTCATGATGTTATACATAATATGTATATATAAGTCGGTGTTTTTAATATATTTAGTTTGTTAACGACGGTCGATTTTTCCACGTCTCGTATTTAGCACCCACCACCAACCAGCCGCTGCAGGACGTGCACGAATGGCCAAAAGTAGAAAACCACTATACATGTATATATAAATACTTGTGGTGTTGTGTATTTATCAGTACCTATACCCATATTATTTATATTTTTTACCCATGTTTATTCATTTTTCTCTCTGACTTGTCCAAACAAGTCGTGCTCCTCCTTTATATTATATATATACATATATTTTAATCGTCTCCGTCGTTGTACAATATATACCTAATGCGTGTGTTACCACTATAGTACAGTATAGTATAGTACATAAATACTATATACGACTTGCATATGTAGGTACATATATATATGTATATTATGTATACGTGATCTGGGAAATTGATTACATGAAATTAATTTCGTCAGCGCGCGACGTATATATCTATGTATAGTTGCATTATGAAAACACGAAAATTAAATATGCTACACAGAGTACCTATATATATTTGTATAGACGCATGTACATTTGTGTATACGTGAAGTGTGTTTGTGTGTATCGTGTACACAGTATATAGACAAACACAATGTGGGTGGTGCCGTGTGGTGGGGTGTAGTGGTGGAGATAACAGGGGAGGTACCAGAAAGCGCCTAATGTTTGGTTAACGAGCTTGTGTCTGTATCTGTGTGTGTGCGTCGAATATATATACTACGACGGTGGCGCCTTTGGGTCGTATCATTAAGCCGACGACGACGAAAGATCGCTGAAAAATCGGTTCTGATGCAGACACGACCACTGCTGCAGAGGACAAATGATTTCCTCCTTGATGGCGGTATTTTTTTCTTTTCCATCCATATATATAATATATATTATTCTCTCCCCTCTCGCGTTCACTCCGTCCGGCTGCCAGTCTGTCTGTTTATTCTCTCATTCATTTTGTGTACGTACAGATACTGCAGAGTCCGGTGCTACGTGCCGGTTGATCTATACATTGAGCCCATTACTACAGAAATACAGAAGAACAAACCCAACCGGTTTAATGTGCCTTAAATATAGGGGTAGCGGAAATTGCAATAGAAATTTGGTCTGTTGCTCTCACACTGTTCCTCACACACACACACACACATTAAAAATATTATAGGTAGGTACCAACTATACACATTGTAAAATTCAATTGGCCAAAAACTCGTTAAACACACGGTCTCGTCATTAAATACTCAATTATAGCTTCTTCATTTTTTTGTTATTATATCATCATCATTACCATCAACATTTTTTAGATTTCAGTTTTTATCTTAAACTATACTGCGTCTCTAACATAGTTTTCTACGTTTGGTGCGTATCTGTGATGAATGATAATTGTGTAAGAAATAAAATACATTCAGCATAATATATTTAAATATTACTTATATACCTACTCGCATTATGTATTCTAAAACACATACATTCCGCACATATAACTCATATAAGTATAGGTACGCACTTCATTTTTCATTTATTGCATTATTACAGTATATAGGTACCTACCTATATAGATAAAATATGATATATATTTGAATTTTTCTCACAATATAGGTAAAAACTAATTTCTTAGAAAATGGTAATAATTGTTTTTTCTTCTTTAATTATTTTTGTCATTGAAGGTTTTGTTTAATAATTACATTACATACCGGTATAAAAACTGAAACACATATTTTTATGTGTTCAGTATACCTAACTATTTTAAATGGTGTAAATAATGGATGTGAAACTATGTATAAATGTACCTTCATAATACGAGTACCTTTTACAGTTGTACATATATATATATTCGAACAAATGTCTTATTCAAATATAATGTTCACGAGGAAATAATTACATCTTATACTTACACAATTAGGTATATCGTATATATATATATATGTATGTATTGTAGAATTAATATAAAAAATAATTATCTTTAGTATAAGTGTAAGTAAGAGTATAAATACATATCTATACATACTTCCTGCAGGATGCACATAAAGAGCATACAAGTAAACATTAAACAAAACTGAACAACATAGTTAATGTTCGTTTTAAAATCTAAAAATGTATTGTATAATGATAAAATTATTGAGTTAAGCTATGTATAGGTAACTATTAATAAATAGAATACATAGCACCTAAAACCCATATACCACTTATAGGTAAAGGAAAAAATAGTCAACATATAGTGCATATATGATACCTAAATATGATTAGGAATATGTATAAAAATTGGGAAACAGTGGTACACTATATAGTATAGTTATACCTATATATTATAAATTAATGAACATTTTAAATATATGGTTGTATATTAGTATGTAACTATATTATAAGTCATAGTACTAAACATTAGTATACATTACTAATAAATTATAGCATCCATTATTAATTTTAATTTTCTTATATTTTGTCTAGGTACCTATACTAATGACTAATGTTATGGTCGGTAAACTGAATGATAACAGATATAATAATTAAACAGCGTAAGTTACTATAAACATCGAGATTTTTGCGATAGTTGGTATAAAAATGATTAATGATGTTTTGTATACGCCCAAAGAAAATAATATATGCCTCGCGTGAGCGTTTCTATAACTTTAAATTAATTTCATGCGAAAATTCAAACATAGGTATTTAGCCATTTAGGTATTTATTTAATAGAGGTCGTGGATCATATAAATTGCATTGTGTGTAGACTGATTGTAGTAGGTAGTAGGTACTGCGTCTATGATGGCTATATATGGTTTTAAACTATTGAATAAAGATGACCAAGTGATTTACAGTACATAGTGTAGCGTATATAGCTGCACATACCTACCATATTTATACATTCTTATCAAGAACATTCAATCATAAATCTGCAAGTGTAATTTTCTGTTATACTATTTCAGTTTATATTGATGATATTCGCATCTCCGACGTATTTGCTGGTATATATCGATCAGTAGATCACTTAAACACAATATACAACGGCGAGGGCCTTTATATATGCCTATATATACGCACATGAAAATGATATACGTATTATCATAATATACATAATACAGCTATATATTATATATTGTATTATATTTATTGTATATTACCTAAACATTTTTTTTTCGTTCGTATAAGTATATAGGTGTATATTGTGTTTGGAATCCAAACTTTCGATAACACATTTTTATTTTTTGTTAACGGTGCACTTACTTATATACGTGTACTATTTGTAATGCTATATAATATATAGAATATTGGAACCTGCACCGATGGTATTCCTATATTGCAAAACCTTGTACAGTTTTGTAAAGATCAACATAGCTATAATATATAAGTCTAAATAATATGTACCTATATATATATAATATATATATTATATATAATATGTACCTATATATATATAATATATATATTATATATGGCTACATACAAATATCTAAATCAAAATTATTATATACATATATATCAACAACAAAAAGACAAAACATTTTAATGCACTCGTTATATACTTATCCTAATATATATATAAATATATGTATACTATGTATATAATATTATATACCTAAGTGAGTAGACAATGACAATGTTCACGCTAATGTTCGTATAACGCAATATAATAATACACGTGTACCTCAGCACGTGCTGGAAAATCGCGTCGTAGCTTATATATATAAACATAAACCGTATATATATTATATAGTATACCTACCAGCTATATACACTGCTGGCCGCAATATTCTATATTTTATATCGGTTATAACAATTGCACAGACCACCTACTAAGGGTGCCGGGTGGGTTATTTTCAGAGATGGGAACATGTGCACCAGGATTTTCAAAATATTTTTTTTAAAGCATGCTATAAAAGTTAAACAATGAAATATTGATTAAGATTTGTCTTACATCTTTCATATAATGATTAAATAAAAATAAAAATGGTTTTAAGCGTATATATAGGTACTATACCTGCTATATGTAATATATTGTGTCTATATTTAATCAAAGATATATAGGAATATATAGGTATAATGTATTGTGTATATTATTAGGTTGATCGTATTAACTTTAGACTCGCCCATCACGTGGAATTTCGCCAATATCTATTGTAACGCGTTAAAGCTTCAAGTATAATATATTATATCTATACAACTACTATATATAGGTACTACAGTGATATTATTAAATTATAGTTAGGCGTGTATATAGTAGATATATTAAAATATATAAAAATCATAAAATTTATATTCACAATAAAATACGACATGTATAATAGTATACCTATAATAAAGCGACCGCGCTAAAGCTGTCGATATACATATTATGATAAATGTACCCATACACAATATATTATTATTTATATGACGCGCGTATATAAACTGCATGTGCGTATACTGTATATACCGCGTGACCGGATCCGTCCGAGCGATTGACAGGTGGCGGCATCCGTCAAAAGCGTATAGCTGTAGACCTATAACTATACCTATATATATATATATTAGACATGTTTATATATTGCATATAATATATAATGATATTTATAGCGCGAAATAAAATACTTTATATTAAAGCGTATATTATGTTAGGAATGCATGCGCTGCCACAAGACGTATAAATACGCGTCGAGTATTATTGTTATTACTATTGTGCGGTATATGTACCTATATAATATACCCAAGTACGAGTTTTATACATACACGCGCGTACTGTGTATACCGCGGTATAATATCTCATAATGATATGAAAAATACAGCGTCACCGCCCAGCGCGGCAAAATGTAAAATATCGATCGTCGACCGGGCGACACCGGCGCGGCGCCACTTTCGGTGCCGCGCGCCTCCTCGCATAGTAATATATATAGTGTCGGCGGGCCCAGCGTCGTCGTCGCCGTCGTCGTCGCCGGTGGTGGCGGTGTCGTCGGCGGCGGTGGGGGCAAAGGAGCACCGCCGCGGTGGGGCGTGTCCCGGGCGCCCCTATTTAATTGCGGTTTATGCGCGGTCGGGCGGCGGGGAAACGCGACGACGACGCACGCCAAACGTGGGCGTGTCCGTCCATTGGCCGCCGGGACTCCGACAATCTCCGCCCACTTGTAGCGGGACGCCGCCGCCGCCGCCGCCGCCGCCGCCGCCGCCGCCGAAGACCGCCGACCGCCGTCCGCGTACAGTCGCTCCGACCGCTGTCCCGAACAGTCTACACACATTGCCCGTTTCGATATAATCACCGCGGTCTCGCGCAACGTCGCATCTTGTTGTGGTTCCCGTTTCACATAGTTTTTGATGTTTTCTCTCGTATCGGTTTTCGATTTTATTATGTTTTTCATTCGGTTTCTTTTGTCGGACGCAGTCTTACACGCGCCGGTTTGAAAAATGTGCGATTAAAGTCCGCGTCGTCAGTAGGTACAATATTTGCTACACCGCACGCGTGCGTAATAAAACATATTTTTCGATACAAAATTATGCCATCATGACGTACGTCTTCGAGTATTGTTTGTTTTAAATATTATTACGCCGACGGACGGGACGCCGAGCACGAGCGCCGCACACACACACACTATTTGCGTCTCCGACGATCGCGGGTGGACGACGTGTGTTATACTAAACAAGTATACAATAACATTATAAATATAATAATATACAGTACGCGGCACATATACGAAAAGCACTGAAATAATCGGTCACGCGCGAGAACAATAACACAATGTTGGCCGACTATCCGATATCACGCGTACCCGGCGGACCGCTCTACAACACGTCTGTGGTAAGTTCGCAACGCGAATACTTATACCTAAACTATATTTATAGATGTGCAGTGTCAATGGATATGATTATAATGTTTATCAGTTCTCTACAGATACCTACATTGTATATCATGTGTTAGGTATAATAATTATTAATGCAGAGCGATACATTATTATATAAAAATCTATATATATATACTTACCTGTGTTATATCTCAAAAACTTTATGCTCAGTTTGACGTGACTTTGATTTGGTGTGTATATAAACCTATACGTAGGTATATATACCTACACACTGTATATTATACCTATAAAATCATTCAACGCGTGGTTTGAAGTATACTTTTGTTACATAGGTACCTATATATACATTTATGTTTAGGCACCTATAAAATAATATATAAATCATCTAGGTCATAGGTTAGATAAATGTATATAGTTATATATATAGGTAGGTATACTGGATAGCTATTACAGATGCATTTTCCACGAGGATTTCTTCGTAGTTTAGGTTGTATAATATATAGTACCTATATAACCTATATATACCCAAAGATAAATATATGTTATAATTTATAACACCTTGTATGATTTTTTTTTTTAATTTCCCATCAATAATAGACAATTTTAATGTTAAACCACGTATTTAAATTGACTCCTGCAGTTGTCGGAGTATTGTCAATACATTTCGAGTGCACCTAGCATGTCCAGTTACATTCACAAAAGCTTCATCGTACATAATACTTATACCTAAAGAGGAGTGTACCTACATACATATATATGAATATTTAAAAGAAAACCGCAGATAATCTTACGTTTATGTTTAAGCTTTTGCGTGTACAGGTATACCTATACTGAATTGTAGCGTATCTATATAATCATTATAATGTATATATAATATGTCTGTGTCTAATATATATCCACCTATACGCATTTAATTAATTGAATACCAATGGAACAATATAATGAACTCATTTCAAAACTGAAAAGATGGTTATTTTTTTGATTTTATTATTCTCTAATATAATATAGGTACATAATTGTGCTGCAGCTTTATATTGAATAATATACGTTGTACTTATGATGGTTTTAATAGTGTTCCATGTGGTGTAGATATATCTGCACTTTAAAACCACCTTAATAATATATTATATGTTTATACGTAAGCATCGTAAAAGGTACATAGCTGATGTGAAGTATTTAGATACTTGAGAGTGTGGTGGTGGTTTTCTAAAACGATTATAATTACTAATTAGTAAAAGGTGGCTGTATATTATTTTTTAAATTATACCTATGTATATATAGATATAATATAGGCACATGTTCTCAAAAAATAATAATAAGTAAAATTTATTATAAAACGACCGATATACCAGGGAAAAACAATAGGCGATTCGTGAAATATGTGTCAGAAAATATGACGTTTATAATGTGTTTTTATACGTGTAATGTATTCTGGGTCGGCATGGGTTCAAAGGGCTACTCGACGGGGGTGCGAATCGTAAAATGAGCCTCTAAAAATTATTGTATTTTCTGGTATACCTAAAAATCGCGGTGCGCATTATTATTATTGTCGTCTGCAAAGAAGCCGCCTTCTCACTTCTATTATATTTATATATAAAATATATATAATAGTATATATACGCAATATATACGCTATATATAGAAGAAGAGAGGGGAATTGGAGTTTTTGTCACATTCAAATCTTGGATTGGGTCTTATGTTATTTATTGGTTCCAATTATATATATGCATTTATATAGATTGTTCTCACCCCAAATATCTTTTTAAGGGTAGTATGTTATATTATAAAATAAACGAGCATTTTTGCACGTGAAAACCTTACACTACTGTAGCATATAATATGCTGTGTCATTTTCGATTCTGAGAACACGTTTCAGTATAATATAGGTGTGAGTAATATTTTATGGAGAATGTGATGAATTTCATCGAACAATAAGTTTCTCCTATTTATTTATTATCAATGTATCATGTGCGTATATTATAGTATTATGTACCTAAGTATATGTATAGTCACAATAAATTATCTTTATATATTATTGTCGAAATAAACAGTTTATAGGCGATGAACATGTGGTGAAGTGTACTATAAGGGCCCAATATGGCAGTATAGGTACCTATATATATGACGAATTCAAGAGCTCAATTACAACTTCCATGCGTATTACCACTTTAATACTTAAATATAATTTATGCCGACCATATTGTTTTAATTGATGGTAAAGGGGTTGATTATATATTTAGAAACTAAAATATCTATCATCCCAAAACACTCTTGCATATTATAGTTGCAGTATATCGGTACTGGTAATAATCCTATATATTTTATATTAAACATTACAATATTATAGTGTATATATATAAGGTCAGGAAATAACTGGAATGCCATAAATCATGACTTTTCGGTTTCTCTGTGTTTCATATTCCTTTTTCTCGTTTTACTTGATACGCATTATTATAGGTATACTTACCCGCGACATATGGCTACATATATTATAGTACCCATATATTCGTACACAGTATTGCGGCCACATAAATATTTAGTGGTGACACGTATACGCAAGAATATAGTCTAGTATATACAAAACCACAAAAAGGGGTTTTACAAAAGACCTACAAAATCCTGGGTGCATACCACAAGCATGCGCATTTATATATACATGTTTAGGATATTGCGTCCCGCTGATACTATATTCTTTCTCGACGGGTGTCGGCCGCCGGGATTTAACCCTCTTCGAGATTCACTGCGTGTGCGATTGTCCTCTTATACACACACACATATATAGGCTCTTAGTCGGCACGGACGCTGGTCAACGTGTCATCGTGGGAAAGGGTCCGAGAAACGGTTTTTGTGTGGAAAGGACAGAAAAAAATATCGCTACTGTAGACCGACCGACCATAAATTTTCAGTGAGATTGAATGAAAAAAAAACGTTTTAAAAATATATTGTATATAGATATAAAGGAACTGTTATTATATAAGTTATAACGGCAAAAAGATACATAAATAGTATATATGTGCGCAGGTAACGGGTTTTTCAGAAGCAGTGGGTGTCGACCGTTGACGGACATTATAGCCTTTATTATTATTATTATTACTTTTTTTTTTTACCTATAGAAAGATCTTAACATGCCGCGTTAACCCTGTTTTTGAGTATGAACTATATAATAAAATATTGCGTTATATAACGGGAAAGAATGGCCGGTAAAGGTATACAAGGTACCTTAATAGTTAATACCTTATATACACAGTGCACTTCCGTGAATACAAATACAACTACCTATATATATTATTATAAATATTATGTCATCAGTTAGAATGGTATAAAACGTGGGAGGTTAATACCTATATATAAATATATTGATACCTAAATTGTATAGATACAACTGCAATGTCATATTATTCGAGTTCGTACCTATACATACCCGTAGGCTGTACTATATTTTAACCTATTTATATATTTAATTTTGTCATATATAAGCATCGTCAAACATTTATAAAACCATGTACATACCTATACATGTATATTATTTCTCACAATTTTCCACGCCTAAACAGTTTAAACTCGTACCCCATACGAGTATATAAGACTTTACCTATACACCAGATACCTATATACCTATTTATATTATTAAACGCCCGCACGTTTAAGTATGTACAATATACCTATAGGTATTGTATATATAATAGTAAGGTGTACCTTTACGAATATTATAGTGAAACTTATATCAGTCGTCGAGTTAATTTGATATACGGCTGCAGCTGGTTTAAATTGAGGGTTCTATGATGTACCTATATGTTTTCATATATATAATATAAATTGTTTATTACGGTGGTTAAACAACCTTCATGCGTAGATAAGATATTTGCTAGTTTGCTACAATTGGATAAATACGAATGACTGCAGTTGAATTATTTTCTACTATTATATAGGTATGCATATCAACATTCGACATAATATATTAGTTTATATACACACAAACGTTCACTATAAGTGTTAGACAAAACTTGCGTATACTAGCTTACTCTATGATTATAAGCACATTACAAGTAGAATATATTATATATATGCGTATCGTGTATGTTTTTTTTCAATTTAAATATATTCACGTTTTATATCCTTGGACGCGCCTAATGACTTATACATATGAGCCAACAATTTAGATTAACATTAATAATGTATTCACACGTTACCTAATATCATTGTTACAATAAGTTAACTTATTATAGTATTATTCAGTGTAGCGATTAATTTTCATAAATGCCTTAAAGATCACATCATTCGACATTCTTATTATAATTGTTATTCATCCTGCAAGGATGACGATTCAGTATATAGTGTAGACGTACCAATAATATGGTATAATTCTATAAAGGTTACTATAGGTTTGAGAAACCGTTGACACTTGACAAAATAATATGTAGTTAAAATATGCACATAAGTATTTATTGGTTAATATTAGTTACGTTAGTAGGTATATAGTTGACATTTATTATACGAAATAAGTTCATGCAATAATAATATATATTGATAGTAAAATTGACTTTATATTTTATAGGAAATTATGATTTTGATCAATCATGCATTTCTATTGCACGAAGTAATACAATCAATAAAATTGTTATTAGGTATAGGACATATAGGTATATCTTTATTATTTAAGTATATGTACCTATATAGGTACTATAGTGAATATTACACATATAGTTACCTACTAATAACGTTAATTATTTTATGAGTCAAATTAATTCTCGTATTCATAAAGCATAAAAATTGTTCATAATTTTAGAAAAGTTTAATTACAAATTGTATTATGTAAATAATAATTAGTAGAGCAAGGACATTGCATGCGTTCATGTATTTGCATATTTTGTCATTTTTTTCAGAGGTTTTAGGGCATATTTATGATTTTAAGGTCATTTTTATAGTTTTTTAGGCCATATTCTTATAGTTGTACACAACATTTTTTTTCAATAGAGATTATATATTTAAATAACTGCCTAATTATGATGGTTTAAAAAAATCAAATTATTCGTTTAATTCTATTGAAACGAACAAAAAGGATTTTTACATACCTACCTAATGTATAAAATAGCTTCAAAATATATGAAAAATTCAGTTTCTAGTTTCAAAATTACTTCTTTAGTACTATTTTGTTTGTCAAATATAATTGAGATGTAATAACTATTCGTTTATAATATGATTGTATTGTGTCTGATTTAATATGGTGATAGTGTTATTTTATTGACATTATAATATTATATGGGTTTTATAGTCCATGCAAATTGAAAAAATCTTGCTCTAATTATATAATAGGTACTTAGGTATAGGTATAATTTATATGTAAATTATTTATAGTTCATATCATAAATTAGTAATTATCTATTAGCTAAAGGTATAATATTATATGGGTGTAATTTCTTTTTTTATATCTATTTATTAATTAATTAAATTAGGTAGCTATATATACACCAACTTTTAACGAAAAATTAAAAACAACATATGACTATATAACATTAATTTTTATTATTTGTATAAGTAATGTAAAAAAAAATCAAACTCTTATATTAATACTTAAGCGCTATATGCGCAATCGACGCCGTCGTTTTAATATAATATATAATATAATACGATATTACTATAGGTAGGTACCTATGTATAATGTTAAAAGCAAACCGTCAGAAATCGTTGCGGCCTCCGGACACAATAATATTATTATCCATTGCGGGCTGATTACGCCGACACGATTTCAGACCTCGAGGGGCTGCTAATTCCCGCGATGGCCTATTGTTCAGGCCTTTGATTTTTCTTTCTTTATCTTCTTGATTTTTTATTTTTATTTTTTATTTCATACAACACACTTACTTGTACAATATTATATACACATTATACATATCTTTTTATTTTTTTCTACATGCGCCTCATTGTTGACGGAACGTGCGCGTTCACAGAGACGGGTTTTGAACCGCTATCAAAATAAATTGCGGTCAATAAAGACTGGAACACGGGAAACGGTGGTGGCTGCACGCGATTTTAATTCACTTTGTATAGAGAAGAAATCTGCCCCTTTTCATTCTGTTGACGTTTCGCCCGTCAAACCGTTTGACACTTGAATGCGACGGTGCATGTGCACGCGGAATCGTCTCTTTTGAACAAAAAAAAAAAAAAGAGAAGAAATAATAATACTATAATAGTGTACCCGCAAAAAGACTCGAATGAGATTTGACAGAATATTCAGGTCATCTTGCTCCTCTTTGAAGTGATTTCGTGAATTCCGAAATTGCAGATAAAACCCTGGTAGTGTACATAATAGGTCTAATACTTGACCGTGGTTATGTGCAGTTTTCGAGCGCACTATTAATACCTATAGGTAATAAGTAATAATTTAAGTTATGCAACATATATTTTCACGTACCTACTTACCTACCTAATAAATGTCATATTTGTAGGCACATTTTTGCTACAATAATACAATATAATATATAATGTTTGATATAATTATTGATTTTTAATTTGTCGATTAATCGATATTCGATATAATATTTCGTTTTGTATTTCGTTATTGTTTTTTGTAACGACTATTTACGCGTGATGCATGTGTGATGTGTGTTTGCATGTCTGTTGGATATATACCGTGGGAAATCGCCTGGGGATTAATTGTTTTTAATAAACCGATCGAAGAATATATACCTTAATCATTTCGATGATGCGTATGCGCGGTAGGACTTCATTCATAATAATGTTATATATATTTAAATAACAACTGAATCGGCCCCGTGGACATAATTAACCACGTTTTCTTATTAAAACTCGATATTTAAGTTCAACCCTATTTATAATATATGACCAGATGACTTGTATGGATGTTTCGTCAGTCGCTTCTGTTTTTCTCGTTTACAGTTTTTTTTTTTCATTTATATTTCAATGCTGCCGGTCATAACTATACACATATAAGTAGGTACATCACGTTAGAATTGAAACCAATATTAATAACTCAAAATATAATTAGAAAAAACTTAAAAATGACTTCAGGCGATTGTGTGTGAATGATAAATATTAATATAAATGTATATTGTATAATATATAAATATATAATATAATATATGTACACAATGAGTATTTGCACTTGTTACAACCCATTAAAAAATATATAAAATGCTACTGTAATATTGTTTCTACGCATATGTCCTTAAGCGACCGTTGTTTTATTTTTCTACGTTGAAGAACTAATTAAAAAATAAATATCCTTATCCATACCAGTTCTCACTCCCCGCCATAATTTCTCACGTGATCGGCTCACGGTGAGCATTTTATATATATGTATACATCTGCTCGGGTACAATAATATTATTCACGAGGTGTAGCGGACGATTCATATTATGATGTGTTATATAACGTTTTATTACTATGTAGGTATACAAAATATTTTATATTGTTGAAAATGTGCAATTGGCAATTGTTATTTTGATGGTCAGTTGTTATTATAGTGCCAGTCTCTTATATAGCGCATATACCTACGCATTCAACAGACATTTGACGTTCTCAAGCTGTGCACGTGAACCCAGATCACTTTAAGTAGACGTTTCGATCCAATAAATATATTTATATACGCGTTGTATGTGTCTGAGCCGGTGAGCGGCAGATTTCGAGTGATTGAAAATGGAATTTGAAAAAAAAAAAAGTTTTATTTTCGGACCACGCGTAAATCGGTAGCCCAGCCAAAGAAAATAAATAGCCGACGAACTACTCTATATAAACTCAATACCTACCTACCTACGATATTACACATCTCACACACGCGTATATATCATTATTATTATTTAATATTATATATATATATATACCGACGTCTTCAGCGGAAAGAGATAGCGACTAATGCTGGACGAAAGGATTTATGACATGCGTTTTGTCTGAAACACATGTTTTTTAGCTAAAGGCGGTATCGTCGAGATAGTAGTTGTGAGCCCCCATTATTGTGTATACTTCTATATATATATATATATATACGCGTACCTATATGCGTTAACTTTGATGGTGTGCCGTCAAATTATTCATGTGTAAAATATGTATATTACGCCCGGAGGATGTATTAATGAACCCGTTTTTGGGACGACCTTCGTTTAAAGGCACGGCCGCCGCTCTTGGTCGTTGTCGCGTTTCCGAAAGACGCTTAGCTGTCGCCAATGTCGTCACTAGATGGATTTCGTAAACGCATATATACATATAATATTATAACTGAAGCGCAAGGATGAGTGATCTATTGAGATAAAAATCTAAAAAAAAATCTAAATATTTGCAGGAATAATGATTGAATAACATGTTATACCTTCGTATGTTGCAGAGTGTAAGCGAAATGATATTTTATAATATAATATAATAATATTATATGTATATTTATATTGTATATTATGATAAGTGTTACCACTGATTGTCTTAAACGACACAAAAACAGTTAGATTTCTTTCAATTGACACATGCAAATACATGATATTATGATATACATTACAATATATTATATATGTTCATATTACATGTTTTATAGTATTCATTATGCGCTTTGCTAATCATTTTATTATTCGATGTGTGTTTACAGGTTCCTGATTTCCAAAGCGCCCTAACTGGCAAATCTTGCAATGAAGGATGGCCCACCGAACAAGAGATAATGGTGAGTTGCCCCTTTCCTCGTATAAATTTTTTGTTTTTAATTTAGCCGCCGTTTTTCGATTAGGCTGACGGTAGAAAATGGATTTTAAACGCGTATACCCATCACTAAGAGCCCCGGGCTTGTATAATGAGAGTAGTAAAAACACTCTGTACGCATTATGTATATGTATATATACATATTGTATAGAGAGACAGTAAAAGAAAATTATAAAAACTGCTTCATCATGGACTGTCGGTGTCGAATCTTTGAACCCTACATGACATGTGGCGCCACCTAATCTGGTGATGTTATAACAGAATGGAAGAAGCCATTCTACAAGTAAATAATAACTTAAAAAAAAATTACGATAGAATCTCCTTCTTCACGTCTACAAAGTACCTACTTACAGTACCTATATAGGTACATATTGTATATATAATAAAGATGTATGACATAGAAAAGTACCATAATATTCCATTGTCATTTTGTTGGTGATGGGTGACGTGTATAAGATACATAATAAATAGAACATTTTTGGTTACCTATTATATGTTTCGCAAAATGATATTTTTTTTAAAATTCTTTTAGGTACATCATATTATATACCTATTATATATTATTTCGTTTAATTGGTAAAAACTAAAAACATACATATTAAATATACTGCTATTGTAGCACAAAATATTATATGTTCTTTTATAATATTATCGTGCGCTTATAACTCTGCCTTGAACTATGCGTGTTACAGTCACTGGTCAGTAAAATATAGCGAACACTGAGTATTAATGAAAAACAATTTAATATTAATTACTCTTATATACATACACATAATAATTACGCCACTCCTCAATAGTGGTTTGACGTGCTGGTCCCTCATCCCTATAATATTTCCCATTAAATATATAATGTCATATAGGTATATGTTTCTCAAGCAAATTACATTATTCGATCTCTAAAAATTTGAAATTTTCACGACCAGTTTAGGGTAGGAATATCATTATAATATTGTTATAACATTATGGAAAAACGTACATATATGGCGACTGAATATATTTTGTGCTGATTGACTTTTTATCGGTTGGTACCTATATATACGCTGTTCGTTTGTTCCATTCACAATAGTAAATAAAAAAAAAATCGTCTTATTGAATTTAATTTTTTTTTTATTATTATCATTATTCACTCTCTATACACTTTTGCTTGCCGCCACAAACCGCACAATCATCGTCATTAAAACGAGCACACATTGATAAAAAGAAAAAAAGAGTAAAAAAGTGTGTATATAATTAATTTTATGACGTCGTCAGATATAACGTTGACTAATGGCGCGGCTTATCTCGTGATCTTTTTGTTAGTTAAAAGAATATAAACAAGGTGTGCCTTCTTCTTCTAGCACCTATGGGCCTCAGGAACTAACGGGTTCCTGTTCGTATATATACCTATATGCTCTACTGCAGCAGTCTATATACACACACATATAGGTACATACATACATACATACATACATATATGCATAAATACATATATACATATAAACATACGTACGTACATACATATACACTATACATACATACATTACATAAACGTATTATATATATATATATATGAACGGAAACGAGAGTTGAATGTATCGAGTTTTTTTTATCAATTCTTTGAGTACATTTTACATTTTTTTTTTTTTGTAAATTTGTTACATTCTAAAATTATCATATAACTTGCGTGGGCTGCGTTCACGTCGTACCTATATAACGCCGCGCGAGTAACTTAAGACGGTTAGCATAAAAACAGTCTTATTAAAAATACGTAAATATGCGATATTATAATTAACCGCGTGTTAAATACCACGTGAATATATTATACATATAGTAATAGTTTATATACTAGTACAGTTGGTACCTACGTGAAACAATTTTGTATTTTATTAGTATACAATACCATGCGTGCGCGTACCTATGTATACCTACATATAATTAAAATAAAACACCGAAGGATGAGATTTACTTTTATTTTCTTCGAAATCCACTCTGGGTAAATTTTGGAGTATATTCAAACCTCCCTGCTCAATGCACATCGAGTAATATGTAGGAACGCTTATGGATAGGTCATATTATCATAATGTTTTTACACAGTCACACAGAGTGTACCTTTGGTATATATCGCATAAATTTTACAATTTTACAGATATTGCATTCGAATGCGTTGAATCCATATATACACAGTACCTACACACTCTGTATAAAACATATTTTGTATCCCGCGCAGTCCAGTTGAATACAACTTGTGGAACAAATTTGTCGAATCGCATATTCGATTAAGAAAAACGTCATTGTATGATTTTTGAGAGCGCGACAGGTGTGTGTATTAGGATTTTACCTTTCGGACAATGTGACATTATTATTATTATTATTGTGTGACGGTGGCGGCTGCTCTTTCCGAATTTTATTGAAATGTTTACGTTTCCGTGGTGACAATAACGCGAATATCCGGTGTCTGGTTACGCGGCTGTTTCTTTTTTCTTCATTTTCGTTAAATTCATTTTTGACCCTGCTGATTTCCCGATGATCATTTTTATCCCTCCACGATTTATCCTATCTCGTCCCGGCGATCCAGTCGACAAATGCCACAAAGATGACGACGATAATATTATATACAACTGTAATGTCCTCCGGCCCGCGGCCGAACCAGTGCGTTTATACCTACATATTGTCTAAATAGTGTAGGTATATAATAATATTATGTTTATGTATGTATATAAGACTGTATAACTGTCGCTCCAACTCCGAGCACGATTTATGTGTAAATCATCGACATGTTGATTTAAAACAATAATAACAATGAATCGAAAATAATTACGAATTTCGTAAATCGACAATTATCTACGGTATTGTACAGAGATTATTTCTGTATATTGTACATGCACTGCAGGGTAAAATATGTCGTTTTTGAAATTGAACGAGTTTCGCATGACATTCGTGAGTCGTGATGATCAATAATAATATAATATAATCGCAGGGGCGACGGACGAATGAATGGGTTGTCAAATTCGCTTGAGTGGTTATTTTTATTCGACGGCGAAGTAGTATAATATTTTATTGGGGTTCTAATATGACAGCACTTTGTGTGTAACGATCACAAGTGACGGTTGTCCAACGTCCATCGCTGAAGACTGGCACTGAAAATCATATTATTCATATTTTTTCGGTATGTTTGCACATCGACCAAAATAAATATGATAATATACTGTTGTTAATAGTATTATTGTAAGTTAATGGTGTTTTGCATTAATTTACATTGATAATAATTGCTGCAGACTACGTTACGGTTTTTTTTAATTACATGCTAATTAAATTTAAATTAATAAACACATTTTGTATTTTTGTTTATTGCGGCCGATGAAATATATCCTTCAAACATGTACGATCAATAATTTTATCTACAAAATATATCTATGAATGTAATTTAATTAATTTTAACGCGTTACAAGAATATATTTAAATTGTAAATGCATATTATCCATTTGCATGTAGATTTATCGAAATTGTAACCTTATATTATGACTAATGACACATCATAATATTATACAAATTTTACATTATGTGTGATCTTTAAAGTTTTTCTAATATTTTTACACAATAATATGTTATGTATAATTATTATTTATTAATAGTTCATTAATATATTTTGAGGTTATCGTGTCCATTATTGTTGAAAAGATACTTAAATCCCATTGAAATATATGTTCCAATGTAAGTACATCGCCAATTGTCCACACATAATATAATAATTTCAGAATTCATATGAATGGTCGTGACGAAGACTGCAGTCTCAATATAATAATAATAAAAATACTGAAATCACTTTTAATACTCGTACCTACCTACCTAATTGCATTATGTTCACGTCGTGTTACACTCGAAAAAATTTTCATTATAAAAACCATTGAACAGATCATTGAAATCGTTCAATTTTTTTGATATTTAATAATTATTATTATTAAAAAATATGGTTGGTTCATTTGTCATTTTTAAAATTACAATTTACGCTTTTCAATTGTTAAATATGTTTGGCATTCAATAATAATTATTTAAAAAAAAAATTTGATTCATTTTCATTTTTAAAATTACAATCGACGCTTTTCAATAATATATTTCATTGTATGTATGATTTCATTATTTGCTGCCTTTGAGGAATATAATATCTCGTAATATATATCATTATATAGCCTGCGTCAACGAGTCCAACATAATATCGAAATATCGAATCGTAACATTTTTGACTCGACCTATACCTCTATGTATTGGCTATATTATACGTCATGATGATATTTAGGATCATTTGCTACACTTAGGAATTTAAATCGGTTATCGATGTTTCACCGTCTCTATAATATATAATACTGGGTGCAAGACTCTTTCTCTATATTATAATATAATTGTCTACACCGCACGCCCGCTTAGATTCGATCCTGCAGCAGTCATCTTGTCGATTATTCGAGTTATACCTATATGCTACATAGGCGCATGCTATGCACCTAAATAGATATACTTGCAGCAGTAGGTAAAACTTGAATTCGTATACATATATACGTATTTTTAGTTGTCAGTCGGTAGTACCTATATTATTTCCCCAGAGCCTTATTATGGAAAAATATGATAATGATTCGATCCACAAAAATAATAATACCCGACGGTTCTCTTCTGTCGTGCGTCCGATATTTGTTGGTTCCTATATACATATTAATACGAGAACGAAGACTGTGGTTAAAATGTTATTGCTGTAGACGTCATCGCCCGTCGGGTCTATTACCTAGCCATTGGCTATCAAATATTGAGATCGGATTCAGATGTCGTTTTTATTATTTTATTTTATTTTTTCGTAATAATTTAAAAACCTAATTTATTTAAAACTGTTTACAAAAATATAAATACGTACCTACACACATTATATAGGTAGATCTCCACACATGTATGGTCTACATAATATTCTTCAAAACACGTTACCGCGTAGACAGCCGTTGGGCGCATTCGCGCTCTGCATTGTACATTATATTATATAGATATACTCGCTAAAATATGTGTGTTGTGTGTTTATAATATCATAACTGTTAAATAGAAATTGAAATGAGGAAGTGTGTGGGGTGGTCGACTTGCGTGCGATGTTAATCACGCGCAAGCGCTTTAGAAATGAGATCCGTCATTTGCGGATGTGGAGACTTATAAGTTGTACTTAGATTCGCTTAAACGTCGCCACAGTGTCGCACACGTATTACTATTCCAGGGAACTAGTTTCGAACTCGTCGGTCGAAAGAAATTAGTAAATATTTATAGGTCAACCATACAGCGTTTACAGTGTATAATATTATACCATTTACAATTATTATTTTAAACCGCGACATGATACGTCATTGCGTTCGTTTAAATTACATATTATACGATTTTCCCTTAATTTTATTTATCATCATCTACTATAATATGATAATGTATTGATTTGACGTATTGCGTATAGCTGGTACTGTTTAAAACTCGCGGAATGTTGCACAACGCAACAAAAAATGTGATTGGTTTGGGCATTTGTTTTGGATATAACATCGTAGGTATACTATATTATTGTACACCGATTGCCGTGAAATAATTGCTGTGATCTGGTTCAATTATTTGTATAGTACCTATATTGGTATGATGGTAAACCTATTGGGCCGACTATGCAGCAGTCGGTCGTACCAATATAATGCGCGCTGCAATAGCCTAGCTATATAATATGTAAATCTCGTTTCGTCGGACAAACTGGTTTTGAATATTATTATACACATACGATCGCTTCACACGCCACGTGCACCGCGTATATTATATATAGTTTTACTGTAATTAATTTCGAACAACTGCTGAACTGCGTATAAGCATTACGACGTATAATATTAATATTTTAATATTTTACGAGCCCGTATTATAAGACTGTTGCAAACTATAAATTATAATATTATTAGATATAGTATTCGAATCGCGACTATATTATACGACAAGTGATAATTTTTCGGTCTAAATTGTTTCTGACATAGGTACCTGCTATATATATATTTACTGTTCATTTTTTTTCGTTCACAAATTTTACAATATAAATAATTACCGGTCATCGAAACGCGTACCAGGTATATCGCACAAAAAACATTATTATAATAACACAGCCCGATATACAAATCGTCACCGCATTTAAACCACTTCACAAATTTGACATGATACATCGCGGTGGTCACATCTATGACACGCAACGTTACCGTGTTCTTACACGTAATAATATACATTACCAATCGAAACACTATAAATCAATACTAAAAGACGTCCGTATTGGTTTTTGGTCCATAAAAATAAACGTGTCGGGCAAGTCTCGTTTAATATCGTAGTGGTCCTAAATCGTTTTACATACATCCAATAACCACGCGTATCCGTATATATCGAAATTTTCTAACCGGAAGCTTTTATATTTGTTTCAGGAACATCCCGGCCTGAGAAACACTCCGCTGGCCATGTTGGCGGCTCAGTGCAACAAGTTGCAGAGTAAATCGCCACCGCCACTCGCTGACGCGGCCGTGGGCAAAGGGTTTTATCCGTGGAAAAAGAGCCCGCAACAGCAGTCCACCGACATGTCCGGTTCGCCGCTGCAACAGCAGCAGCAGCAGCAACAGCAACAGCAACAGCAACAACAGCAACAGCAACAGTGCCAACAGCAACAGAGGACGTCGTCCAGTGCGGCAGAATCGCCCAGGCCCGTGGTCACTTCCACGTCGTCGGCTCCGTCCACGCCGGTGCCGACCGGGGCCGGTTACCCGCCACCGCCTCCGCCGCACCACGGCAACATCTACTTCGGCGGTGGTGGCGGTGGCCACCAGACGCTGGCCGCTGACAACAACGGCCACCACCATCACCACCAGAGCCCGTTGCTGGGCAAGGTGGACAACCACAGCGCGTTGTACGGCCGCCACCCGTACGAGTGGCCATTCAACTCGATGGGCACCGCCGGACACCACGCGCCCGCCATCAAGACGGAGTCCGTGAATCCCGCTTGGTGGGACGTGCACGGGAGCGGATGGCTGGACATGAGTGGAGGTAAATATTATTGGCTTATTTATCAAACTATATAATATTATATTATTATTGGGTACTACTTATCATTAGTCTATACGAATGATTATGCGGTGCAACATTATAATAATAATAATGATAACGTACATGCTCACGTCGGACATCGTAACGGCATCATCGTGTATACCTAATAAGATACAAATTAATATAAAAAATACGCTCGCGATTAAAAAATAAAAATTAAAAAATCGAAATTAAAATAATCGTCGGTAGGTATATAGGTAATTCGTTTTCGAAACACGGCTGGTAGTTCGGCGCGTACCCATATAATATACATGTATGTAATATATACACACACGTCACACATTCGAGGTCGATTATAAGCGCGCGCAAATCGTGATCCGCTACTATATATACCTACGTATATATTAATATGCATATATATGTATTATAATATAATATACGATATTTCGACGTACAAATGATTCCTTTCACATTTCATAATCGCCCGCGTATACCAATGCACTGTGCAACATTACAGTATAATTTGAATATCGTAATTTTTTATGCCGGGCATTTTACACGCGACTCATTTATACTTATATACGCCTGTACGGTACGCGCTAGATACGAAATATTCGATATCGTAATTTCATATTCTGGACGTTCAAAAACGTCACTATTTACGCATATAGGTCCCTCGGACGTGACGGTGTATGGAATATTTAACAGCGATTACAGTAATAATAATTCATATATACAAACCGGTGTTCAATCGTCCGGACGATTATTATTCTTGTACGACACGATGTATTAAATCGACGAGTTTTGATTATTTTGGTATTTTTTGTTTTTTGGTTTCCACGCAGGCATGCACGCGCAGATGGCCAATTACGCGGCGCAGTCGGACTACTCGTCGCTGAGCCACTCGCTGGCCGCGTCCAACACGGCGGCCGCTCACCACCTGTTCTCCAACCAACATTTCTTGCAGGACACGTACAAGTCCATACTGCCGGGCGCGCAGGGTTCGTTCGGCCTGGGCCACCACCACCACCATCATCCGTCCGTCGTCACGTCCTCTTCGTCCTCGTCGTCGGCCACGTCACCGGGTTCGGCTTCCGCGGCTGCCGCAGCAGCGGCCGCCGCGGCCGCGGTGTCTGCGGCCTACAGCGCGGCCCCCCAGACGCCGTCGCCGCGCACGCAGCGCCGGTACACGGGACGGGCCACGTGCGACTGTCCCAACTGCCAGGAGGCCGAGCGGCTGGGTCCAGCCGGCGGCCACCTCAAGAAGAACGTGCACAGCTGCCACATCCCCGGTTGCGGAAAAGTGTACGGCAAGACGTCCCATCTCAAGGCGCACCTCCGATGGCACACGGGCGAGAGGCCGTTCGTGTGCAACTGGCTGTTCTGCGGCAAGCGGTTCACGCGGTCCGACGAGTTGCAGCGGCACTTGCGCACGCACACCGGCGAGAAGCGATTCGCGTGCCCCGTGTGCAACAAGCGGTTCATGCGGTCCGACCACTTGGCCAAGCACGTGAAAACGCACAACGGCAACGGCGGCAGCAAGAAGGGCAGCAGCGATTCGTGTTCCGATTCGGAGAACAGCCAGAGCGCGGCCGACGGTTCGTCTCCGCACAACCAACACCAGCAACAGCAGCAGCAGCAGCAGCAGCAACAGCAGCAGCAGCAACACCAGCAACAGCAACAGCAGCAGCAACAGCAACAGCAGCAACAACAACAGCAACAGCACCAGCAGCACGTGCAACCGTTGCACATGGCCGACATGGTGGACGTCAAACCGCCGTTGCCCCTGGGCGGACCGGCCGGTCTGGTCCGGTGGAGCCCGGTAGTCAGTTCCGTGGGTTCCGTTGTCCCGCTGTCGCCACCGTCGTCGCACGCCATCGGCCCGTCGCCGTTCCTGTCCGTGCAACAGCAGCACAACAACAACAAGGACCAGAAGAGCTTCTGCTGGACGAACGCCGCCGGCAAAGAGCCGAAAATGTACCAGGAGAAATTGGAATGAGCGTCGCCCCCGCCGGTGCAACTGCCACCGCCGCCGACCGTCGCGTTCGGCGGCGGCGGCGACCGCGGCACCGGCGGTGGTGCTACGCCCGGCCCACAGTTGTTTTCTAGTCTCCAGTACAAAAACGGACTCCAACAGCACGACCAGCAGCAGCAGCAGCAGCAGCATAATCATCATCATCATCATCACCACCACCTCCAGCAGCAGCAGGAGCAGCAGCAACAACAGCTGCATCAGCATCACCAGCAGTACCTGCAGCAGCACCACCATCAGCACGGCAGCAACCTGGTCACGCATTACGCGGCCCTCGGCAGTGCGTTTTACACGTACTGACGCGCTGCGAACGGAAAAAAGCGGTAAATTTGTGCGGTAAAATATCCTTATTCATATACATATATACATACCGACGTGCGACATAATACAAATTACGGACGTTCTATCCTCCACTTTTTTAACACTCGCGGCGTGTTTTTAACGCATATTATAATCTCTATAATATTATATACAACTGCGTGTCGCCACTTTGTACATAATATATTATTATTATTATTATTATATAATTCATTATTTTTATGTGTACATTTATTATTATATTGTATCATATCTGTGTACATAATTCAATGTTTTACTGTGAAAAAATACAAAAAAAAAAAAAAAAAATCGTATTATTATTATATATTATTAACGTTTTTATTAGTGTTTAACCCGACGAAGTATTTTGTCCGCTTCACGTGCATATAGGGTTTAATGAAGTTGAAAAGAAAAATAAATCTTATATTATATTGTGTACCTAACGATTAAAACAATTTTTTATTATTTTCATTAAATACACCGCGGTTTACCTATAAACACGTGTCCGGCCACCGAATGATGTGCCGTTGAGCCGCAGCCGCTTTTGTACTTATATAATATTATAGTCTCCGTTATCGATTTACTCAATACACAACAAAATTATATACATATAATATTATATTGTAAATATGGTTGTTTATATGCGTAAGAACGGATAAAAAAAAAATGTTCAACGTTTCTATGTATTATATATTATATGAGTACTGTATTTTTTATTACCTATATATAATATATATATTATATACGTATTGATAAAACTATACGAAATAAATCATAATTTTTTTTGTTGTCTCATAATTGGAATTTTTTTCTCTCTCCTCAGTCCTCACCTATATATTTATATGTGTAGGTGCAAACACATAACATAATAATGTCATGCGGCGGCATTGTACTATATTACATTGCGTACCTATATATATATACTTACCTACTTAAATATCTAATATCTATAGATATCTGGTATATACCCGCACCTATATAACATTATAATATGCGAAACATCTACAATATATACTTAGGTACCCTATTATCGTATATATATAATATAATGACTATACATACATGTGTACGCGCGGGTCTTTTGGTGTATATAGGTGGTTGGTATTTTTTATTTTTATCGCCTTTCCGTGCCCGCAGCCATTGTGGTTTTTCGAACGAAATTAAAAAACCTTGACGACGAAAAGCCAAACACACGACACTGTGTATTACACCACCGCGAGCCGAGCTCCGCAGTGTTAATATATATATTATAATATTATTATACGAACGCTGACAAGTATATTATATCATATTCGTGTCGTATCGTGTGCAGTGGCGTACCTATATACCTATATACCTACTGTATATAGCTGTGTATACAGTAAACTATATATATATATTGAAGTACTTGCAGCGTGACACACGCTATCCCGTCCGCGGTGCAGTAAAATGATTGAGTGCGTCCCATAGGTTTCGTAGGATTTATTTTTCGACGATCGACGTCGGTACTATATGTAGTAATATACTAATATTATATATATTGTGAAAAATCCGGTAAAATGCGATCGCGAGAATGGAATTTTTCGATAGACCGATAGATTTTTTAAAATATTGTCTTTTTCTGACGTCGCCGTTCATTGATATTTTCTCTTCGTCGTATAAGAAGTTTGAACGACCTGTAAGGGAAAGCGGAGTGAGTCGCTTTTTCGTCAAAAATTTTTTTAAGTCTAAGATGTGTTTTTAGAGTTGATGGGAGCTACGGCGGTGGAACGTGCGGTAAAAAAACTTGGTTATTTTCTATTTAAGCATATCGAAAATCTTAAGTACAAAATAGTAACGCGTTGAGACATACAGTCACTACTATAGCAGTCTTGATATGACCATAACTATGGTATAACAGTTATATATTTAAAATTCGTAAAATGGCATAACTGCCAGAACAGTTGCGTTTCTTGTGGCTTTACCGCATTGGAAATCATGTAGTGTCCTATTGACACTTGCTAACAATTCGGGAGAAAAAGAAAAGAAAATATTTTAAAAAATATCTAAAAATCTATGGAGTGTAGACATACAATCAGAGACCAGAGTGACTACCAAATTACAATAATGTGCGTAACATGTGATACGAAATGCAGTTAATTTATTAAAACAATTAGAATTTTCAGCTGTACGTTAACGGTATCCAGGAATTGACAAAATATAGAGTAAGCAACTTATTATATTTATTAACTCATTATTTATGCATCTATATTTATTATAAGTTCATAATATTGTTATTAAAATGTATGACATCAATTTGAACATTTTTATGTATATATATATATATAACAATAAACTTCCATATTACGAAGTCTCTTATTATATAGGCAACACAAACAAATATTCGTACTATTATAGAGAATTTCCGATTTCGTTCAACAAATACATTTTGTTCTCAGACATATTTTGTTAAGTAGTGAATGTTGTTAAATGGAAGTTCTTTGTATGGAAGTTTCACTGTATCTATGTAAATAATGCTTGACTCCGTATACGTACAGGATAATATTATTATTATGTAAAGCGCATACGAGTTCCACACAGAAGTTATGTTATAGGTACACATAATCTACATAATATTATATATTTATATTATAATATAACATATTTTTTTCGAAAAATTGTTTTCGATAAAAAAAAACTTATCGGCGGATGCAAACTCGTCAACACCTACACCGGAGGACGTCTCGTCTATTTTACCTCCCACACACGACATCCCAAATATTGTCTTTATTTATGTACACATCACGGTAGCTGACGCCTGCAGGTTGTTTTAACCGTTATATATATTAAATTTTACCCACTAGGTATAATAATGTAATAATATTATCGTTCGGTTATGTATACGAGACGACACGCATGCGCGTATATAAGTCATCGTGATGTATACGCTGCTCTCCACGGATATATTATACTGTATAGTTTATTCAGTCGCGTGTGCTTCGCCGCGGTTCTATATCGCGATACTATAAATATATATATTATTATTTATTGTATAAAATAATATAATACAATAATATGATGGTTTAGGTATTATGCGGTCGCGTTCATGTATAATGGCGCGGTCGATTTACGGAGTTATTTGTTTTCCGTTCCGGCCGATCCCCGGAAGCTGCGACGAATGTACACTACCGCGACGGAACGCCAAAATATAATATTGTGTAGGTGTAAAATGTGTGTGTGTGTGTGTGTGTGTGCGTGTGATGTGAACGCTCGGAAAATGTTCCGCCTACACTACTGTTACATATCGATGTAGGTGAAAAAAAAAAATTCCTTAAAACGAAAAAGTCACCGACGCGCCGTCATCTCGCGATCACGTTAAATTTTTGTATCGCGAGGGCAGGCGTTATATATTGTATTATTGTGTGTGATATGATATGTGCCTATATATTAGCCTTAATGTAGCCACTAAGAGGTGCGTTTTACTATACCTATACTATTATGTATTTATGTTTATATACTTTTGTTTTAAAAATAGTATATAATATAATATATATAGTTATAACAAATTATTAATACTTATACGCCAAACAAAACGTAGAGGTACACGTAGAGATATTATAATATACACGGAAATGTGTAATAGCATAATAATTTATGTGTACTTAGATACTACACATACATATATTATATACACATGTAGGTACGTCCATGTCGTACCTAACACTAGTGATATTTAATAAAGTTGTGTATTATGCAGCGCTCCGCACAAGGCCAATATTCTTTTATCACGAAACAGTAATTTTTTAGTAATAAATGATATGTACGATGTACCTATGCTGTGTTTGAAAATATTATTTTTCATATAATCTGAGATCATTATAAGTTGAAAAAATTAAAAATTTTTTAATATTTTTAGTGTTATCAAGATCCTTAATTTTTTTTTAAATGACAACAGACATGTTTGATCTAATATTCCGGAGTGGAATATTTTTCCAAGGATTTCGATATCTGTGCGAAAATTGAATTCTGAAAACAGTATAGCGTATATAACTAATATAACTGAACATCACTATATATATTTTAAAGTTTAGACGCGAGTGAATGCGTATTAGTGCACCAACATTTAGGGGGATTTTGGAATTTCCTGCTTCAAAATATTATATGAAATTAAAATGAAAGTTGTCATTTGAAAAATTATAATGATGTAAAAAATGTATTTTTTTTCTAAAATTCGTTGTAAAACGCAACGACTTCAAAATTTGTAAAAATTAACATTTTAAAAATATGTACGAAGGGAATGACTGGTGATCGACGAAAAGTAATCACTTTGAACATAACATACTATACGTTATTATACTTACCTCGATATAACGCATTATGGAAATATAATAATAATAATAATAATAATAATGTTGTATACCTACCTTATTGCCAACACTTCGCGTGTCCAATTATACACCTGCAGTGGTCAGTATAATGTCATGTATTATGTTATTTGAGTGTGTGTGTATATGCGACTCGGATATCTCGGCAGGAGGTAAAAAATAATTCACATTGTCCACGTCCTGAGATCTATTCCATGCACCTGGATATAGGTGCAACCGTAAAAATAGCAGCATTATAATATATGAGTAAAAATGCATTATATTATTATATTATATCGTGCCATAATTTACACAATATATATATAGTACGTGATTATTATTACAGCGTTGGAAGAAGATATATTTACTATGCGATTTGCCTAGTCAATTTTTCGTCCACTAGTTTCGGCGTGAAAAAATCCAATAATTTAATAAAAACATAATATTATTTATCATCGATAACGCGTGTGCAGCACGTTTTGTTTAACAATATGTAAATGTGCGCAATTCGTTTCGTCTGGCGCGGAGTTGATAAAATAATAGATAAATACAAATTACGAATTAGTAGGTAAACACCATTTCGTCTGCGCATAGGATGGACACATATTATTATTATAATCGTTATTATACCATTTCGACGACGCGTGAAATATGGACGCGCTCGTACGGTAATAATTATCGCGACACCGGCTGGCTCTTTGTACCCATATATTATATATAGAGATATTTTATTACAAGTGTTGCATAATATTATACGATTCGTGTGGTTTTTTTTTATCCTTCTGTTCTTATCTGTACAGTCGCGTCAGCTGCTGAAGCTACCGTTTATACTTTTTTAAAAAAAAAACCACGTATTACGCGTGTGATTACGGTCAAGAGATAAGTATACGGTGTACGGTATTTACCATACTTATGTATGGCATCTATGCCTATGTAATGTGTGTTATTATGGCACGTATAGGTAGGTACGTTATTTACATTGACACGTCGAAGCGCGAGGAGGTGGTCGCTGCAAAACCGCACTAAACGGTGTCATTTTTTCCCCTCAAAATATTATGTCGAAACGCCCGTTAACGTTTATCAAACCGACGTAATATTAGTGGGGGGAAGGGATTTTACACCAAAAAAATAAATAGAATACGTTTGAATAACGTACGATTAAAATCCTACATAATAATCATTGATTATATCCTTGTCGTAAATCATAATCGCGTACATAATTACAACGAGCACGACAAATCGAATTACATCGAATACAATATTATGCATAAATCGATCAAATCAACGAAATGTTGTTTACCCGACCGTACGATTTGCGCATCATAATATTATAGTTTTTCTTTAACGACCATAATTGAAATATACTCAAACTTCGATATTATTTTTGCAGAAGCCACCTTATATCGACGATATGTCTGTACATAGGTAACCCGTACTTGGCTATAATATATCTACCTATACACGACGTAGGTACATCTGCGTGCCTTTATTATTATTACAAGCGTACCTATCTATCTACTTATGAACGGTTTCAGATCTCGCATGACCTCGTCAGATGCCAAGCCGGAGTATCTGCGAGTCTAAACAATTATTTTTATATTATATGATATTTTATTTTATTTTTTATATGACGTATATAGCGTGACGTTCAGGATACAAACAATTAAAAGTGAGTTAGTGCGTCAAACGATGACGAATATTTAATGTATATAAGGGGTAGATACCTACAGGTATCTAGTAATTTCAAAAACCGTAAAATAGCAAATTATTAAATATTTATTAGAAAATTGTAAACGCACATATTATTATGTACCTATAGTACATAAAGATATATTTTTAATTTACTTATTTAAGCGTCTCTGTTTATATTGTTTAACGACACATAGTTAACTACATCGTCATATAATGATATTAAATATTCAAGAATAAAAACATACTTAGCTATATATTCAAACGACATATTATTATAAAGTAAATCACTCAAAAAATTATATTATTTACAAATTATTATTTTTGCACATAATCTGTTCCTGGAAAACGTCACGAATATAAATCATTTTGTGTAAATATGTAATGTATTCATTTTTGACGGGTAGTAAATAGTAGGCAGCGGCCAAGGAAACGTATTAACAATGAATAATAAACATATACCTATGTTTTTTTAATAATTTTCATTTGTATTTGTTGTGTACAATATTTACATATTACTATTACAATACTTCTAAGTTAAATATGCTTATATAATATTAATTAATAATACAAATTGTTTACTTAAACTGAAACTATAGCGCTATAATAATCTAATAATTTGAGAATAAATTGATATTTTAAAGTATTTTATTATACCTTCCACCTGCGGCACCTATTTTGTTTCTACTTTTTACTTATAGTTAACCTGTCAGAGTGGTCGAATTGTTTTCTATAATTCCATAACCCAATTGGTCCCACTCACTATACACATTTTGGCAATTTCACGAATGATTTATTAATTACTATAAAACCAAACGTGAAACAAGTTTTAATTTTAGTATGTAAAGGTACATTAATATTTGAATAATACTGAAACTATACTTGATTAATCATCCACACATTTTAACGTTATAACTTAAATGTGTTTTCTGCAGCAATATCTTATGCATTAAAATATAATATTAGGTATATGAGGTAAATACTGTTTTCAAAACAGGCCTAGGTCATAGTTTGAACTTAATTGGTATAGACTATTTGAGTGAGAAATTTTATACACAAATTTTAAACTATATAGTACTTATGAGCTATGAACAAACTAAGCTGTTACGACAACTGATTTTTTTAATTAAACTTATTAAAGCATTATACGTACATTACGTATATGTACAAAACTACACAACATCGTATAATTTGTAAATAATATAATAAACGATGAACGTACTGAAAACCAAAGCTGCTATAAAATATATTATGTTATACTAATTTGAACATTTTATAAATGTGCCCATTTGGGCTGCTGTTAAATTATCTGCCCGAATAAAACAATTATACCTGAGACCTGACATATGGCGTGGTCAAATATTAGTCATTGAAATTGCGATCACGTGACCTACAATGTTATCTAGACACGCTCAAATGTCCGACTCGTATACATATCGGAGTATTATAGTTATTAGTACCTACTTATTGTGTATTTATACTTTTCTATACAAGCTGCAGATGTTGCGATTATATTATATTAAACATTGGTAAAAGGGTAAATTACCTGCCCCGATTGGCCCGATCGTAAACTGTGCAGCATCCGGTAATAAGATACACCGCTTGTAGGTACGATATGAAATTTGGGTTGCATTATTTTCTTTTGTCTCATCATAATAAAACAAATAATAAATAATTGAATTACAGTAAAATGATGAAGGTAAAGTATTATTACGGAAACAAATAGTATATTATCCATTGTAGACACATAATATTACTATGCCATTTTCGATTATTATATAGTGTCGTGTTTAGTGGGTATACCTAAAAGTGTACGCGTTTCGATGCGTCGACGACACGAATAATACATACCACATAATATTATTATATCGAATTCGAGTACACGACAGCTTGCTATCGTCCCGAATCGTATAGTGCAAAGTTGAATATTCCAAAAGTTCAATAAATACCAATATGGTATGCACATGATTTATACTTACATATTATACTGCAGTTTTTAACAACATTGTAAACGTGTATAGCGTAATTATTATTGAAACTGCAAACGAATAAAATAAAAAATATATTTCTTTTACTCGCTTATCTTCTATAGTCAGTCTTCAGAGACGCGTGTTTTGATATTAATTTACAACGCATAATATCTTATAACAATAATTGTTCAGCAGAAAATTTCAAAATCATCCACGAAACAATGTTTTAGAACTTTATCAATTGGTAGGCTAATCGCAGTTGTAAGAAGTATACATTATAGCTAGTCTTAGTTGACTGACATAGTGACATTGATGGCCGTTTGCGTATTGCTATAATCATGATTGTCCTACAACAAATTTTATTTTATTATTATTATTATACATGTACAGTAATATCATCTTCTATATACGCTTTTCTTGATTCACAAATCGAACAATATTAAAAACTCATAATATTACATATTGCATTTGTAGATCGTTTATAGGTAGGTACTCTATAATACTACGTGGCACGAGCTTACCAAAGGAACATACGACATTTTGACCTTGTTGATCTTCCAGACTATTTTAACTTGAAAAGCATGAACTGCGGCTGAACTTATCTGACTAAAATATAAAATGTGTGAAACGTAATCTTAAAAAAATATATTACCATTAAAAAGTAGACTGTACACTTACCTTTTATACACTAAAGGGGTTGTTAATTCAAGACGGATACTTATTTCGTTAAAATATACGCACCTATAACATAAGAAATGTACCTTAGCGCCTACCCAGTACTATAATGTAGGTACCTGTACACCTATATAATGAACCAAAGACTATTACTATTAAGATATCAATTATTATTTTTACATATAACATTAAATCGTATGCGCGATGACCTTGTTCGTGCTGCAGTTATTATATCTGTTAAATTATATTACTTTTGCCCATACAGCCATGTAGGTACCTAACACACGGGACGCGAAACAAATACAATATTTTTTTATAGTATTATGTTTTGATATATTGCCGCTGCAGCCGCGGTACAATGTCTGTATTCCTAGATGTATATCGCGGTGATCAAAAATTTGTATAGCCGTAAATGAGAAGTGTCTCTATAATAATATAATACAAGCACGACGTGTGTTGGTCGAACTCGTGCGAGAAAAAGAGAATCTAACAACATCGATGTATTTAATAGTGGATAATAATATAATGTATGAGTATATTAACTCTTTTGAACGTTCGACGTTTTCGTCCTGATGCTCGTTGCCTATATAAATACGCGTAATAATACGTAATATAATATACCTATCATGAAGTATAATATAATATGACACGCTCCACTCCGCTTATTATAGTATTCGTTTGATTTTGATTTAGCCGTTTCTCACGATCGTGATATTATTAATAATTGTATGTATATTGTACCTATATATTATAATATGTGTAGGTACACGGACGTGATAATCGATCTGCCGTCGATACGGATCGTTTATATATATAAATATATAATAATTTAAGACATATATGATATAATGTTCCTATATAGTCTGAATTATTAAACTGGTTGGAATCCAATTTTGAAACGCATATTAGGAGAACTATATATAATAATTGCTAATGATATTTTAAACGATTGGTACACATATTAATATATTATTATAGTATAAATATAAAAAAGAATCATTAGAAATATGAAAAATATAAAATAAAAACCTTGGGAGATGAAATTTTTGAAACAATATATTATACACATACCTCTGTATAGGTACCCAGGTAGGCACTATTATTATTATGCATGTGTACGTATACATACCACACGTGTGTATATTAAATTTATAATATTATGTCTAATCAATTATTAATATTGAGAGACCGTGTATATTATATTATAATATTATTATATTATGCACATTATGTTATTATATTTTCGATTTCATCAATTGCGCACGTCTGACGCGTATCTGATACGTAATTTCTAAAAATAGTCATTATATATAAATATTTTTATAGTCAAAACTCTGCAGTATTCTCAATACGAAAACAAAATTATAGATAGGTATAGGTACATATATATATATATATATATATATATATACGATATACCTAGGCACCCATATTATAATAATTATTATCATCGTTTAGCCGGACTGCAAACGCGGCTTCTTCAATATAATATTATATACTTGCGCCACGTCATAGTGTTCACCGGTAATAAAGTTTGATGGTTTTCCTTCTATACCGCGGCCACGACATTGCAGGTCGTGCCTTCAGGTCCCGATTTAATGGTAGGTACATAATATATACGAGCACTTCGAAACGATGAGTAGTAATGGCATTGTTAAGGTTGTGAATGGTATATATTCTGAGCTGTCGTTTGCTGATGATTTAAAACGGAACTCTAAAAAAAACTACCAACGCCAGTATATAATAATATAAAAATAATAATAGTAATAATAATATGACCACACGTATAATGCGTATAGGTACACAAGGTAATTAATAAAGGCGTATACCTACATTATAGGTTCATACTTAGGTAACCCGCTTGCATATTGGTATAGTTAAACAGTGTAGTGGTCGTGTTGGAGATATTTTATATTTAATCGTCCAGTGCAGATAATGCAGAATAAAATGTAGGTATATAATAATATAATATTATAATAGTTATCTTATTTGAAAAACAGTTTGCATTAATTATCGAATCTGATTTATATAATATGTACAACAGACATCTTTATAGGTACTATTATTATTATTATTATTATTGACATTTGGCACCTTGTTTGAATGCACCTAGCTACCTATATAATATGGTTATATCTAAATAATTTCACACGATTAAGGAATGGTACTATAGGATTGTAAATTTACGTTAATAAATTTACGATACCATTCTAAATTTACTTTCATAAATTCGAAGTCTTCTTTGTATCGGCAATATTGGTTTCTAAAATGTTGATTTATAACAATTTGATTTTGCAACATTAAAAAAAAAAACGAATACATTTGTAATAATTAATGAGCAATGAATTATAAAAAATTTTGAATAATACATTAAATGTATTATAAATTTTATAATAATTATAAAAATATAGTTTTAATAATATTAATCATTCGATTTTTTAATTGAATTTTGGGACAATGTGAAATTATAAAAAACTTTAGAGTTTAGACTAAACAAAACACTGACGCGATTGCCAATCGGCAATCGAGTTGTTTATTAATAGATAATAAAATATAAACTCATTGGGTTTAATATGCATTCTATAGTACGCAGACAACCTAGCTATATTTTTTGTTTTAAACTTTTAGCATAGGTACCTTGATAGCTATTACGATGATTATGATTATTTACATAACTGCTTACTAACAAAATAAAAACCATCACGAAATATATAATTTTTCAAATATCTATGTATAGTATTAGAATCAGTATTTTTGTTATACAATATATTTATATTGTCTTAGCCATAGATAGGTAGGTACATGTCTCTTATAATAATAACATTTTTTTTTTTTACTAAAATCTATTTATAATTGTATATAGATAATAATAATAAGGAAATTGCCAACATTATTTAACAACAAGTATATTAACTATATGTACTCAAGTAAGGTGCTATTGAAAAATATGAAATTAGAATTACAAGAAGATCGTAAAACCAGTTTCTATTTAATATATCAATTTTATAAGCTATTAATTTCTGTAATTTTAAAGAGATTATGTAGGTACATATTGATGGTCGTTTTATTTTAAAAATTGTATTTATTATGTATGTCAACTACCTTTGTTTAACCTAAAAGACCCCTAATTATCGCTGGAAATTAATAATTGTAGTACTTACCTATCTGTGAAGTTAAAACTAGTTTTATTATTTCTATAAGTCTTATTTGTATCGGCAGTCGTTGTCCATAGATAATTTAACCATTATTATTTGTTACTATTATATTTGAAATAATATTTTTTACTTATAAGATTTTTTTAGAAATTGGTTTTATGCTAATGCAATAATGTTTGAATATATTATTATTGCAGCTGCAATTTCCTATGGAATTCATTAATATCTGCAATAATGAAATAGTTTAGAAATGAATGATCCCAGTATATTTTTACACCTAGAAAATAATATGAATATTGTGTGCACCTATATTAGGTATTGGTAGTGGTACAATACCTACACATATATTATGTTTTGAGAGAAAATCTAAGACTTTAAATAATTAGTACCGCACATATTTTTATATCCATACCGTAAAATAAATTATTAGTTTTTTTTTTATTAATTCTGTTATTGATTAAAAAATAAAAATGTCTGTATTGCGTACCCCACCTATATATATACTTAAAAACAATTTCATGAAGCTGGAATTATGTTCGATGTTGTCGATTTATGTTCGGTCGAGGTGTCCCAAAAAAACATTATAAAATAATTATTTTGCAATTTAAAAATAAAATTCGGCGTTGTCTTGGGGTTTTCAAAAGACCGGTTTAAAACGCAGTGTGTAATTTATCGACTATTATCGGTGTTATGGGGTAGGTTCGCAAAGGGCGTTATATTATTGTCCATCGGCATCATTGCAGGGTTCATCCAGGTGTCTGAACACAATATTTGTGTGTGATGAACGATCACCATTTCAATCGTTATTTTGTATTGATTTTTGAAATCCATATAAAGAACAATAATTTTTAGTTTATTGTTGTCGAAAAATTATGAACGATATGTAGGTACGTAAGAGTATAGATAGGTAGTAGGTACTAGGTATACTATACATATAAGTATATATGTTTGTACAATAAATGGGAGTTATTGGATTCTGCCAAAATTAAAAAAAAAGATTTGATTTTTATTACCAACAAATCTATCTAGTTGGTACATATTCTTTAATTATAATTTGAGAACCATTTAGACTTACTCGGGGGCCACCAGGAGATGGCGGTTCTCGTTGACCCCCAAAAACGGTTTCTCTTGTTTTATTATATTTATTTATTTTCGTCTTATGAAACTATATTAGTCTAGACGTAATAATATTATTATTACATTTATTATTTACAATAGTTTTACGAATACTGTAATAAGTAATAGTTTTTTTTGTCACTCCTTCAACGAAAGTTTGGTTTTCGACCATGGTTGAAGCGTTGGGAAGCGACCTTTTTCCGTCCAGCGGGCGGTAAAGTGGGAATCCCCAAAGGTGCATTCTCTGCACAACCAGCAACTGAAATGTATACCACGGTCTTTACAAAATAAAAACATTTGGTTACATCTAATATTCATATTATAATCTCCTTGATTCTGATAGGAGCAAACAGTGTAACGGTTTTACAATGTAGTGAGTTTTATTTTTTTTTTTGGGTATGTGTACAAAATGTATAGTAGAAAAAATGCTTCAATTTTATACTTTGGGGGTGCATGGAGTTTGATTAGCAATCGGGTGTAGTCGGTACTTACTTTTGAGAGATCAAAATCGAAAATTCACAGTATTCTTCAAAATTCTCGGAAAAAAAAATGAAGGAAAAACAAGAATTTTTATGCAAAACCAGTATTCGGTGAAATCGATTTTGTTTTTTTTTTTGGTGTAATACAAATCGAAAATTCACAGTATTCTTCAAAATTATCAGAAGAAAATAAAGGAAAAACAAGAACTTTTACGCAAAACCAGTATTCGGTGAAATCGATTTTGTTTTTTTTTTTGGTGTAATACAAATCGAAAATTCACAGTATTCTTCAAAATTATCAGAAGAAAATAAAGGAAAAACAAGAACTTTTACGCAAAACCAGTTACGGTGAAATCGATTTTGTTTTTTTGCTGTAATACAAAAGCGAATAAGTTTAGATACTTTAAATACTGAGGAGTCTCGATAATTCAAATTGTTTAACTATATATTTTTTTTATAAGCATTTAAAGTTTAAATTTTAACGAAATTCATCAAAATCGCGAACATTTACAATTTATTTAGTAGGTAGTTACAAATGTTCAATTTTTATAGCTAAGAATTGAAAATAGAATACAAGGTTTTTCGCGGTATTTAATACTGTAACCAAAAAATCTAAAAAATATATAATCACAGTTTTTTCTATAAATATCTAGGTACCTATTTTAAGTTCAAATTTGGACGAAATTAGATATTTATAACAGTTTTGGTTATTTTGTTGTAATTTAAAAACATTATTCGTGCGGGTACTTGAAACTTTTAAAGTTTATTATAATACGACATTTTCAAATTTAATTCATTCAGAAAAAACGAATTTAACCTATACTGCAGTATTATTACTAGTAGTAATATAAATTACTTTAACAGCAATAATACCATAAAATATGTAGGTACTTACCTCGTAACATATATAGGCTGACAGACCCGTCTTCGCTCGGAATCTTGTTTTTCGTTTACAATGATTTTTTTTCTGTCACGCCTGCAACGAAAATTTAGTTTTCGACCTTTTTCCGTCCAGCGGGCGGTAAAGTGGAAATCCCCAAAATTTCTGGCCGCGTATTCTCTGCACAACCATAGCGACTGAAATGTATACCACGGTCCTTACGAAACAAAAACATTTGGTTACATCTTATATTCATAATATTATGATCTCCTTGCGGCTTGCATGACGCATTAGCATTCAAACGTATATTATTTCATTTTCGCCGTTCCCACAATCATTTCAATCAATTATTGTTCTATGCCACAGTGTAAGTGCGATGAACTATTACTAAGTCACCGATAAGTTTATTCTTCCATGAAACTGTTTTCGTAGAACAGTCCGTAGTTTTTGCACAGATCCCTGCTTACCTTTTCCACGAACGCATGACAAAAGACGGTGTGTGTGTGGCTCGCGCGGGAAGGCGACTTCAGTCTCGTGCCGGACAACGTCGCCCGCCATCGAAACGGCTCACTTTCCGACAATTATATACAATTTTTTTTACGTACGTCTCGTTATTGCAGTCGACGCGTTAATTGCCCATGATGTATTTTCTTTTTTCTTTTCGGTATATAAATGTTTATATAATTTAGAACGTCTTCATATCTCATACGGTGGTTTTAGAAAAAAATTGATTTGATTTGGAGGTAACGACGAAAAATTAAAATCAAACCTTTAATTAGTTCAAGCGGAAACAAAAATTTGGTTTTAGGAGGAAGGATTAGTCATTGCAGAAAATACGTATTAATAATGAATTATGTTATAATAGTTGGTCATTTTTGCAATGAATATAAACGGCCAAATATGTAATAGGTAAGTGTAATAATTAAATAGTTTATCAAATTTGTGCGAAAACGTGTTCATTTACATTAATTATGTACATTTGTAGACGCACTATGCAGAAGGATGTCCTGCAAAGAAACAAGTATGAACCGATTGCTGATATTTCAAAATTTTGATGTAAGTGCACGTTTTCATTAACTCTCTTAGTTTCTTCTTAAACGGCAAACGATTGCAACCATAACGTCTTATAAAAGTTGTCCATCGATAGTCCCAAGTACTTTATTATTTTATAACAAAAACATATAAATAGGTACTTATTACTTGGACTATTATGCTACACCAGAGGGAATGGAGTAAATGTGTACTATACCTACACTCGGTCTTATAATAAATCATGTACAAACTAATTCAGAAGAATATTAAATATATTTGAAAATAATATAAACATATTGTCGACATCAGGTTAGCCGAAAAAAAAAACTAATTCGTTACTATTGTAATTTATAATTTAAAAAAGCGGGTAAGTGGATGTCACTCTGCTGTACAATAGGTTACAAGTGGGTCACTGTTTAATGGGTGTTACTAAATTTCAATTCAATCATATAATATCATTGTAAACGAAAAACGATTGTCAGTTTGGATATTTTATATTATATTTATATTGTTATTATTTATTATTAATACGGTAGCCGGTAAGTTGGATTAATATTATAAAATTACAACAAATTAACTAAAATCGTTATTCTTGGTTATTTTAAATGTAATTTCATCCAAATGTGAACATAAGATAACTATAAAAAAAACTGTGAGTTTATATTTTTGAGATTTTTTGGTTACAGAATAACTTCTTACGTGGAACATTGTTGTTTTACATTTTCAATCTTTAGCTATAAAAGTTGAACATTTATAAATTTTTAACTACAAAATCATTTAAGATTCTGAGCAGAACGATGAAAATGCTAATATAAATATTCAGTAAAAATTGTATGTATCTAAGGCCATTTGTTTTAGAGCACTCCAAAAACCAAAATCAATTTTGTCGAAAACCAATTTTGCTTAAAAATTCCCATTTTTCCTTAATTGAAAACTATTGGACATTTTTTACTTTTGACCTCCCAAAGTACCAACTAGATTCACTTTATTATCAGAAAAGATACTATTGATGAAAAACTAAGCATTTTTACTGCACTAAAAGGTGATGACAGAAACAATTAATAAAGAAAAAAACACACATCATTGTAAAATCAATATATTCATCGCTCCGCCAGAATCTAAACGGTCCCGATTCTCGCAGTTATCCTGTTACTGATTTCCAAAATTTGCCAAATTTGTCATTCGTCCATTGGAATCATTTCAATCGATTTGCTTACGAGTAATAAGATTATATTATTTTAAATATAAATCAGTACCCAAGTAACTAAGGCTTGATTATTGGGGAGAGTTTGGACTGGGTAAATTTGCAACTCCAGTATGGTCAACTGTGAGTAGAAATATAGGTCCGCAATAAGAATTTAAAAAAAATACCTTATATTATATACAATTCAATTTGTTGTTTCAATCTTAAAACCTATTATATTATTATACCTATATATAGATAAATTAAATGAGTTTATTATAAGTATGTATAATTTACACAATATACATTTATATTTTATAAATACTTATGGGTAGATGGTGTAGTAGTTAAGTTATAGTAGATATTATATATTTTAAATTGAAACATATAATTTTAAGTTGTATACTTTTTTGTACTGCTGAAATATTTGACTTGCATCTTAACTGCACACAGCATTCAACAATAAATTATGTTTTCACTAATTATACTTTAAGTACGCATTTGCACAACTATACATATTTATAAATTAATCAGGTGACTATTACTGATTACGTTAGCCGTTAGATCTCAACACCTTAAACATATTGCAGGCATTAGTTGTGCCAATGATATAATACAGGGACTTTATATTAAGAAACCAGTTATTGTATATAATTTATTTGTAGTTTATATTATAAACTGTAGGTAACCTATATAATAATAGCTTATAAATGTATTAAAAACAAAAAAGTTTAAGTATAAGCTAAAATTAATTATTAATAGTGAATACAGATAAAGTATACGCTATACATAATATAATTATGACTTATATAGATAGTTTCATATTTTTATCATATGAATCGTCGTGGTTTAAACGTTCGGGAACGTAATTTTTCAACTCATTTATATAAGATATTTATTTTTTTATTTTTATTTGGGTTAAACAATCTATACAATTTTCGTATGATTACTAATAAGCTTGAGGGGATTTTGAGTAATTTTAGCTCAGCTGCTTGAGGGGAGAAGACGCCCACTGACGACACTCGTGAGGTGCGGTTATTAATTAAGGTTTTGATTTTATACAAGATTTAGTTCAACGTTTTGATCAATTTGAATATCTATAGATGACAATCGACGATTTTATTTTACAATAGTCGGTTATGAGTGTTATGACTGAATTCAAAACGTTAATTAGCTAATTTTAAATTCCGTTGTTCTAATGTTCTATATATAAGAATTATAGGTATAGGTATATAATATATCCATAGTTGTAATAGTTTTTATCTCACAATAACGGGTATTGAATGAAGAACACAAACATCCATTGCTTATTAATGATTTTAAACCTGAATTATTCTGAACATAACAAATTATTTATTTGTAATTGATAAGAAATACATATTAGGTAAATAAATATATTAATGTAATTTGTGTTAGGTTTTCAACGGATCGAGAAAAAGTCATGACTATACATTATATGTGTCCAGTATTCGGAATTAAAAATTAAAATTATATATACAGAAATAGAGCGTGCTACTGAAAGCTATATGTATAGATATACATAAATACTAATAATAATATTTAACACGGCATTTAAAATTGACAAACAAATCGATTTGCTAAGATACTAACTAATTGTACAGTTATTATTTAAATTCACGTCGAATCTGTATATTATGGATAAATAATAGCATAATATATAATAAATACCACCAATTGTAATACCCAATAATTAGATATCTAGGTATATAGAATATTATAATATGTGCTGTTGTGTATAGGGACTGCCAGGTTAGGGACTAAGCATGTGCAAATTGTTCAGAACGCAAAACCTATATAGAACAATAATTTCTTATTTTTACATATCTTATGATAATTATGTATATATTTTTTATTTGCTTAAATTTTGGAGTACAATTTACATATTAAACGAATAAAATTATAATGGACAAGGGTTACTTGTTTTTTTTTATTAAGATAAGAGTTTTCACCATACTGTAGTCAATATATTCTCATTATTTAATAATATTTTTTTATCACGCAAATATATAAGTTCTTACAACTATATTATATGTATTATGTACCTACTTACACATTTTAGAAAAACAACAATATCCGTTGTTATTCATGATATATCTACGATTCTTATAACCTGGGACCTGGGATTTTATAAGTTGTGATGTTATATGATATTTACTATAAAATATAATTTTTAAATAGGTACCGTTGTTAATGATACATTAATTTTATTTAATAAATGATTTTAATTTAAAAATACTGTAAATTGTAAATTGTATTTAAAACGTGGAACCTATTATTACACGCTTTAGACCTTTATCAGCGCGGTGAAGAAACGTATACGACCAATTAAAAAAAAACTGTTTTTATCTTATAATCGAAGTAAAATATTTATTCTATAATGCATATGAAATTAAATTGAAAATGTCCATCAGTGATCTATGTGGATAATTCATTGTACTTATTTTTAATTATACTGTTTGGTATCTTTATTTATTATTTGTACGTTAACTTAAAATTAATGATTGTATTTTTATCCGTTTCAGAGTGCATCTGTAACTTTTAACTTAATTATATAATTGATTTACGCGCTAATGAAAATTTATATCACCATTCCATTGAATTGTTTATTTAATGGTTGTAGCAAACGTTCAATCGTTGGTCACTATTCAGAGTCACAGTGTCATCAACACGGACAACACGTTACATAATATTAGACAGTATACAATTTTAATTCATATTAAGCTTTAAATCTATGCGAGGAGAAGTGCAGAGTGGAGAACGGGTAGGGTGTATACTATATTATTATACGCATATATAGGAATCTGATAATTTACAAAAAATAAACTCAAATTTGGTTTTTTATGAACTCAAATATTTCAAATACCGACGGCTCATCGGGATACCACATGCTATGCATACTCATTATGCATCATAATGTATAGTGGCAGTTCGATGCTACTTTCGCTATATTTTCCAGGAAATGGAATTCGCATGAATTTTTCGGCAATAATTCGTAGGTTTGGCGCAATAAATACTTACTAGAGGATATTAATTCAAATCGAGACCGTCGCGTCGTGAGTACCGTAGGGTAGGGTTTTCCTCGTAATATTATGTATTTATGCGTGATTTGTGTTGAAAAAATATACTTCAGTGCTACACGCGGTCACAATATATGTATTGCTGCAACATCTTGAATTTCGTAGAGTTAAAGTGATTTTGGCGACCTTTGCTGCGGGCGCCGAAAACTATTAGGCGCAATATCTGAATTCCAAATCAGCCCCGGAGTTCGTTGCATATACATTTTACACGTCTTGTACAGTGTTATATAATATTGATTAAAAAACAATATTCAACCGGCGGCGCATAACAACTGCGTGTATACCTAGTAGAATGTACAGTACACCGAAACTAGCGACAACTCGGGTAGATATATATTATTATAATATCAGCGCAGTAGCTATATATGTACATTTTATTCCACTATACACATACTTGTGTGTGTGTGTGTGTGTGTGTGTAAGAGCGGTCTGAGGATTTGCATACGGCCACGGAATTATTATGCGACGAGACCGGAGAGACAAATTGCCGAGGGTAAAAGTCTTTCTCTGTATACGCACGCATCGCGTATGTGTATATCAACCTCCGGATCGTACTTACACGCGGTCGCGCGCGCACACACACACATCTCCCCCTGCCCACAACAGGCGTACATGTATATATATATATAATACTCGGCGGAAAGACGTTTCGACTTTTCGGTTCGCTCCCCCCCCCCACCGGCGCCGCCCATAGTGTGCCCCGCGGCACCGGCGCAGCCGACTTGGACAGATCCGTAAAATATGCGTACACACAGCACATAAATATTGTCGCAATCGCACCACCGTGTATATATATGTAGACACTAAAACTGTGCGAGCACCCCGTTACCGCCCCTCGGCGCGTATATTGCACTGCGCACACACACACACTCGTGCGTATTTATAAACAACAAATGCTCCTCTCAGTCTCTCTCTCTCTCTCTCCGAGCTTTTAATCAGAGCGTTTACACGGGCCGGGCCTTCAGACCGCCCGCCGCGTGTTGTGAGAGATCGCCCGCGCGGCGGTGGCATAATGTTTATAATAATAATAATAATAATAATAATAATATAATATAGAGTGTGTGTGCCTGAGCAGTTTAATTGAGAAAAATGCGACTCGTTTCACAAATCGCAGTCATATCGTTCGTTATATTGCTGCTGCTGCAGCGTGTGTATTATGTACATTAGTGTTTATTGAGGGTAATCCGGTTAGCCGCAGTCGTCGTATCGCACCGCCGGATGGGGGACACGCACAACAACAAAAATAAGGGATGAAATTAATCAATCGGATCAGCGGGATTCCGCGGCGTATTCGCGGGGGGATTCTCTGTCGGTGTCGATGTCGTCGTCGTCGTCGTAGTCGTCGTCGCCGCCGCCACCACCGAAGTCATTGTCGTCGAGCGAGCCTCCGGCGTGTTGTCTGTATATACGAGTAGGTCTACATAATATATATATATATATCGTTGCACTACTTAAAATATAGAATGGGATGATACGATATATTGTAATCCGTTTGACCCAATCACTGTTCTCACAATAAAATATACCGATAAATTATAATAAAATAATGATATAATATTTTACAATAGATTATCGTTTCCCGCCACCACGCGCGCATTTACACCGGTGCGTGCGGCTGCTGAAGACGACGGTCACGACGACGGTTTATCTCCTAAATTTTATAATAACAATGATTTGCAAGGATTTTCAATGCTAAGCTCATTTGTTTTTGTAGGGTTTTTTAGAAAAATGCATTGCAAGTAAATAATTTATTTCGTGTAATATGCATTTCAGGGCAAAACTTTTATTTTGCATTTTTTTTATTATATAGGTCAACATTTTTCGAATTGTAAAATTTGGGAAAATCAAATTATTATCTCAAGTATTATCTGTGCGTAGGTATTTATGTAGAATATAGCCCTGGGAAAATATTTTTCGCTAATTAAGAATATCGCTGATGGAGTCTTTTCAAATTTTTCGACAGAATTATTGAACTTTCTTAAACATTAAAATATGTATTAAATTGATATTATGTAGTCGAATAAAAAAAAAGCACTATTATTACGGTCAAATAGGGGTGTTTTGTTGGACATTTTTGGCTATTTTTTAAAATCATTTTTTGATAGTTTTTATGGCATCTTAATTCTTAATCCAACATCCATATTATAATGTAAATAATATATTAAATTATTTTATCGGCCTAACAGATGGACTCGTTTTGTGGCTGCCGTTGCTGATATGCACCTATTTACAAGTTATGTATAATAACATAGTGATAATAGTGGTTTTTTCTAAATGGACAAGTTTCGTGCATTTCGAAAACGCAATTTAAATTTAATACGCCGTGCATAATTTACTACTGCAGCAGCGTATATATAATTTGACATGCTGCGTAAACATAGCAAACGGATTGGCACTAATATACTTTCTGCAGCGATGATTGTTATCGTGTGTATATACTGTAGATTGTAGATATATATAGGTAGGTACGTGTGTGGTATGTATACACTATTATTGTATACTATTATGGTTATGTTTATATAAATGGTTTTTTTTTTTAGTAGGTACCTATTCACATAATATTATCGTTGCCATTTTTAAATATACCTACTTTTCATCACAAATTATTTGTAGAAAATCTCACCCAATCTCTTGGTAATCGGATAGAATTGAAATTCTATTTTATCAATAAATTTTAATAACGGGCCATTGGCCGAAATCGTATCAAACGATATTTAAGTTTTTTGATTTATTTTTTGCTTGAAAACTTTAACTACCTAATTAATATGTAAAACTCATATAACTCATTTGGTTATACTTTGTATACTTATAATGTATTATATATAATTGCCTCCTATTATAATTGCCAACAACAACATTATTACTGTTTATATAATATGCAATTTTCACGAAGCCTGTAATAATAATATTAATTGTTGATTGAAATTGATAAGTATAAAAATTAAATAAGAAAAAACTAATATAATTTTATTCACGCATAGGTACTTTAAAATAACACGAACATAATAATACAATTTTAATAATTAAAATTTAATTAATTTCATACCTTTTCCAGAGTACTTATCCATTTTTATGGAATAAAGGGTAGAAAATAAAATATTATTTTTAATTTATATAAAACTTGTTTAAAACAGATACATTTAATTTTGCGCGTTATACGCAGGTTATAAATAGGTACATGATGGATAATTGGATAACTTATTTTTAGTATGGATTTCTCAACAAAGTATAGCTTGGTGAATTAAACGGCGTATATTATTATTTATTTTAGTTTACCCTTTAAAGTCTAAGTTCAAGTTGAATCGTTTAAGCTAATATTAAATTATTAACATAAATACCCGCGAGAATAACATTGGATGACGAACCAATTATATATACTATATAGGTATTATATATACTATATATTATATATAGTAATAAGGCACCCATAGGGCATAAATACAAACCAAACTTTTATATGAATTTATTTATTTATCAATTATAGAATCCAGCAGGATCAATATATTATGTCACTCTATTATAGCGAACAAAACTTGCAGTTCGTATAATATTATATATATTCTAACAACCGAACATTTATTTGACGAATGCAGAGAATTCGAGGTACACAGCGAGTTAATTTTAATAAGTCACATATTATTGCTGAAGCTCTAGGTTCAGGTCCGAAGAATGAAAGGAACACCATTCACTTCTACCAGTAAACACAAATACTAGATAAACTATAAATATAAATTTATAATTATTTCATTACCATTACTATATCACATCGTATATAAAAACCAATCTTATTGTAAATACTTATGTCACTTATATTACTATATACCTAATCAAAATTGACCCATCCTGAATAATATTCTCATTTTCAAATGACATATAATATTTACCTATACATCATATTAATATGTAGTGCTAAGGCCCAGTCACCTGCAAAACCAAATTTTATTCATTAAAAAAAACTCTTATAAAACAATTTTTTGGAATAACCTCACGCGTTTAGTACATATTATATAGTATATTTTATTTTTATTAAATTTAAGGTATGATGAAATTCTGTTTTTTTGCATTAATATAATATTAAACAACATACATATATACCTGCAGTGGTAGCACGTACGAATTTGTACCATAATTTATAATAGGTATATAACGGTCGCATGTTCCAGTGAATTCCAACAACGAATTACGCTCGTACCTCTATATAATATACATAAATGTACCGAATTTATAGACAATCAGTGCAAAAAAAAAAAGGGTTTGGGATTCGATTTTATTATGTTTCATTGTTAGACGAATTAAAAATATGAGGGCCCTTCTAATTAAATCAGTGACGTATATATGTGTATATAAATATATTTTACGGAAATCGTTTTTTGGCTCCCTCGACGAAACCGTCAACGACACGTACCGTAAAAATAATTCACCGGCATTCAATTAGACGGAGATGTTTGTAAATATTTTGGCTTAATAACAATAGGTTTTTTACGGTATACCGGACACGAACAAACCGCCATTGTTGTTTTTTCACTTCATCATTCGTTTTGTATTTTTTTTTCCCATTGAAAAGTGTTTTACATTCAGAGTCACTTAACACGACGACGTCCGAGAGCGTTTAATGGAAAAAAAGTGCGTACTATATATATTATTTCCGATTCGATGGCCAATAGTAAACAAAAACAGACACCCGGCGAGATTTACAAAAAAAAAACAAACAAACCTCAAATTGTTTATCCTGGGCCACAGCGGGGCACGCGCCCCATGTAGAAATGCTCTCACATCCCCCAAGAGGTGTTGACGACTATAATACGAGTAAATTTGACTAAAAGAAAGTAGGTATGTACTCGTATTATAATAATATTGAATGGGTATAATATTATATAATTTTATTCATTCGTCTGAATATTTTCATCGTTTGTCGTTAGATTTAAATAAAAATCTTAAATAAAATAATTTTCTTCTTTCTATGTTCGTGACTATATAATACGATTTGTAGTGATACTCTGTAAAATATAATATACATATAGGTACCTATAAAGTTACACGCGTTTTACAAATTATTTTTTGTTCTATCTCGCAATCAGTGACAAAACAGCTGGATAAGTTTAACAGATTTGATCATATAATATTATACTTTTTTTTGACTAACAAAACCCACATGCGTTTAGAGATTATATTATAATGTATAATTATTCACTACAAATTGCAATCGTAATGTTATGAGTAATAAGTAGGTATAGACAGTGAGTATAGAACATAATATTATATTATAGTTATTTAACATGTAGAGCATGACAAATATGTCATATATTAAGTATTTAAATATATAGTATATTGTAAAACGGTTAAAATATAATTGATTTATAACACAAGTGAATCCAATTTCAAGACTTTCCGCCTTGATGAGTATACCTGCAGTTGTCTGTTCCTACTGTTTAACTAACCAATTTAGACAGTTTACAACAATCATTAATATTGTATAAAGGCAGGTACATGAACAGAATATTATGTATGGACCCATATATTGACTAATGTTTTTTTTTTTCATTTACACCTTCTAGCATATATTATTTGTGTGTTATTAATCTATACACGTCTGATCTAATGATGTTATAGTGTAATATATACCAGAATTATGCAAGCAATACAATTATCAAATCACTTTCTATGTAACGGCAATTTTATTTTTCGTAAATGTTGTGTAGGTAAAATGTAGTAATAGCTTATAACGTACCAGCTATATATTCTTTAAATTACGAATGTTTGGCAATCTATAGTGTGTATAAACCAGTTATTATAATTACTGGAGGATATATTATTATGTTCTAATATCTTCGGATGTGATTTGCAATTTATAAAGAATGTTGTTTAAAAAAAAAATATGACGTCAATGATACATGTATATATTATTATACACGCGTATAAAATAGTACCTCCTTCCGGTCGATTTTGATCAATTGATCAACGGCGTGGCTACACATCATATAAACCGCCATTTACACATATATAAACGTATATCGTCATAATATACGTATACGCTTTGATTGGGATAACCGTTATTCCGGTAACATTATATACCTATACGCTGTATTGCAACGTACGTACAAGAGAGAATATTATTTCACTCGATTTACATGTAATACTCGATTCCAATAGGTTAATCGAAAACGCGTAGATAATAATAATACTAAATGCGTTGTTGCACAGTGTGTCGTATAATATTACTGCAATAATTGTATACAATAATATGTGTTTATAATTTTTGCAGAGACACGTTTGGAAATGCTATAGGAATAACTAATAAGTCATCGACGGAATAGTTACGTATTTAGTACGGAGAGTAACAAAACAAATGGAATCGCTGAGATAGGCACCATAATAATAATATTATCATAATAAATGCATACTGCAATAGTGCAGTTCCACTGCTGCACTCGCTGAATGAGCTTTTACTACCTGCCGGCGTCGTTGCGTGTATACTTGCGTCGGGTGGAAGACCAAAAAAATGTTCAATTAATTTCTATAACTACTACACAATACACATACGAAAACATAACACTGTGTAGGTACTCGGTGAAAATTTCAAATTTCAAATTATTTCTCCCCTGTATCATTAATATTCATTACCTATTATTATGTTACAGCTGCGTGTGGTATATTTCTATAAATTCACTACCTGGAAAATATCGCACTCGAAAATTGTGTTTTTTCCATTGCACCTCACAGCACTGAAATACGTTGATAACGATAGTAATAATAGCTAAGTTGGTGGATGCGGCGGACGGTAGAGCAAGATCATATTATAATAACAGCGCACAGCATAATATATTTCATATTACAATATCATCTACCACGAGTTGTGTGGTCTCAAAGTGTAAGTACTTATCACGTATTAATGTATTACTACACTAGGCGTTGAAAAAGAAATTAAAATTAAAACCTACAACTATATAGTGGCGCGAGAATGAAATATTACACCGCGCGCCTTGAAGTGTTCTGGAGGTGTCGACTCGTAATAAAAACGGCGGTGTGCCATACTATACATAATATTATATAGGTAGGTACATCGTGTATTATATACGTATGTGGTATGCGTGTGCGTATAATATGGAACGTGGGGTACAACGGTGATGCTTAGGTTTGCATATGGCTAATTTGTTATTTTTTTTTTATATTCTTCTATAAATGCAAATATATGGTTGTAATACCTCTAATACCTACCTACGTAAATTAATTTAATCATCACGAGTCAATTTCAATAACATTATTTTCGAGACTTCGAGTCGCTAATAGAAATAAAGCAGTAAAAAATCAGTTTTACGTTCATTAAATATAATTAAAATCACAAATATTGATACCTTTTACTTTTATGTAATTATATAAATCAACTTGAATACTTATTTTTAATTAAATCAAAAATGTGTATACTGTATATACAAACAATATATTATACATGTATATAAAGGGACAATTAACTCCTATATAATAATTGTAAAATAGCAAAAATATAAATAAATAAATGTTTGATAAGTGAAAGAGGGTAGGTACTTACCTATTTATTGGGAATTTGGGATGAATAAGTATAAGATTAAATTTATTTTAAAATTATACACATTTAACTAATTTTATACGTCTTATATTATTATTTATTATGTCTGTTATGCATAGGAAATACACCAACGGTAAATCAAATTACAAATTAAAACAAACTAGCGCTATGACTATAAGGTATATACCCTACATTACACAAAATTGTGTACTGTGTAGGTACCTATACATTTAACGATTTAACCAATTTATAACTATTCAGCCGTATTGTTGATCATCCCCACAAGTAGTTTCGACAATTTTAAATAGTTATTACCAAAAAAAAGTTAAGAACATTTCCTATAAAAAAAATTTAAGTTACCATAAGCAAATAACAGTCTATCATATCAAACAACTAATAGAGGGTGTTGTGATGTTTTTAGTTTATTACTATGATAACGAAAAGATAATATTTATGCACGAACATGACATTTTTACCACGTGATTTCATAAGACCAACGATTCTATATATATATATAATTGTTAACTCATTGTTACTGGTATAAGACAATAGACATACATATTAGAACGTCCCCATTCTGTCTCACTTTCCCCGTATATACTAAGAAGTCTTCTTTTTTAGGAACGACACCGGCGCGAAACACGTGTCTGTTCGATTCTTTTTTGGCCCGTCAGCAGCAGCAGACTGCGGCAAGACCATTAAAATTCCCAAATACAATTTCCCATACTCGCCAGTGTGTCGGCTACCCGACTTTAATTTCGTACACACACGACATTTTGGAAAGGGCAAACGGTGAAAAATAAAAATACCAATAATAGTCGTAACACGCCGCGTCGACTCTTATTACATTATAAGCGTATTCTTCATTATACCTTATGTCCATATATTATATATTTCGTGGCTCTGTTGATTTGATTATATTTAAAATTCTTAAAATAATGTATGTTTTTCGTGTGAATCGTTAAATTATAGGTACATAATTAGGTAACGATAAAATGTTAAAACGATACTTGCTATACGCGGCGTACATAATATTTAATGTCTTATCGGCTGTATACATAACGTGTTATTATATCTTGTATTCGTGTATAGGTATACATACATATTGCAGTAACATTACCACTCCGGATGTTACGATAAATCATTGGGATTTAACCCTCGATAACGGAAGTTATCGATAAGATTTTCTTTAAGCAAACTAAAAAAACGGGGTAAGAAACGTCAAAATAAAGGGGTTATATTGTTTTTTTAAATACCCACGTATATAATATATATATAATACAATTATTCAGCTAGTATAGTATATAGTAACGATGTTCAATGTATTTCTACAACACTTTTTATAATTCTGCTTTTCACTATATACCTAAATAATTAATACTATATACTTTATTAAGTGTATAGTTTAGTTATATTATATTAATTTATGTAGAGCCAATAAAACAATGATTTAGTTAATTATAGTTAATAAATGTGCAGGATTTTATAGAAAAATATTGTCAAAATCATAATAATTTATGATAAAAATAAACAGTTAAAACTAGGTGTATTATTAGTGTTCTAGATAGGTATCCATCTATGAGTTTGTTAAATATACGCACGACATTATTTTTTAATTGATAAGTGCGGCACTCGTAAAAATAGTAAAAATTAAATAATTATTCAGAACGGTAGCCGGTCGGAGTTCTTCTGGGCGTTTTAGAGACATCAAAAATATTACAACAGCTGCAGTACAGCATCATGATGATTTATCATTTAATTTTTAACGGTATATTTCACGCATTTGTGAGATAGTTTCAGTATATACAGCCGACACATTACAGAGTCACTAAGTAGGTTCGTGTAAAAATAGTATTAATATTTTGTCGATTTCATAATTTTTCGCTCTCGTATTATATGATAATATAATACTACTTACAATATAATATTACACATAGGTACGCTTTAACATAATGTTTTGTCATAATTTATTTTGATCTACGTGGGGGAAAACATTTTTTATTCCGTTGATGGTTGACAAACGCTTTTATACTAGATATTTTCAGTGTGCAAATATATATATTTTTTTAAAAAAAACTTAGTCATCTCGCTTACAATTGGCAGCGGCAATTTCAATGGTATGCCTATCTATATTATGTTTTTGACCACCGCGTCGTTTCCATACTAAAGTTATTCTCACAGAATTCATTGTAACTTGTAAGACGCTAGCATTATAATAATATGTATATATACGCAAACGATTTGTCGACCGTCACGTCGACCATTACACGAATAATTCTGCAGTGTATAAATAATAATAATAATAATAATATATTATTAACTATATGGCTTTTGATACGAGTGGTCACAATAAAAACATAATTTATCATATATTATGGCGATGTACGTCTCATCATTATCTCCGTATGACGACCCACAATAATGGGTAGGTGGGTATAGGTGCCTGTATAATATTATTATGTATATACTAAAACGGAGTTCATTTTTGGAATAAATTCGACATTGTTGTCGCGTGTAATCTGCTAATAACACACGATAACGTACACAAGTCGAGTGCAGACAATAACGAAATATAATACAACAAATAAACACGAGGGACGAGGTGAAAGAATAAGGTAAACATTGAAAGGGATTTCGCTAATATTGCGGTTTATTATAATTTTCTCCTTGTGTGGGTTCATTGTGTTTTCTTTCAAATAAATCACCATGTTCGCGGGACATGAACTGTTTATTCACGTCCTGGGGATAAGAAAAAAAAAAGCAAACGTGTATTCCCTGTTTAAATAGTCGTTGAAGAATTTCACAAAAAATCGTAAAAAAAGAAAAACATCTGTTGGCCGAACACCTTCTGTCACTGTTCATTTAGAATTCACTTGACACCAATTATTAATGCTTAACACGACCGTGTTGAGCATTTATAATGCAAACTTTGTTTGTAAGTCTTTACTATACTATAAATAGTTGATCCTAAAAAAAAAAAGAAAAAATGAAAAAAAAAACATAAGATTTATAATATGTTAATATAATAGAATACTACTTTCTAACTATTAAAATCATATGTTTATTTTTGAAACCTAAACATATATAATTTTCTTATGTACAATATACTTTTATATTATATATTATTATATTTGTTTAATTTGTTTTAAATTTTTCAACAAGCCCTTAATCATACAATAGTTTACTATGATTTTAAATATTCGAATTCTTGAATTAATAAATCTTTGTGAGGACTTTCTCATTATAGTCTATATAATATACTAAATATATATAGTAGTACACAGTATACATACAAATAATTTGACTGAGTATATTTTACGCAACTTGTCTATACTTATATTTTAATTTAAGGTCAGAAAATTTTGATAGTAATGTATTTTTTTTTTTTTTTATGAAAGTAACAGTTGTGAATTGTTACAACACATTTAATGTGTTTTTAGTTTTTACAGACTTTAAGATAACTCTTAAAATGATCCTCGAGCATTATTTATAATTAGATGTAAATTTTGTTCATTATTTTAAGTAAAGGAAATTATGAATGCAAAAATAATATTGTAGTGAACTTAAATGTGCATGGTAGTATATTTTGTTTAATGTTTCTAAAATATTTAGTTATATATTATAATGTACTATAATATATTGTGTTTCTTTTATAAATACAATATATAATGTATTAATGCATACTAATTAATAATTTAGGTACACAAATAATCAATATATATCAATTTTCGTGAAGATATATTTAATGACAAGCTATGTTTAGTATGAAGTGATAGTGATGTATATTGAATAACAGTCTTGAAAGTAGTTAATGAACTCTATATTTATAATGTATACCGTATAATATGTGGTAGTTATATTATACAGTTTATAATCATTGGTTTGGTTAATGTAAGTCATGCATTTACATTTTGACCATTTCTATTTTTTAAATAAATAATTGCAGTAGATTATACTATTTTAAGGAATCGTTTTTACATTTTCAAACAATTATTGTGGTATGTTTGTTTGTTTTTTTTTTTGTAACCTTTCATTACAAACGATACACGATGATGAAAAAAAAACCACTAAGACACTATACGATGTAGCTCTGTGTGCCAGCTTACTGTATTCTAACGTTTAAAATAATTGGACACGCCAACTCTAAAGCATAATACAACGCGCGTACAGTGAATAATACGATATTCCGCATAGGTAGGTATGTGCCTCCCAAAAACGTTGCTCTACTCGATTGTGTATAGTATAATACTATATGATGATATAGTGATATACATTAATAGACGCAATGCACAATAAAACGACGTCCATATAGACATAATATATACTATAACCGATACAGAATAATAATAATAATAACAACAAAAATGGCTTCTGTCATATTATTCTATTATCCGGTGTACGCCGTGTTTGTGTGTGTGTGCGTGTGTACGTAGATGATGCAGATTAAAGGGAGACAAAATCCTACTCGTTTAAAAATCAATAGCCTCCTCGCCGCGCCGTTGCAGATTGGCAGCCGCAAAACATTTGTTCGCGGACGCCGCGCAGCAATATGAAAATAACAAATGATAATAAAAATGGTAAACGGTCGTAATTTATCGTCGAATTTGTCAGACACAACGATGGGAAGAGAGTGCGCGCGCGCGATCGTGATTTCTCTTTTGTGTCAAAGTCGCGGCTCGTATTATATCCTCCTGGCCGCGTGTGTTTGTGTGTGTCGCGAGCTCTGAGATATAATATATAATATAATATAATATATATGTGTATGTATATACGCACGACGGCGTCAACCCCCTTGCTGCAGGAAATATTATAATAGTGACGTTTTTTTTTTTTCCTTCGCCGCCGTAGGGGTGGCCGAAAAGCCCATTACTCAACCCCCCCACCCCTCGCAAAACCGCTCCCACCCGTCCGTCGTCCCTGACTGAGGCAGTATATATAAAGCGATGATTGTTTTCCGTATGTGTGTCGTTCGTATATATATATATGTAATACCTACCCCACGTAACAGTTTAACGCCGTTTATACACCGCTCCGCGAACGGCGATGATGCGCTGACGACGAGGGACTATAAATATAATATATAGTAATGATGATGATATGCGCCGACTCGTAATCGCGACGAATTCGGTGAAGTTTTCATGAACTCCCCGCGCGAGCAGCACGACAATCCGCGTGCGGACGACAACGACGACGACGACCGCGGTAGGTAATCCTCGGCGCAGCACATTATATTATTATTATTATTATTCGGATCCGAAATCGGGTGTATTATTTGGGATTATTCCGGTGTGTTATCGGCTGGTGGTTGTAATATTATTACGTGCTTATGTACACACTCCCCGAGTGAGAGGAAATCGCACAGGGCATTTAGCTGCAGATCAAATCCTCGTACGGTGGGGGGGGGGGAAGGATGGTGTGTTAAATTTATTATCAGTGCGGGGGTGAATATTATTGTACGACGGCTAAAAGTCCTACGACCCTTATGATTTCGTAATTGAAGGATTTATATAATAATATAATAATAATATAATGTATTTTACATCAACGTGTTGTTGTTATAATTATTGTAATAGTTGATTATAGGTCGATTAAGTTATTTTCATCTACTACATTCCTCCTACCCATAGTCACCACGATTGAATTAACGATAAGTTGTTCAATAAGTATTACATAATATTATTATAACACCTATGTAGGTGCCTAATGCCTATATAATATATATACTTTAAAACGCACAAAACTGCGTACCTATATAATATATATACCTACCAACGTTTATTTATAGTCGATAAATCTATTCATTATACTATTTATACTTATAATAACTAAATATTATAACACTATATTTTTATATAATGTAATAAGTTATAATTTTTTAACTGGTATTATAGGTTAGTTAGGTTACCTATTCTTAAATTTATACAGGAAAGGTTTTTCATTTATTTGTTCTATTAAAATCAAATCTTAAAGGTATGTAAAACGAAATAATTGTTACGTTTGTCGCTGATCTAAGTACTATAATATAATATAGTGAGTATAAGTTACCTACTATATTTACAGGTTATATTATTTTTTAAATGTGCCCACGAATGCCAGTGTAAGGTTTACATTATAAAGGTATTGGCACTCGAAAAAATAAACTAATCTGCAAATTACATTTTATTAGTAGGTACCAAACAGTATCATTGTCAGTCAAACAAATAACGCATGTTTAATTTCAAACTTTCAAAGTTTACATACACGCTGGTTTAATCAATTATTCATATTTCTACCTTGATGAACTAGATATGAATAACGCGATGTGAATCATTATACATAACTACCTGTACAACTTTGTAGAAATATTTTAAATACACATATTAATATATTATTATATTAATTTGTTTATTTTTTTTTTAAAAGGACCTACCTATATAATTTAATTGTAATTAGATAAAAATAAAAAAAAAAAATTGAAATCGACAAACGGTTTACTTACACATGCATTTTTATTTCGCCATTCGTCACGATTTTACACATATAGTTTATATAATTGATACGTTGTAATTATTGAGTATTATAAGTGCGTTCATTGAAAATACGTAACTTCGATTACCCATTGGCTATAACAATCTTGACAATCTTGTACAACCATAATAACACTTTTACAATGTGTACTTGAGCTTGTTTTTAAAACTTTTTTAAATAGTATTTGAAAACCATACATCTGCATTCTGATTATTATAAGGTAAATTATACGTAAGATACAAACGATTTACTGAAATTAATATTTCAACGTAGAAACGTATTAAAAATAACATATTATTATAATTATTGCATATAGGTAGGTATATACATTACCAATACGTTTATATTGGCAAGTCAATTTCATAGATTACAAATATTTTACCGGGGAGTTCTACAATTTAAAATTGCGTCAAAGAAGAACGTTTAAATACTACATTAATTAGATAGGTACTATACCTACCTATTATTGTAGTTGATTTTATTATGTAATAAACTCGCATGAAGTTCATACAGCGCTATCTAGTGGCTTTTACCGATATTCATTAGCCCATTGTTTTAATTTTCAAATGTACGTCATACATTGTACACTCAAGCTCCGATATCTATATTACATTATTGCACAATACTAATATAGTATCCACTGTTGTTCAAGTAATTAAAATCTTCGTTCAAACGTTGAATAACCGCAGTAACAAAGTTTTTATTGTTTATAGTATATACTTTTGGTACTTGTGATTTTCCGTGTACCTATATTTGATGATTTAATTTAATTATTTTAGTATTGTATATTTTAATGAAATTCAAATTGCCTTACTAAATTAAACTCCAAGGGCGTAAGTGTGGTAGTGAAATTAAGAAAACTTTTAAAAACAGCCGGAGGCCTGCAGATTGAACCGGTAAACTTATTAAAACAAAAAATGTTCGGTGCCAAAAAAGAGGCAGTAAGTTATAATAACCAACTCTATACGAACACGGCGCCAAGTATACACAACAGCAAAAATGAAAAACGTTACAGAAGATTGTTATATTGAATCATAACACTAAACTTACAAAAAATCATTATGTAATATTCTCGAGTCCAAGACTTCAATGATTAAAGAGACTAATAGCTAGAGAACAAACTTAACACATGTGAATTGATCTAGGTAGACAATTATATACATATAAATCTGTGCATCGATTTACATTTTAAAATATAACTGCCAATGTGTTTCTGAATAATAAGATATATAATATAAGATAGTTAAGTGAAGTTATTGGTAAATAAGGACCTATATTATAATATAGACACTAAAAGACCACTATATAACTATATAGGTACCTTCTGAACGAGATCTAAAAATGGTTTTGGATTAAAAACAATTGTTTCCGATAAAAATTCCCATTAAGAGGACGTCGCACCCGCATGTGTTGTCTCCGTCTTACACACATATGACATAGCAAATGTTCGTTCGCTAGTTTCAATAGGGTATTGTCAGTTTTTATATTAGAGTGAATTGACCTATTATCAAACTTTTACGTAACAACATTTTATGTGTTTTCTCATTGGTATTTTACGATATTTTAATTTTTACGTGAATTATGAGCATTTTAAAATATTAATACTTTGCATACCCATATCTCTCTTAAAAATTGAAATATCGTAAAAGACCAACGAGAGAACACAGATAATGTTATTACTTCAAAGTTTGATAATAGGTCAATTCACTCTAATATAAAAACTGACAGCACCCTATTGACTATTGTCCCTATTGAAACTAGCGAACGGAAATTTGGTATGTCATATGTGTGTAAGACGGAGACAACACATGCGGGTGCAACGTCTTCTTAATACCAAAATAAATATTTGTCAACGGAAAATAGATTGGTAATCTTCACGAAGCTTACCAGTTACCCGTAATAAGTCTACGAATCTAGCCAAACAGTGAAAATTAATAGGTGGGCTACATAGTATTATAAATTTATAACAGCGGTTCCCAAACTTTTTCGATTCTAACCACTCAAAAAATAAAAAAATATGTCTCACGCCCCCACGAATAATATAAAATAAAAATAAAATTACTTATAAGTTTTTCACAATTTTTCAATTGTTAATAAGAATTATCATCTAATATGTATGAGATAAATTACAGTATACCTGACTTATTTAATATAATAATATACAAATTGCAATATAATTAATGCAAACATGTGTTTGATTTCCATGTATGTATTATATAGTCTCGAAATGTTGAAACTGCGTTTATAATAATATGGAGTATTTATACCTACTTGGTACCTATAGCAAGCATTTATTTTTAAACGTTTAGTTCAGATCTATATGTTTGAAATGTTAATACGGCAACTGCCAACTGCTGAAAATCCTGCATAGCTTTACACAATAAATACGCGATATACAGTTGAATATGCGGTATTAATGTACTGGCAGAACTTTGTCGTTTCAACTTTTAAGTAATACTCTCGACGCTCTGTTTGGTCACCGAATGGGTATATTACAACATATTATATTGTACTGAACGTTGTATGATATTCGTAACAATTGTCCTTATTACACTTGTATAACACCTATAAACAAACGATTGGCATATATGTAGGTACGATGTACGATAGTAATAATATATTATAATGTATACACGCGGCGGCGAGGAAGTCGATGCGATTATGTCTTTATTCGCCTACCTATATACTTGCATATATATTTATATACATGTTTTTGCGCCATTTGAGCGTGAGCTAATCCGCGTTGAATGGGCTCGATGATTAGCCCCGCGAACACTGCGCCACGTCGACGGCGAGCGAAGGGGATAAAGCGACAAATTGAATAATCTAATGCGGCAAAGGTTATAATAATGCTTTATGTATGTATATACATATCGAGAGAAAGAGAGAGAGTGAGTGAGAGATAGGGAGAGGGATGACGGACAAAGTAGAACGGCGGTGGCGGTCTGATCTGTCATTAGAGACTCGTGTCACGTGGCGCGACGACGGGGAAAGTTTTGCCTCCAGCAAAGGCGCAACCGACCGAAAACGCGCGCCCGTCTATACACACTACACACATGCGCACATACAAATACATTATATATATATATATAAATGTTCGTATATTATAAATTATTGTATACTATATGTAGGTTAGGTACCCATATGTACGGTGGGCTTGTATAAAAGTATTATTATATAAAATTGTATTCAGTGGCCACGCGAACTCCCACGGAAAATGTACATTTTCGGCATCCGCGACCGACGGCGTTTTCCTAGCATACAAATTATTGTAGAGCCCTATTGCATGCGAAGTTAGTGGGTGTGAGGACTTGTGCACGGCGCACCCTAGGTTTAAAATGTGCACCCTCAAAAATCCAAAGCCTTTTTATTTTATACTTTTGATTGTTTTCTACTAAATATTACTGATAATTTGTACGTTGTAGAGCAATTCTGCAGGTGATTATTATAGTATAATATTATATGTTCCCAGCTATATGGCTACGAACTAACTATATGCGGTGTAAAAACGACTCATCAATTTATCAATATTAAATAGTTATAGACAAAAATATTACTCATAATTTTAAAGTCCAACAAATTTAAAAAAAATATATTTAATTTACTCTCAAGAAAAATGAAGTTAAAATAGTTGTATGAGTAAATTTTTTCACGTACTGATGACTTCTTATGTGTCAGCCCCCGAGTATATATAGGTAATAATGTAATATGATTTATTATAGAATAAGTGAAGATATCACAATAATATAATATAATCTGTTTAATACAATATATTATATAGTTGTGAGTTGTCGTTCGAGTGACTGGTGATTTTAGGGGAAAAGCTATGTATTAAATTATAGTAGTACCTACGTGTATAGGTAGAGGTTTATGAAAACTGAAAACTATACATTGAGTGACATATTCGGTGAGGAGGGGTGCTTCGGGAATGGTTAACCTAACCATGGGGTAGTAAAGTTCCAGGTATAATTAAAGCACGTGTCATAGTGTTTGTATATAATATAAATCCATCCTTATAAATCCTATTCTTCTACCTCTCAAATAAATTTAATTAGCCCATTGTGAAAATAATTCCTATATACGCCACTGAATACAGGTAAATAATATATAGATACCAAAACACAGTATTTTACTGTAGTTTGGAACCACGGTGTATGCAACTCATGATATTTTTTGATAATGGTTGACTTACTGCAGTATACACTATACGTCTATACAGTGTACTTACAATGAAAATAACTTGAGCATATTGTGCCTGCAGTTATTGAACAATATGTAGATATAATATAAGTATCGTAAATTAAAGCAATTACAATTTTTATGGAAATTATTTGAATGTATAGGTAGGTAAGTATGTTTCATGGTTTTGCACAATATATGGAACTAGGAGATTTCTTGATAAATTTAATGTATTGTAGGTACAATTTATTGTTTTAATTATTGAATTTTAGGTAAATTATAAAAATATACACAAATAAAAAATAGATGGGTACGCCAATCTACACGAAAAATAGTACAATATTTCAGATTGACTCTTTATTACGCCCATATTGTAACCTGCATATTATTATGTAGGTACTGAGAAGAGGGAGAAATCGAGACCACAAATAAACTCAAAGGGTGTATACTTATCCCTATTCGTTTGATCTTTGATGGCAAATTATACCATTAATAGCTTATTCAATTAAGACATACTGACTTGAATTAACAATACTAAAATTAACTAGACAAGTTTATATTTAAATAGCTACTTATTTGTTTTTCTAAAAACTTACCAGAGAAAACTAAAGTTTTTATTTTTGAAATTAAAATATTATATATAAATTCTAATATCTTTATGGCTCATAGCACAAATTAAAAACATTACTTAAGTCCCTGCATAGTGTATATGTACTAATAACTATTTGTCAGTTGTTATTTTTATTTTCTATTATTCTTTACCTAATTTGCTTAAGTGTATACGAAGACAATTTGTCGGTGATTAATTTGGTATTTATACGACTTAGAAATATATTATCTGTATAGTATGTAGGACGTACATAATACGTTTTTAATATAATTATATAACTATATACTATAAATATTGAGGTTATACAGAAGAAATCACATAAACCTATTAATTATAATAATTCACAAAATGCATGTCTGCGCACAGTATACGCACATATGGGTACCTACGTATAAAATAATGTTTGTAATATATGTATATGTATATACTCTCTTACCGTTAAAGTACACAATGATTATTTAAACAACAAAAAATTACAACATTTAAACAATTATTTCGAGCAATGAAAGAAATCTAAACTTCCTGCTGCTCCGAGGTATAGTTATAATAAAATATAAATACAGCTTTGACGAGCGGGTATCGCATTATACGCGTATGTGCGGTATAATACATACATATACGTGTGTAAACGCGTTTTGATATTGTGCACACTTAATTGGACGGATCGGCTGTCAATTATGAGGATTTGCGGACCATGCGCAGACAATAATACACGCGCTTCAGCCGTAACACGGCCGGAAAAAGCGGCGTGTGCGATGAGAGACGGACATGGTGCCGGTTTGAGCTGGCGAGAGCGAGTGAGAGCGCGCGGAGAGCTTATATTATATTTTATTATATTATAATAATTATTAATATTACAGACGGAGACACGACACAGAGCGGCAGACTGCAGACCGCTACCTATACCTACATAATATATACACGGCGAGCAGACCGACAGACCGAGGAAGAAAGCATCCTGACATGTTATCGTCGGGTGTATAGTACTGCCTATACATACATATTATCGTGTACGTCGTAAGGTAGGTACGGATAGTAATTATAACGGAAACGCGCGCGCGGGGAAAACGCACAATTTCCCGAATAATGAAAACGGCGAGAGGGATGTATACATCCACACAGCAGCGGCAGCAGCAGGACTACAAAAGCGGTCGGGGCAGAAATCAATTTGAAGCACATACGGCGACCGTATGCGAGCTATAATTATATACGTGTGTGATATTATTATAGCACACAATATTACGTTTGTATACAGACTGTCCGGCTGGAGCTACCGAGCAGCACGGACGTCCCGAATGTCGTATGCACGACGCATGATACAATAACGAACAACGATTATTATTATTATCATCATTATCATTATATTATTTATTATTATTGTAATTATTAAAAACCGTAAAGGGGACACACACAACTGACCGACGCTCATTAATAACAATAATTTTTATCTCGTTTATAAGTGTGTGTGTGTGTGTACAAATATTATATTATATTATATACAAAACCCCACACACATGCGCCTAATAATCGACTTTTTATTATTATTTGTGACGAACAAAAGACCGTGCGTGCCGCGAACGGGGTATTATAATATAATATTATACCGAGGTAGGTATATACACACGAGCGCTCCCGCGTGTCTGTTTTTCATATATTCCGTCGCATAATACAGTATTTTTCTCTCCTTTCGTGCCGCCGCGGAACACGGCCCGCGGTACACAGTGTTTAATATTATCGTATTTATTTTTATTTTTTTTTCATTTTAATTTTTCTTCAAACGTCTCATTATATCGTCAATAATAATATCGTATAATCAATGGCTTGCGACGGCGTAAACATTCAAACGTTCAGCCGGCTATTAAAACTCACGTGGAAGTCAAAAACATAAAAACTACCGTCCCGTCACGTCAATGCAACCCGGTATCGCGTTCGGCGGCGGCCGATTGTCTCCATTGTAATAAAAAAATGTATTCAATCGGTTTTAACATAGTTCATATTATATATATATATACAGAGTATAGTCATATCCGCATCGAAACCCATGTGTTAATGTTACACTGCAACGAAACTCTTCCGCTTTCATAGTTCGAAAACCGGAACACTCGCAATTGTACCTATTATAAATGTATTTTGTATACATTAGTTAGGTTTAGCGGGACATTATTATATTGTTATGGTATGTGTACAAGTCTAAACTGAAAAATTAACGAAATAGAATAAACGAATTTGAATTATTTTATGGATCATACAAGTGCTTAATACTATCTATACATGTGTGTATGTCTGCACACGTACTAGCACGTATGTACATATAGGCATAATAATATATAATATTATGTATTACCTATACAACAATAAAATATGTTTTTAAAAATATAATATGCTGTAAATCGAGATGATTTTTACGATTCTTTTTATATGATGATTTAAATTTTTCGTGGTGAATCGAAATAAGAATCGATAGTAATCTCAAATACAGCAGCTGTCATCTATTATAATGATTAATGATCCTATATGGTGTATATATTACAAATATAACGATGTTTCTCTTTCATATATTAGATATATTATATTCTTAAATTCGAAAGCTATTGAAATTATGTTTTTATAGATGTTCAAGCAACAATACATATGGTTAAAATAAACTTATGTGAATCAAAAAAATTACAAAAAAATACTAAAAATAAATCGTTTACAATAATTGTACAACAAAACAAATATAATTAAAACTGTATTTAAATATTGTCCTCTAAATATTTTTAACGGACTGATGTACCCTTATTAATTAAAACACAAAAACTTTAAATCAATATAAAATTATTAAACCTACCTATAATAATTTATATAAAAGGTAATAAAATAGATAATTACCACTGAACAGTAGAATATATCAAATCGTTATAAACACGTTAATCATATAAATGTTTAATTTGTGTTAAAAGGATCATGGAGTATAAATTGTAGGTAGATGCGTATTATACCATCTATTATATTTGAATATAAGTGTACATTTATTAGCTGCATAAAATATCCCATGGGATGTTGTAATGATAGTTTTTAAAATTAATATTTTATGCATGAAAATTCCATTTTATTACCTAGGTACGTAGACCGTTTTCGTATTAACAATCGTATACACTGTAATAACAAGAGTTCACGAGTATTTCAAGGTAATAATAGTGAATATATCAACAATGTGAATTATTATTATTGTATACAATTATCATATTATTACGAGAAATAGGTATAGTATTCAGTTCTTAGTAAAAAATTGTTATTTATCGATAAGTTAAAACATAATATTATCTAGTTTTGATCATTAAGAGTGTAGCGTCTAACATTGTCAAACATGTCTAACACACGTATGGCATAGACAAAATGTATTCATTTATGCTGTCTGAGTAGAACTCGCTCAATTTTGTTTCTAAAATAAAAATAATTATTTTAAAATGAAAATATAATACAATTTTTAAGAGTAAGACGATGCGTTTTTTTCATTATTCCAAATATAACACTCAATATATTGTTTAGAAATAACGACCATTTAAACATTTTTAAATGACATGTAACTTTTTAAAAAATATTTGATTTTTAAAAAACGCACCGTCTTCCACACTGAAATATTCCTATATTTCAATTTTATAATAGGTATTTTTATTCTAAAATCAAAATTGAGCAAGTTCTACTCTAAACTGCGTAAACATGTTTTGTCTATGTCGTACGTGTATAAGTCGGAGATAACTCATGCGGGAGTGGCGTCCTCTTAAACATGACAAATTTTACCCTTATGGCCTTATCGCTGAAACTAAAACATTTGTGTGTCTTAATATTTAAAACTCAAAGCACGATGTAGTATATAGATACATTAAACAACATAATAACATATTTGGTCCGTGGAAGAGTTATCTACAAGTTACAAAATATACCATATATGGCTTAACCCTCTGTACCCCGCGAGTCACAACGCATGGTGTTTCACATTTGAATCTCCTAATGCACACTATGTTATCTACTTTATTCACTGCAATACCAAATTAGGGTCTGCACTATGTTTGGAGATTGTAAGTTGGAGGCCATATTATCATTATTATACTCAAAAACGTGTTTTCCTTTCAATTTCGTCGTAAATAATATTTTTGACCGAGTCCTGTAAAGCAGCACGCCGCTCTTCTGGTACGTTCCGAGTTGAATTCTGAGATATAAAAATATACATCGGCCGGGTAAACATGACACTTTCGAGGTCTTACATTGATTGATTACCGGAATCGACCGCATGTAGGGTATTTGCGAGCGCGAGCACAAACGCACACCCACACCCGCCCACACACACTCACATCCCACATACACACATACACACACACACACGCACACACCCAAGCCGGACATCGCATTATAACGTGTGTCTGTTAATTACTGCAAATGCTGCACAGCACTGGTCAATGGTCATTAACGATAATTGGGGGCACGTGTGCCGTTTTGCCGATACGATATGGCGCACGATAAATCGGCCGCCGAATTTTCTCTATATACATAATAATATAATGTCAACGACATGACGTCCTATTGTGTTTGTTGCCACGTACGCACACATGCAGCGTATAGTGTATACATAACGCAGGTATTATACATATAATGCTATGTATATAATCCATATTATGTACATAACACGTCATAGATATCGGTGTACATATATCTATATATATCCCGCTCTTAGAGTCTCAAACCGAGGGCGATATACCTATAGTAGACCTATACTCGAGCATAATAATATGTACCAACCCTATTCCGACGGCACCTGCTCTTGCAGTATCTTCTATAATATATAGGTATATATTGTATTGGTATAAGTATAAAATATAATGTCAGTTATCACAGGACATTTCGTGGACCCGATATGTATACCAGTGGAATTGTAGGTTTTGGAGCGGCATCCCTATATATATATAGGTACCTACCTACAACAGCCCCAAATTATATCGTTTGTCAATGGTGATTAGACGATAGTCTGTATATGTACAGAAATAATATGGCTTAGAGAGAGGTAAAAACAAAACAATAATAAATAGGAAACACACACTATTAACATGATATTGCTGTACGATATAACTATATAAGTATACCATAAAACTACTGTATACGAGAGGTACCTATATTATACACAAAGGCACTTGGATATCTACGACTGATGCCGATCATTCGAGTATTTTGTTTGACGTCTATCGGTCGATCGGTGTGTATTGTGCTTATAATATGACGAAACGCGTATACCGTATATACGATATTATATAAGAGACGGTCGGGCGCGCCGGGGTGAATTTAACTTCAGAAAGTTGTTTAAAATATAAAATCGTGGAGGCTTATAATACATAATATTTATATATCAAAATATAATTATATTATCTGCAGCCTATAATATGTCCACATTATATACAATGTGTACCCTAGAAAAGGAAGTCGCTCTTAGTTGTGAGAAATATTGATACTAATTAAAAACAAGAAAATTAATCCCGTAAGTACTATAATTATAATTGTTTCATATACATAGTAGATATGGTATACTTAGCGTTTATAACAATATTTACTTTAATTTTCATTGTTACGCCATTACAATATAATACAATACCAAAAGAGTTACTAGACCGTGTGTTGCTTATTAACAAATATTAAGATAGGTTGATATATGTTATACCGAGGAGCGAAGACGTGAATCGTATAACCTCAGAACAATTTTCCCTCATTTTTATTTTTACGTAACCAAGTTTTATATGTATAATTACTTTTATCTAAACAATTTTTTCCAAATAATCATTTCTGTTTTTAACGTTTTCCAACTCTCACAAGAGTTTTTGGCATAACATATAATAACTAGGTATTACGTATATATAGCTGGCCAAATTTCTTTCAAAGTTTTTTTCCTGTATTTAATGTTTAATATTTTCTTTATAAAAAACTTATTTATGATTAGTTTGTATTAAATGTATTTTTATTTATTTTTATTGTTCTTAATTAACATTGGCGACCATTTGTTACACTTTTTTTTTAATATTTTTATTTCGACTTAACTTTTTTATGAAACTTGAATTAATATTTCTTATAGAAATAAATTATCTGTATACAGTTCCAATTATGCGTTTTATATATTACATATTATATAGATATATAATAGTATTATGTATGTATACAAAATGTGAAATAATGTGATATTTTACCATTTCCGAGAAATTAATCCGTGCAAAATTCAAAAGATTCTCAACAGTAGGTATGTATAGAACTGTATATTATAGTATATAGGTACCTACATAAGAGTTCGCTGCAAATTCGTTACGGCTAATGGTTTAAGGACAGCAGCAGGCCGCGAATGTACAAAACGGTTTCGTACAACACTAAATGCAATTTTTCCGTAATATTCCCTATCGCGCCGAGTGACAAAAAAAAAAAAAAGTCAATAGGGTGTATGCTGAGGTCAAGTGCTTAAAACGGAACTAATAAGATTGGTCATGGAGGAGGCATTGTGTGTGTGTCCTCGATCAGTCACGGGTACTTGGAAAAATCACCTCCTGGTAGTCCGCGCATCTGCTCCTACATAAATATGGCCCAGGGGTGCCAAAAAAAAAATAAATCATGTCAATCGCAATTACGGTGGATTTACATGGTTTTTATATTTCCATCGTTAAAATGAATGCTTGAAACGGCAAAACATAATTACTAATTTCGATTTTATGCCTGCACCCTGTATATATACAAATTACAAAAATTACTATTGAAAGACGTATTTGAGTTCATAAAATCTAATTTTACACGTATGCGTATATTATATAATATAATATTTATTTTTTTTTGGTGAATATCAGAGAAATTGGTTTTGGAAACCAATGTACACGTTTCGCAACAGGAAGTTTTTGTAAATGTGTGCCAATAAATAATGTCAGGACTAAAAGGACAAATCGAATGGATAATTCTGCAGGACATTCAATTGTGCGAACAATTAGGCACACTACTTTTACGCTGGCCTAACATGGATGATTTTCAAAAAAAAAAAATGTTATTTATTATTATTTATAGAAACGGCAAAAAAACCGTGTCGAACTAAGAGAGACAAATTTAGACTGCAGTTTCAAATTATTATGGACTACAATATATAGTACGAACATTATATAGGTATTGTTATTTATTAGACACTATAAAAGAGTATAATGATTACTAAATGTATACCTACAGTGGAATCAGAGTGCAAAAAATTGTTCGTAAAATGCGTCTATATTACAGTTTCTAAACTTTCTTTCAACGTCTTACAGTGTAATATATAATCAATAATGCAGTGTATATTGTGTATTAAGTTGAATGTGGATAATAATTTATAGAATGCATTTTTAAACTTTCCAATAGGAAATCAAAAAATAGCGGCAAACAAAATAAAGTGGTATAGAAGTTTAAATTATATATAATCATCCGTAATCTCCATCGAATTTTGAACGTTTCGAATAATCCAAGCTCATCCAACATTGTAAAATCATTTTCCTAGTTCGATAATTATCATTTATCATGTTCTGAACTAAAATTACAAATAATATTATACATATTGTAATCGTTGAACTATAATAGTTGTATACTGAAAGTTCTTAATAAAAAAAATATTATACATACTTGCACTATCGGCTATATATTTGTGGACAAAAGGTATTTTTTTTTTTAATACTTTTTACTAATTAGAAATACAAATCGTCCATACAGCTTAGTGCAAACATACATATAATATAACTGTGTATAACTTTTGTTAATGCATATACTTCACTTTCCTCGGATAGAAAATCTGTAACTACTATCAATAACAATTTCTCAGTCGTTATAATAATATACTCATATTATATCGATAGATTCGTGTCGTGTTATTTTATAAACACATTATATTATATACTTATGTTTGGACCATATTATTATTGTGAGAACTGCGCCCAACTGTCTGGAAAGAACACAAAACGGAAACAAAATATATTGTTTAAAATGTGTATAGGTAGGTATATATATATAAAAAAAAAAAAAAATGTTATTTTATTTGCACCTGTGTTCGCTTTATGCATTTCGGTCGGTCGGAAAAGGGGTTTTTTTGAAAAGAGTATCGTGTTGCTTCCCACGCCTCCGCGACGTCCGTGTAACTCTACACGACCAATTGATACGATGAATGAGAGGAAAAAAATACTCTCGATATTCCGCGAAAGAATATTTATCCAAACGTATGTATAGACGACCTAATAAGACATTTTATTAAGCCTATTATGTGTCGTTCGCGCAACGAACCTCTTTTTTTCTTCAGTTTTTTTTTCTTACGTTTTTTTTTACGACACTTAATGGCGACGAGACTATAAACTATATACGAGTATAAATAGCACGGTCGATTTTATTATTATCATTAGATTTTTCCTGCTTTAAAGGTACCTATATAGTTGCATTTTGGTAAATTCGTCGTATTTTATGTAGGAGTTAAAAGTATAAATATAATCGTTCATGATAAATATATGGTCTCGTAAATTTCATACGAGCTATGTCAGTTTTGAAATTAAAGGTGTTGTGCTTTGAACAACAAAAGTGACACTAATTGGGTCAACCCTTTTTGTAATGCAATATTTCACCGCGTGTAACACAACGCCGTCTTAATGAGCTGATTAAACGCGACTTATCAACCCTTCATATATAATTTAACACGCTCTAATAAGTCTACGAGTATCTTGGTATACATATATACAACTTTTCAATCAGAATTTTAACATCAGCCCGAAATTACGTTTCAAGTCCGTGATTTAGTAAGTATAATATAATATAATGTATATGGCAGTAAAGTTATTGAAAACCGTTTTTGTAACAATATGAACACAACGAATGTGGCAATCGATTATTCTAATGACTTTTCGTTCAGTTAACACGCACAAAAGCTAAGCATTAAACACACACACACATATATATATTTAATATAATATTATTATTGTTACTAGTAACTACTACATAGGGGCTTGGAGCTTGTAAGCCAAGGAGTAAAAAAAAAAAAAAATGCCCACCAAACGCGTGCCAAACAGCGGGTAACATGTTAATCCAGTGCGTATACATCCGCTATAGGTCTACATCTTTTTCATGGAAAACATAATATATTACACCCTCTTTTTTATGTACATCGCGAAATTATTATATCCTGTTAAAAAAAAACCCCGATTTTATTCCATAATATTATTTGGGGACCGCCGCCGCCGCGTGTTTGGTGCGAAAACATGAGTGTGGTGTTTTAATTTTCTGATACGAAAGCCAAAATTCACTTGTAAGTTGCGTAGTTTATAAATATAATGACACGCTAAACATATAATATGTCAAAGACTATATATTTAAATCTTTTGTCTGTACTGAACCATTCTTGTGGACGGTCTTCTCGTTTTTTTTATCTTGGCGGAATATGAAGGAAAACAGTACCCATGAGGTATAATATTCATAAAAATTGGAAGATTACATAATATTTTGTAAAAAAAATTAGAAAACTGTTGAATACAAAGTAGCAGTTATATATTTTTTCTAATTACATGTGATTAAAAATTGTAAATTTTCATTTAAAGTACAATTATAATATAACTGTTTGTTTTTAGGTTACTGCAGTTGATCTAACGATGTAGTTTAATTAGCAAACATTCTATATTATATAAAAGTCTGAAAACTAATTTAGTAAATTTTCAAATGAGAAAGTTGTTCAAATATAATAGGTACCAAGTACTAAGTTTACAATACTTAGATAATATTGTCTTTAAAGAAAATAAGAAACACATTTAAATTGAACATCTTAACAGTAGGTATTCATGATTAAATTATACTTGTTCTATAAAACTATAGACGCTAAAATTTTAAGTTATAAACAACTATTTATCCAATAAAATATTATAACTTATACCTATAAATATACCTTACTTAAGCATTCTACCTATTGTACCTACTGTTGTGTGTATAGAATGTATATTTTATTATTGTGTGTATTCCATTCGAAATTTCCCAACAATATAATCAATCTATACCAACCTTAGGTATGCATTGTTTTTTTAATTCTTATGGGAAGTCGCAAAAAGGTTAACATAATTGTTTTAAATTATTTACGTACCTAAAGAACAATAGGTACAATTTTTAAAAAAAAAAAAAATAAAAAGTATAAAATCGACGTTTGAAAGTTTGGAATTTCCGTGAAAACATAAATATTATGTTTATATTTCTATAACTTTTATATAATTCGTGTAGCTATATTGACGTATAGCCGATACTAATTGTATTTTATATAGGTACTAAAAACGGTGAAATACAATTTTACTTTAATTGTATTAAAATCAATATCGACCATTATATTTATTTTTCGTGGTTACATTGAATTTAAAATCTTCAAGTAGAGGTTTATATAAGCATTGTTAAAGCTTTAATACCACGTGTACATTGCAATGCATTTTAATATTATTTTACATTTGTTTTATTTATTTATTTTATTTCTTATGACATGGTGAAATTATGTTTATTCTGTTAAAAATTTGATTTGTTTTCACGGGTATAGTCCATCGTTTAAGAAAAGTATTTGGATTTCTTACATACTTTATTACATAATATGGCCGCTTTGCTTTACTTTTGTACACTGCTTTCGGCTATAATTGTTTTTGTATATACGTACACAACAAATAAAATGGGCACCTACAATAACATTATCCTCGTATAAACGCGCTTGAAATATCATGTCTGTATGATACACGCATATGAAATATATTGTTTTATTATACACCTATATCATCATACTACGTCAAGAAATGTAATAATATCCCCGAGACTCAAATATTGATGACTCGACAAAGTCCACGGGAACGATGATGGCGTTTCGGGCGAGTGTATCATCGACCGTCGCTGTAGCCAATGGCAGCGATACGCCAGCTAAAATATAATACACAGTACATAATATATACGTAGTCACTTATTCGATACAAAAAAAAAAAAATACACGAGAAATCGATTAATCGGTCGTGCAGGAATTATCTCGACTCGTATACATATTATATTATACACTTGTCCTATATCAAATACATTTCGTTATATTATATACAGTGCATATATATTTATCGGGTTTACGTCACGGCCACAGCTCGTGGATTATGACCTAATCTATAAATATAGATATACACACACACAGGTATCGGAGGTATAAATTATAATATATACCTGTGAACGGGCGTCTATTTAGTGTGCGGCGGTGCAGCGGGCTAGTCGAGGGAACCCACAGAGCTCGTGTATAGGTACCTATATAAGTAGGTAGGTATATAACGTCGTATGATACATATATAGGTATACTATACGAATGTATATATATATATACGTGTACATCATTATTATGTATATATTATAACCAGACCGTCCGGTTGGCCGCGGATTGGACGGCATAAGGTCCACCTACTGTTTAATGATACACGCACGATGTAATATAACATTATATTGTTATTATTATTATTATTATTATTATTGTACACGTCTGCCGCCGCAGTCACTATATTATACACATTCCCCTTTTGTTTTTATTCCTCGCCGTCCAGTTCGTTGTACACACCACCGTGTATATTATTATGTTTGGTCATATATATACGTATTATATACATACATAAATAAATATATATATATATATATATATAGATGCTTATACTTATATATTTACTGGAACGGTTCGTGTACCGGATATATTATATGTGTATATAATATATATTTTATAGCTACAGTTTGAAATATATTATGGCCCCTCTAACCTGCGACGGACACTGGAGTGCCGCACTAATACCACCGGCCGATGAATAAATAATAATAATGAATACGTATAGGAGAAAAAACGGCCAAACAGGTAGGTATATGATATAATAATATTCATATTGAACACATAGTATCATATGTAATATTATTTCAACGATCGTTATTTGCAGTGATTACTGTATCGAGTAGGTATATTATAATATATTAATACCCTCGAGAATAACGATATTTTTATTATATAATAATGCAATATTCTTCGCCCGGGTTAAAATTACTCTATCACAGTATCACCTGTCGTTTTACGTTTTGCTTCGGTTAAAATATGTAACACAAACACGATTATGCAATGATTAATTTCATGATTTTCCACTTCTCAATTCTGGACATATTTTTTTGATGTAAACACACAACACTGGAGACGGATTCAACGAATGCTTTAACCTCCCAAAAGTACCAACTAATTCACTTTTCCATCAGAAAAAATGTGGATCACGAAAATCGGAGCATTTATATAACTCAAAATGTATTGATAACATACAGAAAAAAAACACACATCATTGTAAAATCAATATTTTTTCGATCCGCTCAGAATCTAAAAGATGATGGATCACTATTAATGTATAGTATAAAAAAGTATAAAATAATATATAAAAAAATTATCATTATTATTTTGTTTATATGTATTTGATTTTAAGATTTATTTATTATTTTAAATAGATTTGTAAAAATGTTTATATGCCATACTATGATTGCTTCTACTAATTATAATAGTAATATAATATTATAATCTGTAACCTGCAATGGCAATCATTTAAACAAACAAAAAAATATTCGATTTTCGTCAGCCAACACTATATCAGTTCATTCGTGAGCCAGCATATAGAAACCTATAGGGGTTGAAAAACTAAGCAATAAACACCCTCCGAGTTTCAAGGAATCTATTGGTATATCTTTTATTGAGTAGTTTTCGAGCCTGTAGAAGACAAAATTAAAGAAACATTAATTTCTATATATTATAATTAATTAAGTACTGATCATTTAACACAACTAATCGCAGTATATTTAATCGCAGGAATAATTTGTATTCAATAGGTTCATTGTTCAAAATCAGCTTTGTCACACATAATATTATAAACCACACTTATACATACCTATATAGGCTATAATATCTACATTTTTGCATGTTTTTTTTTTTTATACAAATGTGCATTAACAGAATATATATATTATTATATGATAATAATAGTATAGGTATTCTTCATTACAGTTATGTATTTACGTTTTTGAATCATAAATTAGAAAGATGTTATATTATCCATGGAATTAGGTTAGACTATATAGCCCTCGAATAGTTGAAAGTCTTTGATAGTATAGATATTAACGTATTTTAGAGGTCGTCTGTTATGTAAATATTATTTTTATTTTTAATGAACAGTCATGTCTGAGCATAAAGACATACAAAATATGTTGCAATTGTGTGAGTTAGAAAGTTCAATAAAAATTATCTCAGAACCGAACTCAATATGAACATTAATAAGGCGATTATAAATTTAAAGCTAATTACAAAAAAAAAATCATAATGTGGCTTAATTAAACGCAGAACTATATAGCTAAACATATTATATAGACAAATATTGGTCATGTACAGTATTAATCTAACAATGGTCGTAAAATAAATTACAATTATAACCATCTAAAACACCTATCGGCTATCAGATATTTCAGAATAATAGCAAAATAAATTAACATAATATTGTAAACATGCATATTGCAAATAAAAACGATTATAGTTAGAATTAAAATCAAATTTGTATTACCCACCTGTATTATGATCATCGAACATAATATATTCGTAAAAAAATGATTATACAGATAATACCTATATAACACATCATATAAGCGTACCTACAAATTTAGACGTATATTTATTTCGAATATGATAAACAAAAAATTACAGCTTGTTAAAAACGTGTTGTGCTAAATAATTTGTCCATTGTATAGAAAACAATATGAAATTATCTATTTATTACAATATTCATCATATTATAGTTTCAGATTTCTGTAGACAATACATATAGTTATAATGACATATTAACCCGATTACCCGAGTACAATTCCTAAACAATTTCGTTTCGATGACGAAAACTCTCACGATATATAATATATAATATAGAGGCCATAATATTGCGAATACGTGTTCTGCGTATTAATAAAGTGTATATAATATTATCTTCGCAACGATAATATGTTCATAATATCATTTAACAAAATATGGAACAAACGTGTAGGATATCAGCTATGCTGCAGCAAAAGTGTAAACTTAGTGCGTGCATTTAATATTATAGTTATAATTTCTGTTGGCAAAAAGTAACCCTATTACCGGCTTTATTCACGGATGTAGATGAAATAAAAAAAAAATGATAATAATAATGTAATAATACAATCTATAATTTCTGATTCTAGCGTATTCTTTTCTCATTGTTACACATTGTATAGTGCGGTATAATTTTATTTTTATATCAAACGGAAATGTCATTATCCTACCTAAGAACCCTGGAATTATAATTGCGTGGCTTATATACTTATATATGCAGACACAACACGGTATAAGTACCAAGTTTAATAATTGTACGATCACTAATTACCTTTATATGTTTATAGTATACTTAATACATGACATAATATAATATGACCTCTAAAATGCTCTTTTATTAGATTATTGTATCTTTTTAAATTTCAAAACCTTGAACGTATTATATATAGGTAGGTATACCTTCTGTTGCAACTCTTAGAATGTTTCCAATACCGTAATGATATGCGTTAAGCGTTTAAAACCTTAAAGCCTGAAATATTTCATGAGAAATATACAATTTTTATTTTATATATAATTGACCGTTTTCTTTTATGATAGATTGGGAGATATATATACATATATTATATTGTAATAATACCGGTAGGAATCATGAGTTACCATATTTTTTTTGTCTTCTGACAAGTATAATAGAAACAAAACTATATAATAACTACTAAGCAAACAAAATATTATGTTCAATAAAATATAGGTATTACTAAATAATTTATTGATAAATTACACGGTAAAATAATATGAACACATATATTTATAGTCAAAAAAGGGTACAAATGAAGACAGACACGAAAAGTATTATTACAAAATGTAGGTAAACCTTCGCCCACAAATCAATAAGTTAAAACATTTCATGATGAGTTTTTACCGAATTATCAAACACTATACAACACAGCTATAGGTATGGGATATATTTAATAATTTAATACATTATCATTGATTATATTTTATACTACCGTAGCAGCAGTATTCCATAATATTACACAATATATTATATAGGAAATAATGTGAAAAGTTGACAAACTTAAAATAATTCTCAAATCATGAGTATTGAGCAGGGATATATAACACCTTGTAATTGTACCTACAACACTCCTATAATATGATTAAACGAAGAATAACGCAGTGGTAACTGCAGGCGACGATGGTTTAAGTGGCGATCAGTGTATCGTTCAATAAGACGACTTAATTTCCCAAAAGCTAATAATTTCAAATTCAACATCTCATACCCTATATACGATGTACGCCCATATACTCACCGGTCGAGTGGACGTTAAGTTTGAGTAAGCTAAGTAATATGATTGTATGCGTTTATGTCACAATTTACATTTAAATTCACAGCACTCGCATACATGTCTTAAGACATGCAATTAATGGTATATAATATAAAGCGTCCCCCGCAGTCCCGATTATTACCTATATATTAGTATCGATTTCAGCCCATATATACCTATATATTATATGAAATGAAATTGTGTTCGAGTGGAAAATAATCTCGTTTATCATTGTTTTTTTCTTTTAAAAAAACGCGGAACATATACATACTTATACGCATGCCTATAATGTTATAATATATTCAAAACCGCTCTGATATTTTTATTCATATCATAGTTTTTTATTTTTTATCAACACCGCGTCGAAACCTCCGCGTCCATATTATTATGCACGGTTGTTTTCACTGTATCTCCGGCTCGGTTTTATACGCATATTAAAATTGTTGATATAATATATACGTCTGCGCCGATTATTATACATTATAATTATAATAGGAGGAGTCCGAAATATTCCGTGATGGCTACGCGACCAGTTCTGTATAGTCATGGGCCCGCGCGCGTGTACGATATTATTACATGCATAATATTATATCCACCACCTTCATTATTAATTCACGGTATAATGTCAGATTTCTTTGTTGTACATTTTTCTTTCACCACTCTGCTTATTTCTGTTCTCGGCCAAACCTATAAAAGTATGTTGAGTTTCATTCCGCGAGTAATAAAAGTATGATTTTTAACCGACCCATATAATATGTAGGTATAATACAGCAGGCGTATATCTATTAGTATAGTATACCTATATACCCATATAGCGAACAGATCAAACTAGGAATTCATTTCATTGGAAAAGTATACGGAATCGAAACAATTTTTTTTTTTAAATATATTTATTTAACTGCGCAGTGCATTTGATTAGAAATAATTTATTATACGCGTATAATATATACCTATACAGGTGCCAGACGCATATAATCAAATCGTGCAGTTCACGATACTATATTATCGTGTTGTCAAAATTCTATGCACTGTTACACCATCGTGAACATTATTGTTAGCTTGATAAAATTGTTGCAGATATCGTTGTTATTTTTTAGGTGTATATAATAAGTGTAGATTAGTATAATATGAGTTCACTGCTATACTTGATCGCGTAATGTAAATAAACTGATATTTGTCTGTAAAAAAATAAATGTAATTAATATTTTTAATTACATCATTAATTATGTAAGTATATTATTATATTGTGGGAATCTATTTTGTACGCGTCAAGTAATATTTCTAAAGTTCATAATTTAACGCCTAGTTTAAAACCAACAAAAATAATTTTAGTTATGAGTGTTCTATTATATACGGATATGAAGTATGTTTCAGAATCCCTTTCATGTTTTTACTCGTCATTAATTTTTCGGCGATGACGCGTGTTATTTTGTACGATCTTATTATTTATGACTTTAAAAATAATTTTTTACGAGCCAATTACCATTTTTTTAAGTGAACATATTATAAACCCCATACCGTTGACATGTTCTTATATGTAGTATATGTTTCGTACTTTGAGTGATCATAACATATTATAAAGCGTTGACAAAAAATATATCTCGATAAAAGTGTTTAGATTCGTTTAATAAAAATATATTTTTCTATTTCTATATATATTTTCATGTCAGAACAGACACGCGCCAGGGGTGAGCGTGGAAACATATATAGGGGATGTAGTATTTTTATTTATTTTTTTATCGTCTCAAACTTCCGGTTCTACAAAATCGTACCCATTTAATCTCGTATAGATATCTTCAACTGATGTTGTATACAATTTTAGTTTTATAAAATATATGATACCATTATGTCTTGTAAACCTATATACTTTTTAGGTATATGTATAGGTTTATACTTCACTCGCTTAATAATTTGGTTTTTATCATATATAATGTGGTAGTGTAGAGTACCTATACCCGGCAATATAGCGCGTACCGCGGTGGAGGTATTATATGTGGATTGAATTGCAGCCTACAATTTTCCAAAATATATGGCCAATACTTTGTGTATGCCTCATTCCTTAATAAAATTCTTCTATTTAGTGCTCCTTCTGCTGCAGAAATTAATTTTATCAATTTCAAAATCATATAAAACCTGCACCTGTCACTCTATGATATTATTGTACTCAGCAGCACTGAGTGTAGAGGCGTACTTACATGGAAAGGTGGCAAAGCAAATCGTATTTTCATAGGTACAATAATAATATAATAGAGTTAGGTATGCGTGACACAATACCTGTATAAACCAATACGTATAGTTATTCGTTACTTTACTCGTCAGTCGGCTGAAACATCATTTCAGACGAACGAACTTATTATTATTCGTGAGAATTGAGAATATTATACGTAATAAATATCTTTAAATATCCATTAACATTTTGATTTTTGGAACAATATATGCATATTATATAGTTTTGTATCCCCCGGCGCAGCAGTATAGGTACCTACAATATATATCTATAACGCAATATTACTTGTACAATATACCCTGTAAACTTCCATACACAAACACAATAATAATAATAATAATAATGATTTGTACGCGGTTTACGCGGCACGCCTTTACCTGTGGTAATAATAATGCAATATACTGCAAACGTCTTATCATTTGATGATTCGGCAGTACGTTTGTTCAGCTCGAATGTTCGTCACCTTGCTGTGCACCTATACGGCCAAACAAAAATCTTTACGTCTTTTCCGACCAGATGGCTGTATGTTTGTCACAACTATATATTATTATTATTATTATTGCCCCGTTGCATAATGTGGTTCTCCGTTTTCGTACCGGGGGAACCGGATCCCCCATACATTATAAATAATAAACACAATAATACTTGTATTATACAGTAATACAATGATATTAATGATAATGGAGAAATAGTACAAATTTTTTTTTTTTATCAAATGGCCACGCCCTTGGGGTAAAACTACACCGTTTGGGTTCTAACCGTTCTTTTTTATATTTCTTTCTCGTTGGAAAAATGGCGTTTAGGAAAAATTCGGACTGGCGTTTCCGGTTACCCTTTTATTTTATAAGCCGTCCAAAGGGGTGTAACCCGGGGCCTGCAGGGGGCTTATTACATACGGTTTTTAAAGGCTTAATACCTAAAAACCGTTGATTAAATAGAACATTTTTAAAGAAAAAACGTACACATACTTAAACCGGAAGTGTGCCGCCGTTTTATATGAATAAAAAGTATTGGAAAGACGTGGTTGGAACATGCAGTTGTAGCTGGTTTATTATATTATTTCACTTTAGGTTTTATACCATACATATTACATACTATACAATAAGTGTATACAATCAAATAGTATTTATTATATTTATTTTTTCATATATTGTTATACGATAAAAATAACTCGAAATTGTGTATTTTATATAATAATGACATATTATACTTAATTTATTATTAAGGACCCCACAACTCAATAAACTTCAAAGTACATATAAGCAAAATTTAAACCAGATGAAAAACATATTTGATTTATAGTCATTATAAAATTATAGTTAATTTATCGAAATATAATTAATATAAATAATAAATAAGATATAAACAACAATAATATTAACTATTGGTATAACCGTGATTGCATGGTTAAAAATTATTATTTAATTCATCCCTTATTCCCTTAAATTTATCATAGTGTTTTGTATTTTAGTTTTAAATGATCACAAACGATTCTGTGAAGTTATCTGTCTAACCAATAATTATGTACCTATATATTTTATAAATTTGGTCACGTCTGTAAAGTTTTTCTTGTGTAAGTTTATAAAAATGGAAGTTTATATAAGAGAAAATTGGTTATTCTATAATGTTTTTTAAAGTCGAAGATTTAATATTATTATACTTATAAAGTTAAAAAGATTTCTAGTTCATATTAATTTCAATTTTCAACGCGTACCATCAAGGTATAGATAGGTATATATTGTACCTATTTATATTTTTTATGTTTATCAAATTTCGCAAACTAACAAAAAAATTCAACTATTATTCGTTCAAACGATATTGAAACCTATATCTTTAATAGCTTATATAGCCTTATAGGTTGTAATTTTTAAGCGTATAATATCTTTAAACTAATATTTAAAGCAAAATAATTTCTTTAGATGATAAAATAACTATGGATTTATTCAAACAGTTCACAAATTTAAAATAACATCATATTAATACAAACACTTATATAAAAAAATATATTTCTCTTGATATATTCGCTTAAAGCTATAATAATTTGCTATACGACGAATAGAATAATGTTTAAAATTTACATGAAATTCATTTTGAAATTAGTTGTATATATTAAGTAATATTAAATATAATATGCGTAGAGTTTTTTTTATTCGGCACGCCCTTTCGTATAAGTGGTTTTTAGCCTCATGCAAATTATATATAAAGAACTATGACGAAAATTTGTTTCCACAGGCTAATCGTGATTAAGTTGCATGAAAATTCGCATTCAAATTAGTTGACCTTTCGCCACGAGAGCCACTAGAGACCGGAAAATCCAAATGGCCAGTAAAAATGCGAAACGAAAAAAAAACTTTAATGGCGTTGATTTTAATTCCATGGTATGAGGTAAGTATAGTATAATATTAAAATGAAGAAAAAAATAATGTGTATGAAACGGCAATGGCTAAATAACAAAATGTTCCATTTGTAATAATAATTATACAGTAAATATAATATTCAGTTTCTGCCACACCCAATATTTTCATGTTATTTTCCTTTGAGTTTCTTTTTACACCGAGAACCAACTTAAAATATTATTTTTTTAAAACGTGTTAGCTAGATATTTTAAAAACTTGAATTTTAATTTTAATTCTATAGAAAAACACCATGTATTATATGTATATACCATAAACATAATACGTATTGAACGATATAGTGTAATATATTCCTAAATATTTAATGCACACTCATAATTTAATATTTATTCAAAACCATACACCAAAATACACAATAGATAAAACTACCCGACGTCACTTAATATATATTCATCAAATTTAAAGTCTAAATAATAAAAAAAAACTTATAACATACCTAACACTATTTAAATTTTAAGAAGTCCAATTTTTTTGATAGGGTGTATAGTTTATTATTAATTATTATTGTAATAGATACCTAGCATACATTTTTGATGTCCATTAATGCGTTTTTAATACTGTTGAAGTGAAACGTCATTTGGTAATCTACTAAAAGTATGATATTATAATATTTTTTCATTTTGACTGATGATTTGCATATTGATTATTGTTTATTGTGCTATTATATAATATTGATATTTTATACAATATTAGTTTTAACTTTAAGGTCAACTGTAATCCAAAATGCATACTTGAAAAATATAGGTAATACAAATTATTTATTTATTTATAAATAATTAGTGAATTAGTCCGGTAGGTACGTACAAGATTTTTAAGAAAATAAGACGATTAGACGAAGCAAAAATATTAAATTAATATGCAGCTATAAAAATATATATATATTAGAATATAACGAACAATAGAAAAATTATAATTGTGGTATATTTATTTTAAGCATGAGCAACTACATATATCGGTATAAGGTATACGCGAGGTACTGTAACTATATTATTTATGCATTATAATTGTGGGAATAGTTTCATATTGCTGTTAACAACACGAATATAATTTATAAGATACATATTCTTTGACCCTTTTTTTATTTTGTAGAATATATTACACTACCAACTGAAGTAGGTAGTACCTAAATATATAGCGTGTATGAATTTTAAAAAAATACCAGTATAAAATTAATAATATATACCCACATTTTAGGGACATTTTGTATTTTTATTTATACTAGTCAACATAGCATTAGGTATATTATAATATTTAGGTATTCTCATACGTATTACTTTTTTTATTACGACCTTTATTATACGGCGATGGGGAGTAGTCGAAGACACATAAATACATAATATTTCACATATCATACATTACTACATTAGGGTGGTTATTTTCGAAACTTTTATTACGGTAATTCTTCTTCTTCATTGCCTATACTGAAAAAAAAATGTAGCCAAATATAGTTAATAACTCATCCCATTCTCATAACACCTACATGTATTTCAAATAAAGCTGTGTCGCGGTCAATATATTTTAATCTATATATTATATAGGTATGCATTGAATATTTTAAGCTGATACTCGAAACAAAAAAAAAATCGTTTTTGGTTAAATGCTCTCTTAATCAACTCCCTCTTTGATTGTATTATTCAACTTTAAAAATATAAAGATTATTATTAAGAATTAATTAGTATCCATATAACTTTATACCGATTAACTATTAACTCATAAGTCATAAGTCATAGTTGTAATTTGTATGATTATTAATAATATTTCATTTTTATTTTTTAGTTGCCATGGTAATTATGTTCGCTAAAACATAAAAATACCATCATTTTTTTTTATATAAAAGATATTTTATATTTTTTAAAAATGGATGTTCTACCTTCTATTATATTATTGACTACCTAAATAGTAACACTTTATTCTATTTTACCAAGCTGCAACTGTTATTTAGTTATTGTTTGTTTTTATTCCATATTATGATTGTAATTATTTGTTAAAATTATGTTTATGAGTTTAAACTTACATTAGGTATATGGTATAATATTTTATCATTTAAAAAACGAAATTAAGTATCTGTAGTATACCGTGATACTCTATGGACAAGGGTTCATAGTATGATATATGGAAATGTGGTACAGACAAGTATCAAGTATCGCTATACTAATTTTTAAGTATTTTGCATATCCCCGTCGATGTAGGTACTATATATAATATATATACCCTCTCTCTCTTTTTATATAATATAAGTATGCAACTACATGAGTTTAAAGTTTTCAATTAATATTTTTAATAAGTAACATTATTATTAATAGCTAGAATCGCTTTTTGCAACACACTTTAATATATTACATTACGATTACAATAATATTTTAGTATGCATAATAGTAATTAGTATTACACAAACATATACGCGTATGGCAATATATTGACACGATACTTCGAGTTTCAGTCTTCGTTAAACGATATGAAATGTTAATAAGACTTGGGAGTTTTTTTTTTTACTCGCACCTATATAGGTTAGGTTATGGGTTAGCTATAAATAAGTCAAATAAGCTCTAAATATACTGAAATGGTTACAACAATATACGTATGAAACCTACTATGAAGTCGCATTATACTCGAACGGTCGTATATATGTCGATTGTAATAAAAGCCAAATGTGTGTACGTTTGTGTATAACAAATCGTCTTTTATGTTCATATTTTTGAGCACGTGTACGTGTCACTGCGATTTTCAGAAGCATATAATTATCATTCGTTCGGTTTTTTTTATTATGATTATTATTATTATTATCATCATTTGTATTCATAAAAAAAAGCCTATTACTGTCGAACCAGCTCCGTCGTGTGGACCAAATACATACTATGTAGGCAGCCCCGCCAATAATTTAGTCTGTCGTCCAAAATAATAGCGGCGATGCCCACAAACACACGTCGAGATGCTATTTTTTTTCCTGTTGTTGTAAAGGCCGGAAATGCCCGGTGGCAAATTGAAACACGATGTAACGAAGTCGTCATTGAATGACATTATGCGGAAAAAAAATGCATTATTATTATATATTTTTTTTTTTTTGAATTCTGACCGTACAACCGGCACACGGTTATGCGTACCGACTATTATGTAACAAAATTTCGGTTCAGCCCCCGCGATATTGTTACACCGAAAAAGGGCGGAAACGGGCGTACATTTAAAGACACACGTCTCCCTTCAGAGTATATACGCGCGTGGATCTGCATGAAACTGTTTTACGACGTATATAGGTATAATATATATATATACTATACCTTTGTCCTATATTATGCATGAACACTATATAGTTCTAAAGTTCAAGCATGCAACTTTCATAGTACCTCCTTGATTTTGGCACAGACATAATTCTTCATTGTTATAAATTTAATTACCTATATTATATTTAACACTGAAGTTTATGTTGGTAAATTTTTATGTACCACTATACCTATACACCTACACATACAAAATAGTTTTCACAGATAAAACTGCAGTACCAGTAATATATTGTTCAGGCATTAGTAAACTCTGTACACCCTGGCTGATGCGACAAGCATCATGCTCACCCCCATTTTTTTTTTTGATAGAGAATTTTGACTTTTGAAATATTTAAGTATACATAAGAACCATATTTTTGAATAGGTACTTACTATGATTTTTTGTACCAACTACTATTTTTCAAATGAGAACCAACGTTTTTCACTGCAAATTAGTGCAAAATGGTTTTACAAAAAGTTGAGCATGCTTGGCGAATCACCTTGTATATTAAAGTATTATACCCGTATAGGTTCTAGCAGTATTCTAAACTGGTTGTACAAGAATAATTTAAACTATTTTTGTTCTATTGATTAGTTTTTAATTTTTATAACTTGTGAGTTGTGGATGATATAACACAATTTTTTAGTTAATAAATATTTTAATATGTGAACTTATAATATATTAATATACATCAGTACTTCAGTACGCCAATATTCACATTGTTGTAGATACATCTAATTATATATAATAATATGTTGCACAAAAATGTAATAAGCAAATTCATTAAATGTGAAGCAACTTAAACATTTTATGCTATACCTAACCTCGTAGGTACTTATATTATACTAGAACAATGTGTGTACCTACAGAGTTTTGTTATGAAATAAGATCTTGAAATGTTTGTTGTAGGTAGCAACAATAATTAAATAATAAAGCTTCTCTTGCATAATTTACCATACAGAAAAGTGAATAATGATTGTTAAAAAAATACAATGATATTTGGTTATTTGTTTTTACCAATCTGTAAGATAATTTTTCAAAATAGTTTAATCAATTGTGCAATATAATAACATTAAAATCGAATTTCATGTGAATAGTAAGACTTATAGTCAATGAACAATATTACGTATGATACACTTTAATGACTATACGTATATTATCTTAAACTCTAAAGAATGCAGTTATTAAATTGAAAATAAGTATATACGTTGACTGCGATACTTACCCGTCCTGTATAATGTAATTTTTAATTCTCCCATCGTATTTGTATCGCTAAGGAATTGCGGTTCATGTCAATTATTTGAAAGTCTTAGAAATCATGCACTTGTATGTGATATTTCTTCTCTCGGTCACGCGTAAAACTCATTTTCGTCCACGATAATTTTCCTAAATAATATCCAATCTTTATAATAATATCAGAACTCTAAAGCACTGGAAACCACATCTCATCTGGTCTTTTATACTTTTGGGTTGAAATTTTTTACTCAAAACGTGGTATAGTAATTTGTCACGGTATCAATCTGCAGGCTCGCTTGGCTGTGGGTACTCGGTGATCATCGAGATCCCAAAGTTTTTATTCTATATAGGGTAAAGAGTTTTCCCTCCATCATCGCCAATACGAAAACACTTGAAACAACGTTATTATGTCTGACTGTGATTTTCAATTTTTGGTTTTTTATTTTATTAATTATATTTTATAGTAAATATATTTTGACGTCACCTGGAAGTTCCGGGCCCTAGTTATGATATTTGTACAAAGAATTAAATCGACCTATTAAAAATGATTATTCTAGGTGCCATATGATGAGCCAGGCTGACACTGATTTGTTCCTACACTCGATATGTTTGTACAATATTTACAAGAAAATTATTTTAACAAGCACACCTATATAATACCATATGAAGGTACTTATGACTTACCTTTTTTCAAATATACATATAGACATGAATATTATTACATCGCGTCTTCGGATGACATATTATATATTATAATAGAATCATACTTTTATATACAAACAAGAACCATGTTTGAGATGCGCGTATAGGTAGGTACACATAGGTGGCACCCTGGTAAACATAATAGGGGGTGCAGAAATGAATTATTTTAAAAATAGGAATGCAAATTGAAAAAAACATGAATCGGTAAAAAAAATTACATTGGAATAGAATATAATATAACCAATATACTCATGAAACATTAATTATTCTCTTACCTCATCACGCCCAGTTTCCCGGTGTTGGAAGCGACAAAAGTATCATTTTGTCCCCTCGAATAATAGCAGCATGCTACCCCCCAACCACCCAAGGCCACCTATATGCAGATACAGATAACAATGACGTGCGTTTACTGTTCACCTCAGATAACCACCGACTGAATACAACCGTTGCTATGCCGAATATACAACCTCCATAATCGCGTGGTTGCAGCCGAAGCTCGCGTGCTATCCTTCGCACCAGCTGGTCATCGCCGTAGTCGTCGTCGTCCTGCGCAACAGACGTGTCGGTCCCGCGGACTTACCCTCATAAAAACATAATATTATAATAAATAAGCCTATATTTATATTATATTCTGCGCAATACCGTATTACTTATAATATATTATATATTATACAATACACGACCGCGAATGCACGCTCATCGTCTATATAATATGTATGTGTGTACACATTATTATATATAATACCGTTTAAAGAGGGGAGACCTCGTGTGATGCATTCTGAGGTGTGCAGTGCGTGTACGTGCGTATATATCGTTATATGGAAATCTCCGGGGGAGGAGTCCGCACCGTCCCCCAGGGCGGACAGGGGCCGTTCCCCGTGAACCGGTGCGGAACCCTCCATTATTTTCCTATATACACAAACGTTGCGGAGGCGACGTACACACGCACGCGCACATTATACTATACATCGCACTATGCATTAAAGTATATTATATAAGTACGTATAATACGTCGTCGCACATTTTATATAGGTATACACAGACCGCCGTGTCCCCGCATAATGTGATTAAAGGGATTTTTTTTTTTTTTTTTACGTATTTTTCTAGGGGGACAAAAGGAGCAGCGCACGCGGACCCTCCGGGACTATACCGCGTATATACCGCGCGTATCAATCATACATATATGTGTTTATAGGTCCTGGTTGCAGTACCATAATATATATATATATATGGGGTACCGGGGCAGCAGCAGAGAAATCGCATATACAACAGACGCGAGCGCTGTGCAAAATATACCTATATATAATAATATTTAACCCGTGAGCGGGGCGTGTGCGAGTGATTTTTTTTTTTTGTTCCCTTTCCTTTTCCGCGCTTTATTTTCCGTCGCAAATTTCCGGCGCGCGCCCTCCCCGACGAACAAATAATAATGTATAATATTATTGTTTGTGCGCACCCAGCAAACAATGATACGTACCATACGCCACGACACTGCAGCGCACCAGTGTGCGGTATATGTTATATTCGCCTGTGTATATATATATATATATATGTTTATACAACTGCACGTGGTCGTCATAATTTCGAGTTCCTAATCTGATGGTTATTACGTTTTATTGAAATCCCGAGCACTGTTGCAATAATGTTTGCAACGTGAAATTTGGACATCCCCCCCCTCACACTGCAGTATTCCAAGTCCGTGGTAGGACATTCGCGGGGCTCCTTGTAGGTTATATAATATACCATATACCTTCACCTATAAATACACCATCATACGACGTAAATATTGTCGATTATTGACTAAATCTATATTATTATATATTCTTGTTACATCGATCGGGGGTGCAGCATGACTTGAGTAACGGTAATGAAGTCGATCCAGAACCTACTGCGTAAAACTATATTTAATATTCGAAATTTAACTTGGACACATTAACATAAAAATATTAATCTCTTATTTTCTTGAGAAATGTATGTATTATGAGATTTTGCCATGGTATATATTATATTATATTATTATTAGAAGAAAAATTACATCCCAAGATCTTATAACGATGTCAGTATACATGATGATGGTACTTTTTTAATCTCATTTGTGGGCAACTTATTTTCATCTACTCGATAAATATGACATTTAAGACGCAATATGCTTATAATATATAGGGGTAAATTTTTAAAGTTTATATAGTATACATTATTGACAGTATTATGGCAATAACATTTCATGTTGGAAACATAGACTTTATTGGCAAGGTATAAAAATAAAAATTGAGCCCAAATAAAAATAATGGTCTTCGTGGAGACATAATATTGGGCTCTTTCTCTATTCGTGGAGTATGCAGTGGCTTACATCAAGAGCACACTTACTACCAGGGCCCATAGTTTAAGATATCTATAAAATCATGGTTTTCGCAGATGTCTCGTTATCAGCACGCGTGGGCTATGATGTCGACTATAATATACAATAAAACCGTATTTCATTAAGAGGTGGTATTGTTGTGAACAAGTATATTTAAAAGGCCACATTTCGTTTAACAGCTTTATTTTTATCAACTATGTATCAACCTGCTTCGGTTAAATAAGTTTATTTCATTACAAGTAAATTTAATAATATAATTACACAGATATCTCAACTCTAAAAAAATAGAGAAAAAATACGAATTCAAGGACACCAAAACCTTAAAATTGAAAAATTTAGATGTACTAACAGTGCGATATTCCTCCAGAATCTACGACGCATCGTGTGTCTACCGACCACCAGTTGTCATTTTTACCGACAGACTAAGCGTACCCCGTTTATTATAGTATATTAAGGACGTCGTCGTGCATACCTTTTCATATTCCTGCAGATTTCAGCGCCATTTATTAACATATTAATGATTAATATTTAAATGTGTTAAGTTAAAGTTTAATTATACCACCAAATAAGGAGGACGTGTGGTCGCGAACATTTCGAATTACGATAATTTGAAATAAATTTACTGTTAAATGCACGAAAAAGGTGCTGAACACAATAATTGTCCCACAGCCCTTTTAATCCCGCGTGATAGTGTTGATGCTCCCCTCTCCACCACAAAACCCGAGTTTCTGGTGCGAATTTTGCACCTTCTGCTGACCACATGTAGCACAATCTAGTATACGATGCTATCATATACAGAAGAAACCGTATAAAATGTTTACATTTTTGATCAACGGTGTTAGGTCGAGAGTCTTCCCTATTATTAGTATTTTTTACAAGTAGATAACGCAAACACTATACAGTCATCAGTCATATTATTGTTATAGGCGCAAGCTGCTGGACGTTAGATCAGACTTGTGCAACATACAAGGAATACGTATACAGTATATAAGTAGGTATTAGTTGGTCGTATTATATAGCCACATATATACAGGCATCTATATAACATTACAGACGCCCACCCTGTCTGAAAGCAAATATATTTATATAATACGCACCGTATTATTGTTGTTCATCGCATCACTATATAGATAATATAATACAACGGAGGAGAAACGCAGGTCGTCGTCATAGATATAGGTAATATTATGTATACAGAAAGACACACACACACACACACACAAGTACACAACGTATTATTTTAAATACATATAATCATTGAATATATATATACTCGTATATTATATTTTCTACTATAAGACATATATATATATAACGATTTACATTCGAAGGAAACAGCTGTTTTAATTTAGAACCGATTTCTATGTTTCAGTTTAAATCACCACGTCGATAGTAAATAATTCAACATAACCTAACCTATATAATGATGGACACTGCAGAGTGCAAACTGTATATTATTATAGACTTAATACAACCCAATAATTTGGAAATGTTCGAAAGCTTGTAATTTTAATAAACGATTGTATGGGTATATTATATATTTTATGTACAACTGTTAAACTTATACATATATACGACACGTTCATATACGGTTCTTCGTCGTGCTCGTCGACCATCGTATTATAGGTTGTGCATATTATAGTATACTTTTGATTATAAAATTACTCACATTATTTCAGTAAAACATATTGTATCATACATGGTAGGTATACCTAATATGATTCAATACTATTATAGATGATTTATTTTTTTTACTAAATTTTCATATTTAATATTCCACTTTATTATTCATTCTACTTATAACTTATAAGTTATGGTTATGACGTTAGGTATTTGCAGATATACATATGATATATAAATACAATGTAGATCAATATTTTTTCAGAAAGGCGAGGTAATTATTTTTCTATTTTATGTACAATATATAGCCTTCATATAGGTACTCAGTTCTCTTTTTGATCTACCTATCTAGTCATCGACTATCATAGATTAGTTTGCTCATTGAAATTAATTTGTTTACCACATTTGTATATTCACATTAAGACTATACCTAACCTATTACTATAATTATGTTTTCTTAAATTATCTTTAAGATAGACTTTATACATGTGTACTAAATTGCAACGTACAAATAGATCATGGAAATTATAAACATTAAGTTCTTTATAAATTAAACTTCACCTAAGTCAGGGGGTTACTTCAATAGTGCGTCTCCCCTTTTACGTGATTTTTATTACTTTATTAGCAGGGCTTGGATTTTATAGCATTTACAAAATACTGTAGAAATCAGACAAAAACATCATGGTCATTAGTTACCTATGCGGCTATACAGCCTACATATTTTGGAATACATCAATGATTGCAAAGATAAAAATTCAGATTCCCTACATATTTTTGCATATTAAATTTTAGATGTTTAGTGCCATTTTTTAAGAATTATTTGCATTAAATTTGATATATTTTGTGTATATTTCATAGAAATTTTTAGTGCTATAAAATTCTAACCATGTTATTAGTGCCATATTATTTATTCTCTTTTATTTCATTATTATTTATCACATAATATTATAATATGTTTGCTTATGCAATTTACAGAAGTCAAACAAAAGACTACTGCTCGTATAATGTATATATACCTACCGCCGCGGATACCACGATTGCACCCGCCGTTCGATGACGTTTGTTGCATGTGTGTAATGTGTATATATATTTCAAGTATATAGCCGACTATGAAAAAAAAAATTGTCTTCATCGCTACTATTATATGTGAGTATATTATGCTCGTATATTAGATTTATATACATTCAATGCGGTTGGTCTCCCAGTATTGTAATAGGCCATAACTAATTTGTGACCGCCCAGGGTGCAGCCCGAGATGACGTTAAGATTGTTATATAGGTATCATTTCGGCACGATATCCAACGTTTTGGCGTTTTGCTGCCATGCCGCATAAACGCTATACAAACACCGGCTTATTGTAGAAAAAAAAGACTCTTTTTAATTGTTTGTATGCACTAAATTTATCTTAATGCTTATATTTGTAAAACTATTAATTTTTATACAGTAGGTGTATATCATAGGTAGGTAGGTGTTTTTCGATAAATCATAAAATTAACAAAAACAATTATGTAGTTAAGTACTTATTTACCTATGTACCTAACTACCCAAGGTTAAATGTACGATTAAAAACTTAAATTTTTTTCTAATATCTAATGGTATTGTGCCAGTGTCTACTTTAATATAATTTCAAAAAATTTTAAATTCATAATAGGTATGGATAATTTTTGTCATCCATCTTATAAGTTAAATCCACCGGCATTGATATACTCAATCTTCAGAAAATAACTATTTCCATTAATGTATGAATTAATAATTTGTTAAGTAGGTTGTTAAAAACATTATAAGCCAGAATATTTAATACAAAAGCATAATTAAGAAATAATATTAGCAGGTATATTTAAATTGAGTACATATTTATACAATTAATATAATGTATAAAATAATATAGCTTACAAATGTATTTATATACAAAATGTCTTATACATTTTAATATAATAATTTTTCTAGTATAATATACCTATAGCTACCCATTATAAGTAAAAATATAAATTAAATGTGTTCAGTAAAAACGATTATTAAGGACATGGCATATGCCTATATATAGTTAAATGAATTATTTACTATATTTTAACGAGTTGCAGGGTCTGCTTAGATGTAAAACTTCTTGGACCATAAATTATAAATTGGTTAATTACCATCAAAAATTCGGTGGATCTTTTTTCTATGCATTAAATATGTATAATATACAATTATATATTTTTTGAATGTGGTGGTAAGTATATAGAATAAGTACCTATACCTATAACTATATTATTGCAACATGGTAAAAGAAAAAAATTATCATAATTTTATAATGACTGCACAGAAATATATTTATATTTGGTCTGTTCGTATAATATACATCTTAACGTGAGAATATAATTTATTTTAAACTGTTCACTAACAATGTGTTAAACATCTTGTACGCCACAGGACACGAATACGGTAAGACAATGTGTGTTCAAGAGGTGAAAAAAAGAATTAGAAATACTTCTGTAAAAGAAGAAATCCATGTCTAGATAATATCATATATTATATGATTTACGATTTATGCACACCTTGTAAAATAAACGTCAAGTAAAATACTAAAATATCATCGCTTATATACATATAGTATATGTGCTGCTATATTATTGTGTTTCGTACATAGGTACCTATACATTGTACGTACAAATACAATATGTATTAGGTGTACCTATAAACGATCATGCCGAACAAATATAAATCGAACAAATTGGCCGAACAGACGTGGCGTGGAGATTTGCACTTGTTGTGCGAAATATACGCGCAATATAATAATATAATGTGCGCCTTTTTATAATAGTATATGCCCTGCGCATATGCGCTCATATATATTAGGTACTAATAAATATATAGTATATATACACGATGAGGGGGAACGGTATTCGAACTGCAGACAATAAAAGGCTACCGTAACTATATATATAATGTATACACCAATGATCGAGGCTTTTATTTTCTCTCTCTATACATATATATACAATACATATACTCTCCTTACCTCGGTGGTGGCGGCGGCGGCGCTGTGTGAGAAACTCACTTTATTCTTCGGCGGTCCCTTTCAACAGACGGCTGCGGCATCGCACAATGACATACACGAAACGTTTTCGCCGGGGCACCCTGGACCGGATCTGTCAACGGTTCGACCGATATAATTTATATCCATCGCTATAATGTACAGAACGATCGAGATGGTTTTCGTATATATATTATAATATATAGTCTATAGGTATAACAGATATATAATATATAAATTATAAGATTGCGGGCGTTAGAGAACCGCAGACATCTCCGAGACGAGCCGACTTTTCGTATATTATGTAATATATATAGAGACCAATAGGTATTGTATAAAATATATCCAGAATACCAATAAATCGAAAAAATATTAGGTGTATGTATTATATTTTGTAGGTAGGTCTTAAAATAGTTGTTGCGGATTAAGGACGCTGTGAAAGGACCGGGAATAGTGCGTATATATCAATATTATGGGTATTCTTTTATTTATTTTATATTTTACTGCACCCACATCGGCTAAATCTTCAATATATTATTTCAGATTCTGATCGGGTTTTGTTCGTGTGTCTGTCGGTCACCTTTAAGAGCAGTATAAAAATGATTCAATTTTCAGCCTTGAGTGTGGTGTCTGGAGGTAAATTGATCTACTTAGGAGGTCAAAAGTAAAATATAACCAGAACTTTTCAAAATAATTTGGGAGAAATTCTAAACAAAAATATTATGCAACACCGTTTTTTTAGCAAATGAAGGGCTCACTGCAACAACCAGTCAAGTCAACTTTTGACAATTGTTCAGGAGAAGGAAAAATGAATTTAGCCAATAGAAAATTAAAAAAATGATGTAATTTAATAACACAATGTTATTGAGTAGTATAAGTATACGCACATATTGTTGTCATATTATCATGATGTCTCAATATTTGGCTTTTCTAGTGCATATATATATTCTTGAAGTTTGAAAGATGTCGACTTGCCCCGGATTTGCTTATAAAATGTAAATGTATATTCAAGTATTTACTTATTATTAAGTTTAAAAAAAATCACTTAAAATCTTAAATAATGACTTATATTAGTTGCAAAAATCAGGTAAGTCCAAACTTGCTTTGTTTTTACCATAAAATATTAAACGAGGTAAGTGCATTTGCACGTTATCTCCGTAAATAACGATTGGACATATCTTGTTTTTAAACAGTATTAACCCTGATGATATATGGTGCTTTCAAAATAATCAAAAAATGATTTATATGTGACTATAAAAATAAGTTAAGTTTCCGAAAAATGTTTGTGATTCATGTATAAATATGTCGTTGAAATTGTTATGGGCAGTGTTAAAATGTTATATCATATGTGCGTATAATAAAATATTATAATTTACAGTTTTGGATGTTTTCTAAACGAACTAAAATCGTGATACCTAAAATCGTATTCAACTTCGTGATTTAGCCGTTCCTAAAAACATGTAAAAATAAATAATAATAATGTCACTATTATTTTATTTTATTTTTTTTAATATTTACGTCTAACCTATAACCAAATACAGGGATTAATTATATATATATATGTTATATGCAAATGAATGTACGATTTCAACAATTTATACATGTATATAAGTACACAACGTGTCAGTTTTTGCGTATTGGTACGTATTATAATAACAATAACAATAAAATACGTATACATATTAATATGTAGATGCGATTACTCTCGCGGCTGTATGCGGCGACCTGTATCAAAGACTGGCGACTGCGCAACAACCCCTTTATACCGTTTTCGTCACCACCGATTTTCTTTACATTTTATATGGTGACAATGATAATATTGTTGCTCTGAGAATATCGGTGGGTTTATGTGCCACGTACAAAGAAGCCGCGGTGGACGATATGTCTTTATTGAAACGCTTACGAGGCACTATTATAATATATTATTATATTATTATTATTACAATAATAACCAATAGCCGGTACGTAGATATAGAGAATTGACCACGTGTTTTATTACGCGTAAAAGGCGATTCGCGCTGGGGTCACTTTTGTGCTGTATAACATAATATGTAACTACCTTACTACCTGCCTATATATTTTTCACGGAACATATATTATTGCCAGTATTATACACGTGTACCTATATATTATATTTTATTATATTATCCATTGCTGCAGAGGTCTTTGACGATTTTTGACGGCACACGCGGTCGTTCCATATATAATATAATATATTATCATATTATTCTAACAATCGGCGATATCAAATCGTGATTACTATAACATATGTATTATATATGATGTACCTATATAGGCGTATATTATGTATATATGAGCCTATACATATTATATGTCAATATAGGAAGTAAGACCGTTACAACTGTGGCAGCTGCAGGTGTAAAGTTTGGAGTAATTTCATATAATTTCATTATATATATAGATACCTACCTAGCTATCCTACAATTTTTGGCGTGTCGTGGTTTCGTCTTATGCGTGATTCCTTTAACGTACAACACTTATTAATGCTCGGTGGGACTTATAGTATATACAAATCATAACACAAATGTATTAAGAGACAAAATTAAAATTATTTCAATCATCTTAATGTATGGTAGTCGGTAGAAAATTGTACTATATAGGGAATAGGGATTATGGGAATTGGAATACTTTATTCCCCCTTTTTTTTTTTATTACAGACAGTAACATCCAAATTGTAATTTAATTTTAGTTTTGGCACTTAAAATAAATTCTGTCAAAATATCACTTTAGTTTATAGTTTTAAGATTTGCATTAAAGTGCTGTGCTCAAAAAAAATTGTAATATCGGAAAAAATATCTATTTCAATAATTAAGTTATTAATATTTTAATAATTTAAAATAAACACATTCACGCCATTCGCCTATACCATTATTACTCTCAAGTGAAATTCTGAACAAAAAAATCATCACCGAATTATATTTTGAAATTTTTCTAGTGCCATGTACCTACTAATAATATGTCTATATAAGACAATAAGATTTGCATTTAATTTCTCACCGCGCTTTGTAAATATTACCTTTTAGGAAAACTAAATTGCGACGCTTGAGAAATGAGAATAGTGACCGAATTGATCTAGAAACACCCCCATCAAAATTATAGGGTCCATACGTGTTTAGAATTTTTCACTGATGGTAACTATATCGTGGGAATTTGTTAGGTTTATTTCTACACAATTTCGGATTTATTGAAAATCGTAATACACATATATCTAACTAATTTTGGAATGAATGTATTTCGAAATAATTTTCCCCGAATAATCTGAGTATACCTGAGCTACATGCCTACATATTATATGATATACATATATTGGTACTGTCACAAACTCATACTGATGCAACTTAATGTATAAAAGGGTGTATATTATACAATATACATCAACATTTTAACAATAAACAAACGCTTGTAATCTATAAAGAAAAAAATTTAAATATTTATGTAGTTATTAATATTTTTTTATATTTTTATTTTTATATAGTAGCAAAAAACAAAAGTTTTATACTATTGAGTTGCACACAAAAATTATGTATTTGGTTTACTCCTTAAAGCCTATTTCTAAGCTTAACCATTATAATATATAGTCACAATATAGCACGATACAATAACAAAGACAATTGTATTTTTTTTTCCATTTTAGTAATGTATATTATTTATACAATTATGTCTATACAGAATTGTCGGAAACATAAAACGTACAAATATAGTATATGAATGTCAAAACTATATGAAAAAAAATTAACCAGAACACAAATATATTTTCCCAGGAACCTATAGTCGAGGAAGGCTGTTAAATAAAAAAATGAAATTGACCAGTTATTACACACAAAAACGAACGTCTGACGCCAATAAAATGATCAGAGAACTTTATCTCTGCCGCTTGTAACCTGACATTAAAAATAAAAAGGAAAAAAAAACATTCGAAAATAACAGTAATAAATGTGTGGTAAAGGGAAAAGATATCAATTTTGATTCCCATATCGACGACCTATCTATATATTTTTTATTATTATTATTATTACTATTTTTTAGTTGTTCTTACAACAAGTAGGTATGCCATTATATTATATATGTACGTACACGATGTCTGTTGCATTATCCACGGCATTTAAATATCTCCAAGTCGCGATAATATTTTAACTATACACACGTTTACATATTATATTCTATTCGGACGGATGTCCCGGGGGCAGAGTTTTTCGTCCTTTTACTTATGATATTATATACGCGTAGGGTACACCTCTACATCTATCCATCCGCGGGTATTTTTTAAAATGTTTTTTTCTTTCATATATATATAACAACAATAATCACAGGTAATGGTAATGTTAATTCGGGAAATTGAAGGTGGAACCGATTCAAATAACAGAAAAATCACTGTTATTACCATTTGCTGCGATAGCTGATTCCTCGCGCGCGGTCGTACCCCGACCAGCCGCTGCGAAGGAGGTGCGACTCCGGTGCGTCGCGCGCGTATATATAATATTATATTATGTAGGTACGCCTATCTATATATTATAATAATATTGTATATTATGTTCGTCGTTTAACCATATACTTGCAGCACTGCGTCCGTCGCATTAAAATAATATTTATAAACACATAGGTTGGGTATGTATATGCACCTCGTTGAGCCGTGTATTTTTTCGGAGACGTCAAAAAAAAATTACAATAATTATACAAACGCCGCACATATAACATTATATTATATGCGAGAGCTGTACATATATAATAATATCGTCTTAGGTCTTATGATGGTCAACGTCTCAACCGATATAATATGTATATATGTGTGTGTGTGTGTACACTATATACTCACTAGGGGTGCAGCAGGGTGGGGAAATTTCACGAATAGCGCATTATTTTAATGTATATAATATACGCGTAATATAAACGTCGGCAGACAAATTACATAGGTCGTACCTATATATTGCTGCACGGGGTTAACGCCGTTTCATAGTCATTTGACCGATTACATCGCGCTGGTCTCCGCGCGATGTCGAACGACTTAGTATAATATATGTTATTATTATGTATTATTATATATGCATGTGGATCGAATAAATAATATATTATACGAATAAAATAAAATATACATCGTCGGCGGCCAATGAATATCTCAGCCAGCACATTATAAGACCGGCTGCAGGCGCATAGTTGAGTGTACGGCAGAGGGGGGCGTTGTTATATAGATATAGCTGTGTGTGTGTGTAGTGACCCCATTCAAATCCCATATACACATATTAAACATGTTTATATTAAACGCATCTCAATAGACTAATAATTATAGGTAATAATATATAATACACTGAAAAATATTTCGAAAACATTATTAGTTATTACCTATTGCTCTATGAAAGTATAAACTATACCTATAACATTATTATTGGCTATCATTATTATATCGTACCTTTATTATAGCTCGCAGAAATGTATCAACTTCTAAAAGGGGTAAATGTAGGTGTCCATGAGTGTTCACATTTCCAAAATAAAATATAAAATATCCAGTTTAATTCTTACTGATACGTAATTATTAAAAAATATTTAAAATTGATTGGATAATTATTTTTATTCTGCTAATTGATTTGGTGATTTGGTGATTAATGGTTATTATACATGCTTAAAAAATTATAGGCGGTATTCAGGACACAGCAAAAACGGTAAGTATAGGGTATTCGCAGGTAGTTTAAATGTAGTTTAAACTTAAATCATTATAAAAATAATTTTAATTTATTTTTCGTGTCCAAAACCTGATTTAACTATAAGTATAGACATTGGTATATAAGTATAATGTCATATTATATACCTAATCAATATATAGGTAGATTTAAATTCTTCGAATAGTCAAATTAAGACACAATATGGCGATTGGTGACATTACATTATAATACATAACTATTAAGAGCTCGGTTATCTAGATATCCGTGATTACGAGACAAAAGTGTTTGTTAAATGTTGGTTGGTTCATTACACATAAATAATATTATTCATAATTTATTATTAGCATTTTATTTTTTACGAGTTAAAATATAAATGCAATTTGTTTCTATCTACAAGTGTAAGATACGTTTTTCAGTTATTTAGACTACAATAATTACAATTAATAAATAACCTCCCTATAAAAGTGCTATAAGATAGTGCTCGATGTGTTCGAAATTGTTTTGCGCCTAATCATATTCGAACCTTAACTAATTTGAAGACATTAACTACCTATCATGTTCAATGACCAGTCACCAGTGCACACGTTCTCAAACATTCAAACCCGCTCTTGCGTCCAAATAACTGCGTATAATACTTGCAATATTATTGAAGCAGGAAACCTACCAGGACCCAGAGCCCTGACAGAAGTAAGTATAGTGTCCCCAATTTGATATACACACGGGGTCTAAAAATAAAACTAATTCAGAACGCATTTAAAGATTAATAAATAGGTACCTATATTATAGTTTATAATGCACAATATATTCATGTAAGTTGTAACAAGACACAAGTAGGTATAGCCGAGTATATTTGGTAGTTTGGCACTATATTACGACTTTACGAGCAATAGTTATATACCTTCCAACCACATAAAAATAATAATCATTAGATATTCATTATTCGATTTTAAGATTGTGTTTTATCCATATATTATACAATATATACAGATTGATTCTGTTTATTTTAATATGTCATCATGATTTACATCTCGAGGCCAGGTAAATCATTAATCATCATCAGCCTCCATTTCTAAAGGTTGAACGATATAATTTTATAAAAAAATATCTTTATGGTGGAATACGTATATCTTATGGTTAGGTTAGGTTCAGATTTATATTTTAATCAGGGGTGGACTATATTAAAGGTACTTGCAGTGCAGTTGTAACATTAATATAAATGTGAAAATGATAATGATATAGGTACCTACTATCTACTAAATTATGATGACACAGTATAAATATATAGGTTTTGTTTACATCAATAGATCAGTTTGGAATGTATAATACGTATTATATACCTACCTAACCTACCTAATAATAATTGTTGCATTTACCATTCTACCTACGTCTAAAGGTACATGTAACATGTGCAATTCCAATAACGAAGTGGCCCAATAGGTACAAGAATATTGAGTTAAAATTATTATTTGTGACGGCATCGACTATAATACCTACTTAGGTACTAGATATTAAAGCAGTCAGTATCTCGGCCGTATCCAAGTATGACGAAATATAAAGCTTGCATCCTTGAAAGTTAATAAAACGATGATTGGTGATTGTTTTATACCTTCTTATTTCCAGATGTTTTTAATTATGACCTATTGGGAATCAACTTTTTTTTATCTATAGACTATATAGGTACCATAACTTAATCGTGTTTAAGATCGTGGAACTAATAAGACGAACCTTTCGGCCTTCCGTAATTTTTCTCTCACTCCCAACTATTCACATGCCTATAACCTATAATAGTCGATTACTGCAGAGTTTAATAGAAATAATTAGATCTAGTTTAAAATGTATAATTTTTAGCGTGGGTACCATGTGTCATGACCTTAATATTATGTACTTAAAGTCCTAAACAGTACATGCACAGTTAAATAATGTAATATAATAAATCAACAATACGAAAACGAGGGCCCTATATATGAACGGAGGTGGGGTTGAAACCACTCCTAGAGTCTTGGGCATGGTGAAGGATGAGACATGCGAGGCATCGTTACCGACAGCTCGCTCTGCGAGACTGCTCTGAACTCTAACCCAGCCAACAGATGGCACTTTCGGGCAATCTCACGAAATCAGCTATAAATGTCTATTACTTTGCACGGCCTTTGTCTATCGTATATGAAAAAATTATGTATTCGTGAAGATGAGTTTACAATCGCCTGAAGATAATATTATAAGTCCAAAGTGAGGAAACGTGTTCCATATAAAATATTAAAATCATTATCTCGATAGCATCATTTCACTGTTATATTAGGTAGGTACGGATATTTTTAGAAGAGGAGAAATTTATAACTGTAGAAGTACGGTTCTTATAGAAAAACTTTCAAACTTCAAGGTGTTTCCTATACTTCAATATTTGTACATTTTTGCGGACTAGGAGGATATAGATTATTGTAATCGTCTACTGGTTAAAAATATTGGTACCAACCTCTTATCCATACATCCATTTTTAAATTCTTAAAAGTTCTTACTTATTTAACTAATAACTACACCTATTATTTTGTTTTAAAAAAATACTTAATATAGGTACAACTTAAACGGACTACCCCTTAATTATAGGTAGGTAAAATAACTAATTATACTTATAGTTAATAATAATTTAATAATACCTATCAATAGTGTGATTACAACCAAAAGACATATTATGATGTAATACATACTATACTACAATAGGTAGGTACGCAAATACTTACCAGTTACCACATGACACATAATATCTACTATTTTAGTAAATTTGTTGTATACAAAACAGCCTTCAAAAGTTCTAACCGTTCAAAGCAATAATATTGAAATCGACATTAAAATACATTCATCGCTCAGCTCAGAATCTAAAACATAGAATATACCTAAATTTAATTTAAGTTAACATATAGGTACCTATACGATATATTACAATTACTATATTATGTCATTCTCGACATAGGTACGTTAAAAAAATAATTATAGTATAATAAATAACGGTTGTTTATTTTTGTCATTCGAATAATCGTAGGAATACATAATTATTTATATAATATCTAATACCTATACACTTTATACATTATTTAGTATGACATAGATACATTCGACATAGGCAGAGCCCTACCTTGGGAAATTTGGGGCCCGGGGCTAATTTTTTTGAGGGGCACCTCGACTTAAAATATTAATTCAGTTGTTTTATTGTGTAAAAAGCTATACCTATATTATATTCAATGTATTTTTTAAACAATATTTTACGGGGTTGAGGCTTCGGAGTATAATAATATTATAGATTAAGACCTAACGGAAAAATGCCAATCTCCCGGCGGGCTCATTCGTCCATGATTGATGGTACAATATTATTATTAAAATAAATAAATATGCACGGACCTATGACCACGGTGTACATTTAGTTGCCTATATTCTACGCTGTGCGATAGTAATTTTACGATTGACATAAGTTATAAGGTACGTTACCTATACGTTGGACGACATTGAAAATACACATCAGTATATTATTATAAATATGGATTCATGAAAAAGATAATATATTTTTTATAAAAGATATATTTTCATGTACGTATTAAGCATCACAGGAGTTGTACTACACAGTTTATTTTATAATTTATTGCAATATCAATCGATTTTGTGTTATATTATGTAGATCAGTGATCACGGTATAATATCTTAAACCGTGATGTAGATCATAATTTTTCAAAATTAACCTCAAAGTCGGCGTGGATGTAAACATTGCATATCAGTTGTGATAATAAGTGATAACAGATAAAACTAACTCGATTGAAGCACATTTTGAAGTACAATATTCGTCGGTACTCGGTAGATTTAGATTTTAGTTCTAAAATCTAATATTAAATATAACTTTAGTAGTTAAGTTTTAATAATAAACACCATACCAATTGTGTGTAAGTATTAAATTGGCTCAATTTATTTGTTGTACATGCTTCAAAAATATCTATAATAACTATGTAGTTTTTAGTGTGGCCGAATCTTTTTATGTCATAATTATTATGTAGACGATTAGTACATCATTATTTAATCATTCGAATATGATGTTGGTTACTTAGGCCTGTGGTCATCATGCCACCCAAAAAAGTTGAAGAACCTGAGAAGAAACCACTCATTGGACGCGTAGGCACAAATCTGAAGGTTGGAATCGTTGGTATACCGAATGTTGGTAAGTCGACATTCTTCAACGTCCTCACCAAGAGTGAAGCTGCAGCTGAAAATTTTCCATTTTGTACCATTGATCCAAATGAAAATAAGTATTTTTTATAATTTATAATAATAAAACCTTATAGTATAGTCAGTATCTCCATATATCTGTTTTACTATAGTGTTGAGTTCAATTAAAAAAGTGGTTACATTATTTACTTAAACCTCATTATAACCCATCTCATCATTCAAGAGTTCAGGACGACCTACAAAATGAGCTTAAATATCAACAGTATTCCATTTTTCACTTAAAAATATCCAACATACCATACCAAACAGGATGGGGTGGCATCGAGGCTTAAGTCTTTGATACTTTTTCAAAATATCATTCTGATTTATATTAGTTATTATACAAAAAGGTTTAGTACTAAATATCTACATTCTACAGTACTAACAATAGTACAATACTATTTAATATGCTTATAGTCAATCACTTTTAATCTAAGAGTATTTAATTTATATTCATGACCAGCTTTAACTATGAAAGCTCGATGAAAGCTTATTTCAATTTTTTTTTTATCTGAAACTAGTTTAGCAAATTTAATGGCAGGTTTTATATTGTTTTTTCTTTTTGTGAGATACTGAAAGCAAAACCATATTCTATACTTCTATGTTAAAAAAAATGCAAATACCTACCTTAAATATGTATTCAGCACTACTGAGCTTAATTATTATAAAATATAAATTAATGATAAGATTTTTTGTATTTCCTTCTAGCAAGTCGTGTACCAGTGCCGGATCAACGATTTGATTATTTAGTTGAATATTTCAAACCACCCAGGTTAGTACCTACTATAGTTATTAAAAACTGCAATTAATAATCTATAAAAAATGTAATTTATAATTTCTACTAATTAATAGTGGATTAAAAATTGAAATGTTCAAAATATTTAGATTAATGTTAAGCTATTTACATTACAAACCTTTCCGCAATGTTCTTTGGTATGTGGTATTGATAAATTAATACAAATTATATACTCTGTTAGTCTGTTCAGGATAACCTTGCCCACATTCATACTTTCAACTGAGCCGCCGGAAGGGGTCAGACCCCTTTGGCGAGAGTAGGTGCATTGTGATTGGTCGTCAATTGTTGACCGCTGACTCTCACCAGGGGGTCTGGCCCTTCCGGCGGCTCAGTTTAAAGGTCGAAAGTGGTCTAGGTTGTCCTGAATAAAGTATAGTATAATATAATATAATATTATAAATGATTACAATTAATAATATATTAATATCATGTACCTAAGAAGTAGCAATACATTTAGTAAAAAGTAGTTCAGCATACTGTAAATACTATTAATATAAATAAATTGAAAGGTGCAGTGCAAGAATTGACCCTATAAATATTTTTTAATTGACCAGGAGGCATAAAGTAATACCTAGTTATTGCATTTTGATATTTGTTAAAAGTGGAGATAGGACCCTGGACCTCAATTATAAGATATCCTTAGAAATCTAGAAAATAGAAGTTCAATGATTTATCATTGTATTCAAATTTAATATATCCGTAATGACTAATGGATGTCATTGTAATAATGACCTATTCAACAATGAGTAATACTCAAACCCTACTATACAGCAGAGCGATTACATGGTTAATCACTTTAATTGTAGTTTTTATTTATTCTATTTATAAATTATTTACATTTTTAGGTGTATAGTCATTTTTACTAAGACGATGTCAGCGCAATATTTGTTTTCCTTAGTCCCACGCAAAACATAGATAAAATGCTTTCACCTTGAATCTTCTTTTTTTTATGATTTTTTAGTAATCTTAGAGTAAAATCAACTATTACAACAATTATTAAGGATAATATTTTTGAGGGTATGACATCGATTTTATATTTTATTGTTATTTGACTTTGTATTCGACTTTCAAAATAAACAAAAAAATGTTGTAAATTTAAATGATGTTTAAATTGTAATGAGACAATATTTAGGCATTGTTATGTTTACCCTAAAAAATATTATACAGAGATCCCCTCAAATCATTTAATCTTATTAGGTATATTTGTGTAAAATAATATCTGAAATGAAAGAATTTCATAACTTACATGTTAATTTCTAATAGGACCCCTATCAATAATATTTTATAAAAATTTCAAAGCAAAAACTACTAAAAAGGGGGTCAAGTGGATGTCGCTCTGCTGTACAGTAGGTTACAAGTAGATCACTGTATAATGGATGGTATTAAATTTGAATTCAATGATATAATATCATTGTATACGAAAAACGATTCTGAGTGGAGACGGTACGTCAATCTAGGATATTTTAAATTATATTGATATTGTCATTATACAGTAGCTGGTAAGTTGAATTAATATTATTCATATTATTTAATTATTAACCTAAAATTATCAGTGATGCTAGAAAAATATTATAATATATACTTTTACTCGTTAAAATTGATTTTAATATGTAATTTCGTCCAAATTTGAACTTAAAATGTCTGTAAAAAATAACTCTGTTTATATATTTTTTAGATTTTTTGATTACAGTATGTACTATTTATTAGAATCTTTATTTTAAATTTTCAATCCTTAGTTATAAAAACTGAACATTTTATAATTATTTAATTACAATGATTGATAATTTTCGAGATTTTGATGAATTCTGTCAAAATTTAAACTTTAAATGCTTATAAAAAAATGTGTGCTTATGTATTTTTAATATTTTTCAATTACTATTGTAACAATAAATCAGGAGCCTTGTATTAAATTTTCATTATTTTTGGCCCAACAAATAAACATTTATTGGTATTCATAAAAAAAAAAACTAAAAAAATTTAAAATTTAAATGGTCCATAAAAAGCTCAAAAATAGTCAAAACATATTCAAAATTAGATGGTGTATAGAAAATGCTTATATAAACATTCAGTGAAATTTTCATGCATCTACAGTTATTCGTTTTTCAATTGTAACAAAAAAAAAAAAATCGCAACATGAGAAATCGAGTGAATATCTAATCTTGAAAAACTTAAAATGCTCATAAAAATTTATTTTGACTTGCTTATAAACATTTTTTTATTGATACAATTAGGCAAACTTGTGAGGAATATTGTATTACATTTTCAAACCTTAGATTTAAAAAGAAAATTTTTTATGAATTTTTAACTCAAAATAAATTTGCACGTTTTTGTCATTTTTACGTATTTTGTCAAAATTTGAACTTTGATTACCAATGAAAAAAATTGTAACTACGGATTTTTAATATTTTTCATCTGCCTTTGAAACTATATATTAGAAGCCTACTACTAAATTTTCAACATTTTTTACCCAATAAATACAATTTTTTTGACATTTATAGAAAAAAAACTAAAAGAATTGGAAACTGAAAATGTCCGTTAACAGCTCAAAATAAGTCAGAATATTTTGAAAATGCTATGGTGGGTAGAAAATGCATATATAAACATTCAGTCACAATTTCATGTCTCTACGGTAATTTTTTTAGAGTTATACCAAAAACCAAAATCGATTTTGTCGAAAATTTTCCGTAAAAATTCACGGTTTATTCCTTAATTTTTCATTTGTTTTTCACGGCGCTTTTGAAAACTACTGTGAAATTTTAACTTTTGACCCCCCAAAGTACCAACTAGATTCACTTTCCTATCAGAAAAGGTACTATTGAAGAAAATCGAAGCATTTTTACTGTTTTAAAAGGTGATGACAGACACAAAAAAAAATAAAAAAACACATCATTATAAAATCAATACATTCATCGCTCCTCTCAGAATCTATAAAATCCATCAAGTATTATAATTTGTAGATGTATAAAATGTCACGACTAAATCGTGTTTAGAATATAAATGTAAAAATTAAAAACCAAAAAATAAAGAAGTATTAAAATAAAATTGTTTACGCTCAAAACGCTATAGTCACTAGGTAGTAGGTAATAAATAAATTAAAATCAGTTTTTTAATGGTTCGGGATATCTGATATTGTTTGAAACAATGTTCACGTTAATCATATATTTGTAAAATATAACGAATACGATTTTTCGTTGGTTAAATTATATAAAAATAATTACGGTTTTTACAATCCATAACAGAAGCCCGCTGATCACTCGCAATTAACTTTAATAGCCCATTAAATCATGTTTACAAATTACTGTGGGTACGGCGGTGCCAAAAATAGTCGGCGCTATAACAAAGCATTCTGTAATAATATTATACGAGGCTGGCAGGCAGGTCGTAGGTACCTATAACCTCTGCTTATATATAGGTCGCAAGTACCCCGCAGTCCGGCGTGATGCCCTCGGGGGCGGCGGACCGGGTAGAAATCCAAAAACCGACTGAGTCCCGGCCCCCGTGATGCGACCCAGCTATTAATAAGGTCATCGAGGTATATTAATGTAATATTAGGTCGAAAAATCTTCGTTTTCATTCACATCGCGCAATAAGTGTAGATCGGCACCTATATACCTAACCTATACCTTCGAAATGGCTTCCCAGTTCCCACAACCACCTAGGCGCCGCCGTCGGGTATAATACTGATTTATTGGGAGGAAATCTCGGTCGGTAGCTGTGGTTGTGTACCCACCCATCCGCGTAACGTTGACGTGTAATTCCAGAGGACGAAAAAAATCCAATCAACGGTCGTTCCCGGTGGGCTTTGTAATTTAAAAATGTTCCCCTCGTAATTCACCCTTTGGCTTAACGGGATTTTGATTCCGGACGCGGGATAGCCGGTAGGTAGGTCGTAGTTACACCACTCTATGTTTTTAATTTAGTTTTGTACTTTAATACAACTCTCCATCGCTATAATATACGCCCGAGAGACGTCATTATCCATGTACATATAAACACAAAGATATATAGGTACATGCTATCCGGCACCCATCATCCTACTTGTTGCACTTCTGAGTTTACGATATAATATTATATTATAATGATCAGTGGTTGGATTCTTTTTCTTTTTGATCTCCAGTGCGTCATTCCTAGTACGAAATCGGATTCCAGCATCAGGGATTTCAAAATCTATTTTAACATTTTTTTTTCCAATTTTTCTGACAGTACTATCTAAGTGCATTTTAAAGCAATTTTTGTTGTTTCCTTTCATTAACGCCCGTTGGGCTTGTTGTCCATAGTAAAATTACTTTGTCATAAATATTCGACATCAGCTACTGTATTGTATAGGTTTATTTTATCTACCTATCAAGTTTAGATTTTTGTGTAGAACTTATTATTACTTTTTATGAAATAAAAATCAACTAAAAATTGTTTTGGATTTTTTGCTTGGACATTTTTTAAGTTCAATTTATTATGCCATTAATTTCCTAGTCTTCTTTATAATGTTTGATTGTATATTATATTTTTTTCCAGCAAAGTCCCAGCATTTTTGAACATTGTAGACATAGCGGGGCTTGTCAAAGGAGCTGCGGAAGGCCAAGGTCTTGGGAACGCTTTTTTGTCTCACATAAAAGCGTGTGATGCTCTGTTCCATTTGTGCCGTAAGTTTAATTTTATTTAAAAATAGTGCAAAATGATTTAGAATCAGTGCTTTAAACTAAGTTTATTTTGAAGTGTTGATTATTTATTTGAGTTATGGTGAGGTATTTTAGCAATGATTGAAAGTTATGCAAATAATAATAGAGAAACGATTATTGGCATTGTAATATCCCTAAACAATAAAACCAACAATTTTAATGTTAAACGTTTTTGTTTTAGGCTCTTAGATTATTTTTGTTAACCAGTATTTAATTCTTAAATGCATTTTGTATAGGTATAATATATAACAGAGGTCAATTTTGCACAATTTATTTATTATATTAAATTACTTACCTATAAATTACACATAAAAATTAGAAACTTATAGCTTACTAATAAAGTGTATACTTCCTTGTTACTACTTTTTAAAGAGTTTAAATAAAATAAAACAAAACATGATATTCATTTTAAAGTATATTTTACTAAATAGTAATTACATGATTATGATTTTAATGCAGTAAATAGTTTAGAGTAAGAATATGCCTGTTTTTAAATACCGTATACTATGTTAGAATTGAGTTCATATTTTATTATTATGATAGATATGAGTTTTTAATATTTTTACAAGAACAAAACATAAAATATTATTTTATTTTATTTATTTTGTTCCTATGATTATTTTTGTTAAACATACAAACATTTATTATTTTATATAGTACTTATTAAAAATTAATAAATGAAATATAGCTATATTGTGCCATGTTAATTACTTATAATAATTTGATTTTTTTTTTTTATTGTTATATGAAAATATTTTAACAAAATGTATTTCTTCATCTATACATTTTAACGATTGTAAAAGTCTTGAAATTGCAATTCTTCATTATATTTTTTACTGAAAAAGTTGTATTCGTTATAAACATTTTTCTCATAATAGCTAATAAATAATAATATATGTTATTATATTCAGGTGCATTTGAAGCCGAGGATGTAATTCACATTGAGGGCGAAGTTAATCCTATTAAAGATATGGAAGTTATTAATGAAGAGTTACGTTTAAAAGACGAGGAATATTTTCATGCCAACTTGGAAAAACTTGAAAAATTAGCTATACGAGGCGGAGATAAAAAACTCAAACCAGAATATGTATATTAGATGCATATTATAGTCAGTCACAGTTTTAAATGATTTTAACATTTCAATTATATTTGCAGGACACTTTTCTAAAGATCAAAACTATTTTAGTTGATGAAAAGAAACATATCAGGTTTGGCGATTGGAGTGCTCTTGATGTAATTATCAACAAACCAGAATTTGGATAACTTAAAATACTGACAAATTTTATTATTTTCAGATAGAATTTCTCAATAAACATATGTTCATCACGACAAAGCCAGTCATTTATTTGGTAAATCTATCGGAAAAAGATTATATTCGAAAAAAGAACAAGTGGTTGATAAAAATTAAAGAATGGGTTGACAAAAATGATCCTGGTGCAATTATTATACCGTTTAGTGGAGTTTTTGAAAATAAAATTATTGAAATGGAAGAACCAGAACGCAAAAAATACATGGAAGAAGTTCAGGCTACCAGGTTAGTTATTAAAACAATATACATCAAGTATTATGAAATTTAAACAGTTTGAAATTCAAGAAAAAATAAAATTTTAAATCTGTCATGATTAATGAAAATGTTTGAGTATGACATTTTGTTTGTGAAAAGTGAATACTCTACACTGTTAATTTTTATTTATTTGAAATTGTTAAATTTTGAATATTTTCTTTGCATTTGATCAAAAAAATTAAGTTTCAGTCCATGATTATTAAGTTTGACCTATTTCTGAAAAGTTATTATTATTATTGCTAATTTTTATGTAAATATTTTTAATTAGTGCTTTGGACAAAATTATTATCCAAGGTTACAAAGCATTGCAGTTACAGTATTTTTTCACTGCTGGACATGACGAAGTCAAAGCTTGGACTATTCAAGTAAATTTAAAACAAAAAATGTTCATAGAATTAAGTTATATTTAATTTTTTTTAATTGATTGTAGAAAGGTTTTAAAGCACCCCAGGCAGCTGGAAGAATTCATACAGATTTTGAGAAAGGATTCATTATGGCTGAAGTAATGAAGTTTGAAGATTTCAAAAATGAAGGAACTGAAGCTGCTTGCAAAGTAATTAATAAAATGTTTATTTACTTATTAATTTATTAATATATACCTACTAACACTTAAATACAATGTTACATTATTCATTTCAGGCTGCAGGGAAATATAGACAGCAAGGCCGAAATTACGTCGTTGAAGACGGAGATATTATATTTTTCAAATTTAATGCTGGAGCTGGTTTGAAAGATCCCAAAAAGAAGTAAAATGTTAGTTTTTTCTAACATTTAAATGAATAAACAATATAATTTTCTAATAATGAGATAACTTGTTCAAATTTTTTTATTATACTTTATACAAATTTGTTCTCGTCTGCTTCAAAGGAATGTCTTTTATTATTGTGCAATGAATAACAAAGACTCTGTTAATAGATTTTTAATAACGCCTTAAATAAAAAATTAAATTGGTATATTAAAACAAATACATAACATAACATAACGTGTGATGGTGTATTAAATAAAAAATCTAAATTCTAATTGTTACACCATGTATTCCTATAAATTATTTATTTATTTATTTATTTATTAATAATAATAATAATAATAATAATAATACAACTATTAAAAAAAAAAGAGACTAAGAAAACATTGATTTAAATTATAATTCTTACTTAATTTTTCAGTCACTTTTTTTGGGGTCAGCTCCAAGTCGATTGCCAGACATTTTTCGAGTATACGTCTGTAAATAATTATTTAATTATATGACATGAATATTGGTATTAATATATTTTTAATACTACCTTAATAATTCGTCTAATTTTTACTTCTCTTAGTTTTTCTGGAATGACCATTGAAGTAGTAACTGCGTTTCCCAAGAACAATATAAAAAATAACCCTGACAAAACAGGAACCTAAAAAATATAAAAAAATAATTAATACAATATAATATTTTTTGGTTATGCATGATATTAAGCTGAGATGATTATTTTTTTTTTATCACACAACATTGATAGTATCAATGTGAAATCAAATGAAAACTGGACCTATTGTGCTATCTAAATTTTTGTTCACAATTTTGAATTAGGAAAATAACAAAAATTTGCAGAAATAAATTTCGTATGCTTGGATATTCTATAACTTAGAAGAAAAATTATGAACTTAAGAAATACAAATCAAAAACTATACACTAAAAATACGCATATTAAAAAAATAAGAAATCATAAGCAATTTTTGAAACATATTTTTAATCATTCTACGTAGAGACAATTACCTACATATTATATTATATACCTACATTTTCTAAAGTGAAAAAATATAAACTATTGCATTTTTTATCAAATTGTTTTTTTCCATATTATTTCAATAAAAAAAATACACATTAATATAATAATATAAATATAGGAATAACAAAATTATGAATAATATGCCTAATGAAATAGAAAAATGCAAAATAAAACTTTACATATTTAATCACGGTACCTCAAAAAATTCAATCTAGCATTAAATACAAATTAGCAAGATTGATATACAAATGCATGAACTTACGGGTCCTGGTTATAATTTAAACTTGTACTATTTAAAAACAATAAACAACATAACTTATGAAATATATTTACATTTAAAATATTATTTAATCAGAAATGTATTTATTGTTGACTTTTTAATTATCACTTGAATGGAATGATAAATATTCGGTTGAATAAATATTTGTTTTTAGATAGGTATTTTTATGACAAGCTCTCGCATTGTATTTGTTCTTAGTTGCATTTTATTATACTATTATATCTAATAATAAAAAATAAATATCAATATTTTGAAACACCTTACATATTAAGTAAGCCATAAAAATATTTATTTTACCACTTTTAAAATCTCTAAGGTCAGGTTATAACTAAGGTAGTTAAAATGTTTTAACTATTACAAAATTTAGGTAGAAATTGTGTACAAATTTATGTTAGAGATCAATTATATTATAGGATATTATTTTAAGTCATGAATATAAATGTTATTTAATTGTGTTTACTTACCTGCCAAGTGGCATGTGGATGATAACACAACTTATATAATGTATATGCATTGTACAGTTGAAAAATATATCCTACATATAAGAATGGTAATAGAAAGCTAAGACCACGCCACATCCAAGAATGGAAACCTTCAATGGTAATATCCATGTTATGACGTTCTCCTAATGCTTTTAGTCTATATAGAACTCCTTGCTGGTATACAAATTGGAATGATTGAACTACGCCTGGAAATACAATAAAATTAGAAATTACCAAAAATTAAATTAGAATATAATACTTACTAATGACTACATTAAAAATCATGAATTGTGGTCTAAATATGAACCACGTTTCAGAATTTGGCCAAACAAGTAATACGGCTGAAGCCACAGTAGATATAAAATGATGTACCCGCCACCATCCTTTGATTTTAGAGCCATTTACTTTCAATATGCTTTCGCGTATTGTTAATGTACAATAATACCAGACCAAAAGAAACAAAAAGGTCAATTCAATTCCACGTCTATGAGTCACCAAATTCAATAGTGATAAAAAGAAACCAATAATGCTAAGAACCAACTTGAATTTTTCATATTCATCTTTATATCGAAACCTGTAACACATTTTATTTGTCAAACTATGATAGATTTTTTTCAATTAAAATATTCGCACTTGTCTTCTTTATTCAAAATTGATACATTTACGTTGCCCAGAATAATTTTTAAGTATGATCCGTTGGGCTTGGGTAGTGATTGTTCAATATCTGACAGTTGTTGGCGACGATGGTTAATATCTTTCCAAAGCCGTTGTACAATGTCTTGACGTGTATCATGTTCAAACCTAAACAACGATAATTCAGAGTAAATTAGACTAAACATCTTTAAAATGACAGAATTTAATTACAATTACTTTTTTAAAGATTTGGCAATAAAATTTAATCGATATTTTTGGTGACTGACTTGTTTCATGCACTGACCTTGAAGATCACTAACCTCTTCTACCTTGGCTAAATATTCTTTATTGACATTCTAAATATAAAAATAAATAATTATTATACAATGTTTTACAGTACTCGTAGGTACCTAGCTAACTTATTAAATACCAATTAATAATGATACCTATACCTGCTATTAGGATAACCAAATACTTTATATTGTACACAGCATATGTAATTATACAATATATTACAATTTAAAATTATCTGATGTGATAAAATGTAATTTCAATGTAAAATTGACAATTTTTGTTTGTGCCTACATTAAAACTAACTACCAAGCCGAAAAAAAAGAAAAGGAAAATTCCTGAAATTCAATAATGATAATTTGAAAGTTATATGATTGACCCAGAAGTCATAAAATATATAGGTAGGTAGGTACTTTGCTAAAATAGCTTTTAACATTATTTTTGACAAATTTTCTAATAAAAACTACTCGATCTAGAATGTATGAAAATTATTTCATCACAACTTTGAACTATAACCAATTTTACAGTTAAAAAAAAACATCAAAGCATGACCTATGATCGGTCCATTAAATTACGGCCCACTACACAAATTATTATTATATGTATATTAAATCTATTACCCATTGATTGTGATAACAATTAAATCAATATTTTAAATGTATTTTGATCTGGAAAATGTTATTTGATCGCAACTGTGTCACATTATGGGTATACCTATGAGTATGAAAAGTCTGCGGGACGGTCGACCGACAGAGTTCAAACTACCAATTCGGTGTTGGAGCAGCGCGGGGAAACCTAGCACCTTCCGACGGAGGGAAAATAAAAGGGTAGATAGGGACCGCGACCAGTGGTTTTGGCGAGCGCGAGGCGGACACTTGTTAAAAAAAATATAATCACGCGGCGTACCTCGAGAGTCTTGTAGTCGCCGGCTATCGAGTCCCAGTTCTCGACACACTCGTCCAGGTTGGCGCACTCCATCGCAGTGCGTATTGCGGTCCGGCCGCGGTCGAGTCTCGGGGCGGGTCAGAGGTTGCTGCTGCACGGCGACGGGCCAAGGTTAGAACGCGTCTGTTGCTACACTCGACAGCGGCGGCGGACGGCGCTCGTTATTGGTGCGATCGCGCGGCGGCGGCATTTTCTCAGCGGACGGACCGCGTCATCGTCTCGTCTCGGTCGTAGTCCAACCTCGCGTGGACGGGGCACGTGCTCGACGGATGACTGGACCCGTTCCCGGGTGTACCGACGACGCGATGCGTTCACGTGGGCCGTCGACCCGGTTGCGGGTGGGGGGGGGGGTGGAGGAGTGAGTGAGTGAGGCGGGAAAACGGCGGAAACGCCGAATCGAGAGCGGTAAAATTGAAAAAGCTCAAAAAGCTTTGATCTCGGACCCGAGTAATAATAAATCGCAGTGGTCTGTCGTCGTCGGTTGCGACTTGCTGCTGATAACTGATAACGGTTGAAAGTTGATAACGAACGAGCGGGCGCGCGCGCGTCTGTTACCGGTCCGACTGGGACTGGTGCAAGCAAAGAGGTTTCGAACGGCACTGCGGACACCACGTCGACAGCAGCTGATTATAAATAATTGATATCTCACGGCCGAGAAACTTCTAGAAAATAAGTCATCTCGTCGCGGTTTCGTAACAGCTGTTTGTTCTGCCCCACCATATCGGCCGCCAAGTGCACGGGACGGAGTCGTAAATTATTTTTGTTCGTCATCGAGCGGTCTCTACGATTTTTCATAACCATAATACGTTCACCGCCCGTCGCTGTTCTCAGTACGATTCCGCTGTTTACAGTATTGCACAGAGTCGCGCCATAGTGCTAATTTCTCTCAACCAAAATCGTAAAACCGATTTTCTATTTGTGAACTTTGTTTGATTTTCGTGTTAACCAAACGACGAAATGGCCAGACGTGGACGTTCTCCGTCACCTGCACCCAGAAGGTAAGTCCTGCGCGTCACCCTGCGCTTCGTCGGACGCCCCGCCGGCAAGGTTACTCGTTACTCTTTTTATGTCCGTGAATTCGGTGTTTGGTAACGCAAGTCACAAATTACTTTTGGTGCAACGCAGTTGTAACGTAATTACCTCGGCAATTACTTTTTAAAACAATTCCTATGGAAAACGTGTCGTTTCCACGTTGTAGAAATAAGTCATGGATGTAGAGCGTATAACAAAAACGGGGGGGGGGAGCTAGGATATTCGAGAAAAATAAAAAATAAAAAAAAATGTGTTTACGATTCCGAAAGTTTTAGATGACCAACAATGTTATTAAAGATCCCAGGAATTAATACTTATACTTATACCTATAACATTCAGTAGTTAACAATGTACGCGGCTACATCATCAATGTCATACACTTATTCTTATACGACTTATATAATAATTAATATTTAGGTATACTTACTACTTACCAGTCGTTATTGACTGATATTTTAATAAATTAATATTATTTGTAACGCCCTTCTTTTTGAATGTAAAAGTAATGTAACATGATAGAAATAATATCGGGTGATGTGAATCTAATTTAAATAACATTATTTAATGCAACGAGTAACATAATTTTATTAATTTTCAAAAGTAATATAGGTACCCAACACTATGTGTGCATCATATTGATATCGGTGTAGAATTTATTTCACTGTTTCGTACATTTCTAACCGTATTAGGCTTGTTTAAAATTTAACCCTTTGAAAAATGTACTTCTTTAGTATGATATAGCCAACCTTACATAACGTTACATCAGTGCCTACATGTTAGTTGAAAAAACAATCCACTCTATAAAAAGTAAATAATTAGTATGCTCAGAATGTAGCAGTATGTCACTCGCTACTTATTAAAATAATAACCTAAACTTTTTTGGATCTGTAAATAATTAAATGTTTTTTTTTTTTTTAAATATAACTAATTTACAAACAATAAAACAAATGTGCAAATTAATCAATGACACAAAATTAATAGTTATATTATTTTTGAACATGACAGGCTATAATGAAAATTAAACTTTAAATTGAAGTATAAATAGGTACCTACTTTATAGTTTATAAAAATAAACTTGTTAATAATAATATATTAATAATGATATACAAAAATAATAAAAAATGAATATGTTTAGACCTACCATAATTTGGATGAAAAACTTTATAATCGATTACAACTGGTTGTATACCTATAACTGCTGTATCATATATCGCACTGTCTATTGACAAAAATATAGAGAAAAGGCGAAACAGGGTGACCGGTAATGACTCGTCTATCTAATTACATAATATTATAGGTTTTTGAAATGAATAGGTAGGTAGGTCTTGTATAAAATATGTAAATAATAACAACACATTAATAATTTATACAAACAATTTCAATTTTTTTTTTAACTTTTTATAAAATTATTAAATAATTAGGTAAGATTTGATAATTTACTCTGATTATCGTGAAAACTTATTTCATTATTCCCATAATTTATTATACCTACTTATGTAGGTCAATCAATAATATTGTATCTGATTAATCATTCAGAAAATTAATAGGTACTGCCCATTCATATTTTTTTATTATAGGTACCTACCTACCTTCCTATTTTTTATGAAATAAATAATTAGTTAGTATAAAACTTTATAGATTTCATGAATTACCTTCATTGATTTTCTGGTTTAGATTCTTGTTTATGTCCCAAAAAAAAGTTGGCAATATTTTATTTCCTTACTTATATCCTATGAGCATCATAGGTATATTATAAGAATTTGCACATCATTGTGCAACTTAAATGAGGTCATTCTAATAATTCATAGGTGTTATATTTTCATTTTAATTAAATTATATTTAAACATGATACAGCCATATAGGTATTTATTACTTACCTATTAGGTACATATTATAAATATGATTCTATTACCTATTTAAAATTTTTAGCTAATGTTTCTTTGGCCACCTATATTAATTCAGCAAATACTTTATATATATATTTTAACAATTGTGTAGAGAAAATCAATGTTTAGTTTTCTTTTGTCACCCAATCTTTATCTAAAATTGACTTAATAATTAATTATATACGGAGTGATAATTTTATCAAATAAGAAATAAAAATAGACCTATGTTGTTATTTTTAAACACAAAAAAATATTTCAAAAACATAATACCTATCTCACTGAATTAAATAAATGGAATGCGTGTACCAAAATATGATCCAAATAGGAAGTCGACATAATATGCATTCCAAGCACGATTAAAGATATCTTTAACTGTGATTCCAAATCATGGGAAACGTTATGAAATGTTATGTTAGAGTTTTTAGGTTCAACAATGTTTATAGTTATTGAAATGAGCATTACAATTTTAGGTCGTCAGTCCCTGCTAGAACTCAACAGCGTGCACCAGCACCACAAGCTCAACCAACACAAGTAGCACAAGCGCCACAAGCTCAACCTCAACAACCTGGATTATTTGCCCAAATGGCTGCCACTGCTGGAGGTGTTGCTGTTGGTTCTGCCATTGTATGTATAATAATTATTACTTATAGTTTTACAGGAAAAATATAATTACTAACGATAATTTATGTATTTTTTTAGGGCCACACTGTTGGTCATGCAGTCACAGGAATGTTTGGAGGTGGTGGTTCCCGGGATGAGGTACAGCCTCAAGCTCAACAAGCACCGATGATGCCAATGGAACAGAGTAGCCAGCAAGGTGGAGCGTGTGCTTTTGAAATCAAACAGTTTTTGCAGTGCGCACAAAGCAATGATGATATTTCTTTGTGTTCTGGATTTAACGAGGCTATTCGCCAATGCAAGGAAGCTAACCGTAATGTCAATTTGTAATAATTTACAATGAATTTACATTAATTATTGTTATTTATTTTCAGGTTTTATGTAATTAAGATAACTGATTAATGAACACTGAGAAAGTAGTTGCAAAATTATTTTAAACAATGTATTTTTAATGTTAAAATATAGAATCAGTACCTTAAAATTGGTTTTCTACATTAGTTATATTATTATACAAAATCTATAGGTCAATGAAATGTTATTTTTAGGAATGTTTAGTTTTTGTATGCTTATTGTAAGTTATAATTAAAAAAAAATAATAATAATTATAATAAACAATATTATAATTTGATACATATTATTTATTTAATTTCTTTATATAGGGTGAAAAAATTGGTTCATAAAGTATTAATATTATATACTTTAAACGTTATGACGTTATGTATTTTTCTCTAAGATATAATACAGAACATTCATTATTTTCTTGTGCTAACATTGTTTCAATAGATAAATGGTTAACTTTTACTTGATGAATTAGTATTAATTTTAAATATTTCATAATTCTATAAGACTGCAAACTACCAATTGCAAGAGAAAACAGTGATTCGCTCTACTATATGGTAGGTTTCCATGTTTTGGTTTTGTTTTTTTGTTGAATAACAAAATGTTTATTGGAACCTATATTAGAGTGGATTAACCTATTATCAAACTTGAATCTGAAAACATCTGTTTTTTACGTCCCGGTAAAAAAAGTCTCCCATTGCAGTATATGTAAAACCAATACTAAAGTATTTATAATAAATGGTAAAACCATACTTTCCACTGTACTTGTTATTTTATTTATAAAATAAATTGGGTTTACAAATCTTTTTTTTGTAGATAGTTCATGGTACTTACGTAAAATAGTTTGTATCCAATAGTGTTTAGAGTTGTTTCTTGTATTTGAGTGTTGTCTACGGAAATTTACAAATTAAATAAAGGAAATCATAAAATTGCATTATAATACTACATAGATATCCGATACACTACATACAAGAAATTCCAAAATATAATTTGAATATTTGTTTTGTTGTTTACTTGAGTGAAAAACTTTAAATACTGGTGGAGAGATGTTAGACACGAAAATCTGTCTGGAAATTGGAACAGATGGTGCAAGAATGCCATTAGCTGAAGCAGAAAAAACAAAAGCTGTTGTAAAAACAGAGGTTTGATTGAACATTTTATCTCAATGTTTTTGCTGAAAACAAATCAGATATAAATTCTTAATACAAATAGGTTAACATTTAAGAAAGATATATTTTTAAATTTGCTCATTATTATTAAAATGACATAATTTATTAAATATTTTTATACTCAATTAAATACATTATTTTATTTTTATTTAATTTGACGTATTCAAAATATTTTAAAATGTATTATTATTATTTTCCGGTTTACCAGTAATTTACACTTGTGAAATAGTTTTTGATGATATTATATTGGCCTACCTATTTGTGAAATTTACAGTATGTTTTTTATTTCTATCTTCCTAAAGGTTTTTTTCTATTCTTAATTTTGATTTTGAATTTTATCATTGATATAAAATATTAATTGGTATTATATAATATTATGTACCTACTTTAAGAAAAAAATTTTCACTATCAATAATAGTTAATATTGTTCTATTTTTGTAGTAGATTGAAAAAAAAACATTTAAAAGTAAAAAAATTGACAATACAAATTACGCGATATTTTACAATTTTATTTGGATAATTAGTTGGCAGGTCGTGAAAATGACAGCTGTAATTGCCTGATTTAGTTATATGACATGTCATGTGCGAAAAATATTTGTATTTTTCTAACGTTGAGTGTTGACGCGTTGTAACTTGTACTTTGTAGTACACTTGCACAAAGCACAATGTGTCATAAGTCGTATAACACTTATTGTTATTAATTGGCACGTACCTACAATGTGTACATATTGTGAAATTCATACTTCTCGGACAAGTACGGGTGACGTTCAATCATCGGCTTAAGCACTCAGCGGCGGTGGTCGAATGGTTTTGTCACGGGGGGGGGGGGCGATTTTTAACACGTAGGTGCTGTAATTGATCACCATCCTAATTTACCTAATTTAATTGACCTACACATAGAAATTATTATAAATATTGAAAAAAAAAAGGTCTCGGGGGATCTACGCCCTTCATTGTCATCCCCCGTTTGACCACCACCGGACGTAGAAAACTATTATTAAAAACCACGACTAAAAATATTAAAGATATATATCTTTAATCGTTCTACAAACCATACGGATAGCCAAATAGATGGGAAGACTTAAATTTTACTTCTCACGACTAAAATATAAACGACTGGATCACTCCAATCCTAATGTGTCGTAATATGTAATTAACCGATGAATAATTTATTTCGTCGTGCTGTCAGAGTTTTAAATAAATTATTGTGTTCTTATTTTTTATAATGTTTTTGATTTCTATCGTAAAATTCACACAGATCAAATCATGAAATTTTTTTTTTTTTTGACAAGATTATAACCGGGTCTTTCTTTTCCCGAAACACCTTTGTGGTAGACTCATAAAGTATAAAAGATCTTTACAGATCAATCATCAGCAGCAGGCTATTGGTTTCTATGACTCCGTCTTTGCAATAATACAGTGCGCCTTATCAGCTTATCACGTTATCAAGATACAAACTTGTTGAAAAAAAAAAAAAACTCGACATACCTAAATCTGCTTACATAATACGTGCGGCATTGCAACAATAACAATTAAGGCATTTGCTGCGCGATATATTTATTTTTTTAATTACATTCCCCGCGTACGTCTGCCGTTCGATCGGCTTTGGATATCCACGCACGACACGGTCTTCTGATTTACGGGGATTTCGTCTCGTCCGCGGTGATATACCGGTGCGAAGTCAACACAATGTCCACCGCCGTCGGATGCGGTTCGCTGCCGCCGTAGCTCCAGCGACTGTCCAACGATTTGTGTCGGGTAAGCAGTGTGATGTGTGGTCGTGTAGCGATCTTGAGCTTGGCTCCTGGGAGCCCCCCGGTACCGGATTTATGCCTTTTTTTTTGGGGGGGGGGGGATGATATGAGGTGGGCATCGGCAGTTCGCATATGGCGCACGGACGTGGAGTGTGCAGTGGGTAGTCGGTTTTGTTTGAACAGATCGTCGTTCGTTTGATTTTCATTTGATTTGTTTGTTTTTTTTCCCCATGTTTTTTCAGGCCACTGTTGTGGGAGAGTCGTCACGGTGAACGCGTTGAGTTAACGTGCACCGCACGATTGGCCAGGCCCGAACACGGTACGTGGAGAGCCATGGAGAACGACGTGAGAGATGAACTGCAGCCAACTGCTGACGACGACGACAACAACCGTGGTAATCTTCATTTTTTTTGATGCTGCACAGAGTTATTACCTCTTCGTGTTCATTCTTCTAAGTGTTTACACCTATACGCATATATATTATTATATTATACATATAAATATATAGGTAATGTATTTATATTATAATATAATATGTATGTATTTTTTTTTCATATTTGCTAACTACGCAACTATTCCCATGTGTATTATATATTTGGTTTGTTGCACACTGTGTGTTATTTTTACAATATTTTACAGACACATTTTTTGCACGATCGTTCAAGCAATTCAGTGTATACACATTAGTTTAGTTTTCAATACTTACAGGTATTAAACTACAGAATTTCATATTTACACTGAATTACTTGTGTTAATTTTTATGGAGGTTTTATTGTTTTTAATTTAATTTCTTTTTTTTACCAAATAAATGTTATCAATGCTTATGTTGGTGTTGCACGCTCTTTATATCGACAGGTCCGTTGACTTTGGACTTGCTTCTAAAACAAATAGACGAATTGAAATTGGAGAAAAAAGAGTTTGGCTTGCAACGCGCCAAAATGAAGGGGTTTATACTGCAAAAAGAAGGTGACCAGTTATTGCTTTGTTGCTTTATTTTTGTATATTATGTATATATGCCATTAATTTCTCCGTTAATTTCATATATAATTGTTTGTAAGATACATTTGTAATGAGTTTAATTATTAGAGGAACTCAAGCGTATGTCAACTATCTCAGCTGAATTGAAGAGGTTGCAAGACGAGTTAGATGAATCACAAAGTCAGCATACTGTGACTAAACTTGAAATGGAAGGACGGTTTGAAGAACAAACCCGCAAATATAATGAAGAAATTTCATCACTGCATAAAGTGGTTGCTGGTAATATTTTTGATGAAGTAATTAATTTTTCTCTACTTTAAAATTTACCTTTTTTTTAGAAACTTTAGAAGAATCAAGGCGACGTGAAAATGAAACTAAAATATACAAAACAATGAATGAAAAATTGGAAAATGAACTCAAAAATTGTCGCAATCAAGTGCTAATTGGCCAGCAAGGAAATAATATACTAGGTGAATCAACACAGCAACAAATTCGTAATGTACCTGGTACAGTTCTTTCTGCTATTGCTAGAAAAATGACAAATCTTGCTTCCAGCACTGAATCTGACGACTACAGAAAGGTTAAAAATACATATTTTGTTTAAGTAAATTATATAGATAAATAATAATAATTTTTTTGCTACTATTCTAGTCTCAGGATGATGAAGATAATGTATATAAAGCTCTAGTGGATCCATTAAAAGAAGAAGTTGAAGCACTAAAAGAAAAAATTCGTGAAATGGACACAGATATCAGCTACTATAAAACTAAATTAAATGAATCAAAGGATAATGTTGTTGAGAAACTGACTACTAGTACGTATTTGTAAGCCAACAGAAAATACTATAAATGATAAATGAATGTTACTCTCAAAGCTTTGATATTACAATAAGAAATGATTTGCTTGTTTTTGTTTACTAATGTCCTGTATTATCGTAAATAGTATTTTCTAAATGACCTCTATAGATTGAAAATTATTTAATACATACAATTTTTATTCTCAGGTAATTCACAAGAAGAATCATCTAATTCTTCAGCAACTGGAGATTTTGTCTCCCTAAATACATCAATTGGTATATTAATTATTTATTGTATTGCTGTGAACAGTTTATGACTATTTTTAATTCCTGTTGTAGATAACAATATGGCAAAATGTGAACAATGTTCCTTATACAAAGTTCGCATAGAAGAAATGCAAGAAAGAATAAATGAAGCTGATAAACGTCTTTTGTCCATGGACAAGCTTAAAGATGAACATGATAAAGAGACTATTTATCGAAAGGAGATGGAAGAAAAGTGGAATGAAAAATTAGATGAACATAAAAACAAGGTAAATTTTGATTTAATAATTGTCAATTATTAATATATTAGACTACTGATTTTAATGGATTATGTAGGTACAAGAATTGAAAAGTTTCTCAGATCAATCACACGAAGTGCTTAGTGATCTTAAACTGCAATACGAACAGACAGTGTTAGATTTTCAAAAAGAGATTAAACTCTGTACAGAAAATGGTGCTCAAATGAAGCAACGTATATTGAAGTATTGTTACACTAAAACAAATTGAAAGTATAAAATGTATTTTTATAAATGTATGGATTGTCATTGTAGATTAGAAGAAGAAAATCATAATTTAAAAGAGAAACACATGAAGTTTTCTGTACAATTACAAAATGAAGAAATTAATTTACCCAGTTCAGTAGTGGTTAGTGTTATTTTTAAGCTAATAACTAGCAATATATTTTCTTTAATAAATGTGTCATATGTTGGATCTTAGGAACTTCAAGAATATTTATTAAAACGTAATGAAGAACTTATATCCATGTCTATAGTAAAAGAATCCATTGAAGAAGAATTTAACAGGATAAAAAATAGTGCAGCTATTTTTGAAAGCCAAATACAAGGACTGAATTCAAAAATTATTTTACTTGAGTACGTATTTTGAAAATTATTTTAACATATTACTGTTAACTATTCAATGACAATCGATAGTATACCTATAATACAATTTTATGTTTTTATTGCTTATACAGAGTTCAATGGTGGTATTTATTATTTAATATGTATAGAAAAATGTGTACATAAAATGCTATAAAAGAAAATGGAAAAAAAAATATGTATCACATTAATAGTTTATTTTCATACAGTGGCGGCGGATTGCTCTGTGTAGATGTGTAAATATGTAGTGACTCTAAAAGTCATGGCTAAAACATTTTACATTTATAATAAATTAAAATTATTCCATATTATAGAACCATATAGATGTGATGTGTATAGCATATATAATGATTAGTTCTTAAGTATCTATTAACCGAAAAAAAGTGTTATGTGTATGTAAATGCAAAATATTACTACCACATGCCCCTTGGAAATGTTCTAGACTCAAGAACCTTCCCTGCTTTCTTATGAAGTTAATGGAATATTTAATAATTTTATAGTTTATGTAAAAAAATTGTGGGAATGTATGGCTGAGTGAGATAATTAGGCATTGCTATCATGTATCGTTGCTGATTCAAACTTTGTACTGGTTCCCTAATCCTAATGAGTAATAGTTCTAAAATAAGTAAAAACTCAATTAGAAAAAAAAATAAAACTTTGTTAAAAAATATCGGGTATTTTTGGGTTAGGAGTTAAAATTGAGTACCAAAATATAAATCTTGTAACATATTATCAAACTTTTTAGTTTTTATCCTTTTTGTATTTTGGTACACACATCCACAATCCTGATTGATTTTTTTCTATAGATTTGGATTCTGCTGTATTTGACTAAATTGTATCCATATTTATTTTGTACTTTAGATATTACTGTTATTGTAAGATTACTACTTGTACACAAAAAATACATAAATAAACACTTATTCTTTTCAAAAATAATTATTATAATTAACAAATAATATAATTTTGTCTCGTAAAACGTAAAAGAATAAATTAGTAAAATTAAAGTAAATTAAAAAAACAAAGAAGGGTTTAAAACGGGTTAAATGTAAGTTTCTTCTTAATCTAATCGAGTTGGTAATTTTATAATTTAAACTATATAAAAATTGTTTATACAATATAGTCTGAATTTGTGAAAAAACTGGTGTTTTTATTCATAAAAAAAGTTAGTGGTTTACCATAACATGCACGTAGGTATACCAGAAAAATTAAAAATTTGAAATTTTTCAAAATGTATGTTCTGTCGCACCTCCTGAAAGCCTCATGTCAATTCAAGTTCATCCATTTAAACATTTAATTAAAACATTCTTAAGCCTAAGCTTAATCTACACAATTTATGTATATTTATATTTAAAAATGATAATAATTAGTTGATTACTTTTTTCAGAAAACAATTATTGGATGAAAAATGTCGTTTTTCTGAGGAAATAAAAAATACAAATCGATGTGAAAAAGAGCTCATAAGCTGCCGTACTCAATTGGATTTTGTTACTAAAAGAAAGGTTAACAATTTGTATAGTACACAAATATCTGTTAAGAATGTATATTAAGTTCTTTATATCATATCAAATAATTACGTTTATTAAATGTATTACTGCCACTGACTCAAAGGTGCATTGAATATGCACCATACGAGGCTTAAATTTTACCATGGAAAATAACTATTAGATGAATCAAATTTGATAATAACAAATAAATAATTGTTTTCAAACTAAACCTTAATAAACAAAAAAATCCTACAAAAACAAAAATAAGCACTATAAAATTTCATATTTGAAATTATATTATACCTAATTATATTTGTTTTTATTTTTATTTTATTATTTTTAAAGAAAGTATTAAATACTTGACGCTTAATTAGTTCATGATAATTAGAATTTACAATGTTGAGTAAATTAATATTTGGGTTTTATTTTAGACTGAATTAGAAACTATGGCTTTGGAACAACGAAATAAAATTGTAGCCCTTCAATCTGACTTGACCAATAGTGAAGAAGTGCAACGTGATTTTGTTCGACTATCCCAGTCACTTCAACAAGAACTGGAACGTATCAGAGAATCTGGAACTTTAGTAATAGAATAAAATATGTTAATTATTCTAAAGATAATCCTAATAAATGTGTTATTTAGGTGAGATGGGAACATGAAGAGGATATTATTGACTGTCGTGATTGTGGAGCTGTATTCTCCGATCCTAAAATCCAAAAGGTATTCTATTTTATTATTTGAAAAACTTTTTATATACTTAAAGAACATCACAACTCTAAAACTAAGTTTGCTCAGATTTGAAGTTTGTCATTATATAAGAAATACGGTGTGGGTCTCACACTGTAACACTTATTATTCACTGAGATGCAGGGGTTTGAAAATATGTGTGTGACGTCATAGAACCGAAGTCTGAACGGTGGCGTATGTTTTACGTGTAAAAGGTTCTACATTAATACAACAATTTAAATCATTTATATATTTTTTTATTTTTTTATGTAACCTTACGTGTTTTGTTTGTATTTATGACACTGGTGTAATTATAATTTTGATATACTTTTTAGTTTTTCATAGAAGATTATTGTAAATTTCGTAAAATTTGGTTTATACGGAAGTATGACGCAAGTCACAACCTTAATAACAATTTATAATATGTGTACAATTACAAGATATATTACATTTTAAATCACACTGTCATCTTAAGCACATAAATATACTATGAATTATGAAAAAAAAAATCTGAAATTATATTGTAATTTATTAAAATTATTGTGTAAATCAAACTACATTTACACGTAAAACATGGGTGTCTGCTCACTCGTAGGCTCTATGACTTCACTCGAGCCATTCATTATCATGTTGAATAATTCTTTTTTTAACTTCAGATTTAAACAATAATACAATAATAAACTTAAAAATAAAAAAAAAATTAGTGTTGTGATGTCCTTTAATAATAAGTCAAATTTTTTTTGAAGGACCATTGTAGGCATTGTGGCCGAATTTTTTGCCCATCCTGTTTGTCAAGAACAGTAAAAAGTGGACCTAATATGAGGGACTCGCACGTTTGTAGAGTTTGCCACACTTTACTTGTTCGGGATTCAGCGCCGTACTTTAGCACTGAACCTCCTCATCAACCTAACTAAATAAAAACAAATGGTTCAACGTTTACCTACACATGGTGATACTAGAAATTAGTTATGATTTTTATTTGTTTTAGTTAAACTATAAATATTATATATATATTTTTTTTTAAACTATTATTCTTTACATTTTATTTCAGTGTTTATAAAAAATGTTGTGGCCTTGTCATTGTGTTATTTTTTGTTTAATTTGATAAAACACTACATTAATTGAACAACCTATTGTTTACATTATTTATGCTTATTATTAGTATTAATCTGAATTATCATCATTTTCTTCATCTCCTTGTCCTCCATCTGCATCACTATCATCTTCAGTTAAATCTTCATTTTGCATATGATTATCTACATTATATTTTGAATTATCCGTCTCAATTGATGATTCGACTGTTGGTTCAGCACCTTTTTTATCCCCATACATATTTGAAATTGTTCTACCTACTGCAGTTCCCTAAACAAAGATAGGTAATAAAGAAAAATATGGAACAAATGCAGTTTAGTTCCCATGCTCGATTTTGGATTTTTTTTCTCTAAAATGTGTGTTTTAAAGCACTGAATACAAAAGTCTAATTCAAAAATTCTCGCATTTTTTTACTTAAAAAGTTATACCAAAAACACCATAAAACAGTACATTTTTCAAAAATACGTGATATCCTCGATAAAAATCCCAAAAAACTACTTTTTGATTTTTTTTTAATTGTACGTTATTTGTGACGGATGGAAATATGCTAATAGATTTTAATCACCTATCGTACCTACTTGCTAAAACAAATCAACCAAATATCACAATATTCGTCGGCAGTGACTACGAGTGTATCGGCGATCAAAACAAAAATATCTCTCGTTTTGTTATGCAAAACCATCTCAAGTAGGTAACAGGGACAAAACAATTATTGTGGATATGTGAAAATTTAAATTGAAAACGTTATTTTTCTTGGGCAGTGACTACACGTGTATCGGCAATCCGCTCCGCAAATTGCAAAACCGCCTCATGTAGGTGACAGGGTAAAAACTAAATCTTTTAAGGTATTTATAACTCTACTTTCCAACAATCGCTGATAATTGTAGTCCCTGGCATTCTGGCAATCCAATAGGAAAACGTAGGAAAGTAAAGTGGGTACAGCTTAAATACATAAACTTTAGAAAGATATGACTTTCAAAATAATGATTTGCGAGAATTTTCGAATTAGACTTTTGTATTCAGTGCTTTAAAACACACATTTTGGAAAAAATCCAAAATCGAGCACGGGTACCAAACTGCATTTATACCAAAAATATATAATATAATATATTAATTGCATTCATTGATCATACAGGTAGGTACTGTTATAGCTGTTACTAGGTATCCACTGATTTTGCATCAGTAACACAATGAAATACATTCAACTGTACATAACATAGAAGCAAATTATGTATGTTTGTATTAAACACATGTTGGTGGTGTCTTTCCATCGAATTTATTTCTTATATGTGATGTACTTATATTCAAAATAAGTATTTAATAATGAAAAATGATAGCTACTATTGCAACTCCTGTTGCGTTCTTAGCAATTTCTCCTACAACTCCGCCTCTTCTTGGCTGATTGGATAAAGACGCAGAATCTTTTTTGGTTGGTGTGGATGACGATGTGGACTTGGTATCAAGTTTAGATATCGCTCGCGGTTGTGGTGATTTCGGCGCGTTTGAAGTTTTTTCTATAGCCTGTATAATCGGTCTGGAAAAAAATAATGCTGTGTTAATAGCACAGCTGTAATATTGACTGCCTACAGTCGTTGGATTCAAACAAATAGGTATATAAGAGACACTTATTTTGTGCTGAAACCTCCGTTTAATGTTTTTAATCACACTGGAAATGCTTAATGTTTAACAGTTTGATTACCTCCTAGTCTTTGAACAAAACGAACCCATCATACAACAAATAGCAAATGTTAACAAATTGGTAATAGCTATTAACTAATACAATATTATGTACTTAAATTGTAATTTTTATACTTTAAATAATACACTACATTGAATAAATAATAAAATATATATCCCAATTTTCTATGGAAACCCAAAACTATTATTATGCCCTTCCAAGTTTAATGAATAACGATAACTTTAAACCATAATAAGAATCATGTTTCAAATATCTTATACCGGATGATTCTTTTATCATTGATCACTCACTAATCAGTAATCACTATCAAAAAAATTTACATGGTTTCTAATCGTCAAAAAACAACATTTTGAAGAAAAAAAAATATTTTTTTAACAATTTTGAGTTTTTACTTTTTTGAATGACATAGGTAACACAGTTTTAATTTCATATTCCAAAGCAGAATAGTTTTCTAAGTATTTCGATACATATAAATCGAATTTAGGACGAGTAATTTATGAGTTATAACTT